>JAZKJV010007173.1:600000-785960 GCA_037367405.1 Ottelia alismoides | reverse complement strand
TTTTAGGTTAATCTCAACCGTTAGATCGTTTATGGGTGAGATTAATTCAATCATCTGCTTGAGTTAATGAAGTAAAGTAACGGGATGTTATGGGTGTAAGACGGCACACTTATTCGAGGTCTTGAGCGTAATTCACGATTATACAGGGTTACGAATGTTATTGAGAAATTACTCAAGGTTATACGTGTAAAAATCCCTAAGTAAAATCCATTTCTAATTTTCTACCGTCAGAGGATTACTTAGCTGCACTTCAAAAGGAGAAAGGGTGCACATGCAAATACCACACCGGTTCTAATCCCTCTATAGTGTCGTCTCTCTCGAATGGAATGCCAAGAGCTCAAGGCAGAGCTCCGGATCTCGAATCGTCTCAATTGTTGTGCTGGAGAGATTGCTAATATTCGACGATGCTTCTTGCACACTTAGATCAGATCTTAGAGGTAAACAATTGCTGGAGAGGAGCAGAGTTCTCTGGAGAGGTGATCAAGTGGGTGTTTAAGTGAATGTGTAGCTTCGATTTGGAATGGAAATAAGTGAGGCTAAAGTCACCAACATCACAAGGGTGTTAGGGTGGTTGGGTGTTAGGCCGATGGTGGTGTTTGACCATCAAAGGATACATCATCCATTAAACATACAAAAACTTTTTTGAAAATATCTTTCCTAGCTAAAAACCCAAAAATATGGCTACTTTCCTTTTACCTATATTTCATAACTTTCAGAAAAATAAAAAATCCATAAAAATCTATATATTAAAAACATATATTAAAATTTTAAAAATCGAAAGACATTTAAAAATATAAAAGTGAAAAGGAAATATAAATTGAAATATAAAAATTCAAACACACAATAACATAAAGATCAAGATAACATATCTATAAAAAGCATAAAATCCTATAAAAATATAAAAAAATGTACACCTAGGGCATACCCCGCTCATTAAGTAGCATATACCCTTAAATACACCAAGCATGTATTTACACACTTATTTTATCAAGTCTGGAGTTTAACCATTTGGTTTTCCTAAGTAAGATGAACATATTTTTGTTTTATGTCACTTAGAATCCCACACGCTACATCCCGAACGAAATTAGCACTTGCTTGATTTTTTGTGTTAGTTACTCACGAGGATTATCAATGAAATCAGTTTGTTTCTAAGTAGCAAGTTCCAGATTGAGGATGTAGATGTTGTTGATATGATCTGAGTCCTAAACGGACGTAGTTCAATTGATGGATTATAGTTTCTCAAGCTCTCTATGTTGAGAATGTACTTGAGAAATTTAAATAGCAATATAGAAAAGATGCAAGCACTTGTTTAGATTCATCTAAATGCTTTACATGAATAAGAATGGACGTAATGTGTTCCAACTCAAGCATCGTTGGTTACAAGAAACTTAATGTGTCTTGAAAAGTGCACAAGGCCTAACATTTTATTCTCGGTCAAAAAACTGAGTTGATACACAAATTGTCCTCTCTGTACTTGCTGGGAGGCTCACGATTGCGTATTGCGATCCTTAAAGAAAATTACTTACCTTAGTTGCATTGTTTTATAATTCCTCTTGTGTTACGAGGATATAATGATGCGAGCTGGACAAAGAAAATAAAGGATGTGGGGGAAATAATGTTATTAAATATGTATTTACCCCTAAAGGCAGTGCATTGGACGCCATTAGAATTAAGGTTGAATAGCTGAGGGATCTCTTTCAGAAGTTCTTGTGGTAGCCAAGTATCACACCCTAATTCTGTATCGATGGATCCTCCCATGTTTGGATCTAATTACTTGGCAATAATTTATTCAGCAATCACAACTAACATTCAGAAATAGACTGCAATTAAAAATACTCAGAAGAAAGTATTTTATCTCTTTTCTATTTACAAAATAAAGTTCACATGATACATTGTCCTACTATAACCATTTACATGTACATCGACTAGAAGGAAATACGTAAAAAGATTACTAACTACCTTACAAAGTAAAGCTACTGTGATTGGTTGGATGTCTACTATGTTAGCTGGCTGGATTACTAAAGTCCTTGTACTGGCTCGCCGACACCAGTTGAGTTTCCATAAATGATATGATAACAATTACCGAATGCTAAGTAACGAAGAAGAGAAAAGCAAAAAAATGTGTAATTTTTTTAAAACTTGAGAACACAAAAAGATTCATTCATTTTCATTAGTTTAAGTCTTATTCCTTTCTATTCCACGTCAAGGATTAGTCTAGAGAATTATCTCACCACTATATGGATTTCGAAGTTGTGGACACTTCGGGATTGGAGCTTGCGTTGATCAGGTAAGCTTATGCCGCCACATGTCACCTCAACCCATCCAATACTACCTTGACAATTTCCTTTTCTTTTATTAATCAGGGTCTCAAACCTTCAACCTGTCAAAATAAAGGAGCACACCGTCCTCGAGGATCCGGTTGCTTAAAATTCCAGGCTCAACTTTAATCATATAACCTAGCGACTTTAAATACATGTTATCATGACCCAGCTGCTATAGAACCACCCGTACCTCCACATGATACGACCACATCTTCCATCATTCAACCCGAATATATTGGCTTCCAATACCACGCATTGCAAATCATTCATTTCATGCGCACTTATCATAACAGGACAATTGTATACCACCTCGGTAGGGTAACGCTAATACGGGTTCCTTCCGACAAAACCTACAGGTTGCATGCTCGATCTGTAGTTCTACTCCCAGTCATTCTTAATGTAAGACAAGATCCAACTCAAAATGGGTCAATTCCCATGATGTAATTCCTCCGTTAAGCCATAGATTTGCATAACCAAAAAATACTGAGTATAGACTTACATATATTAATTCATATATTTATATACTCATATTTATGCTCATTTTAACTTCCAAACCCTAACTTTCCAAGCCACTAAATACATTCGATGCTTAGACCTTATTTTAATTGAAATCACAAAGCAATTTTTCATATTTTCTCAAAAAATAACCAAATTAGGGTTCTCCATAGCAAGAAGCATAAATACAGAAATCTAAACAACATCATATGAAAATTTAACAACAAAAAGGATGGATTTCGTTACCTAATCGAACTCTCTCCCACGTATGCAGTGCTTTATGATGGTTATTTTTTCAAAAAAAATGACTTAGTGCTCTTGAAATGATCGAATTTCATTTTCGTATCCAAAACGTTAAGAACGTGACAAGAACACGAAGAACGAACGAACTACATGAAGAATGCGAAGAACACACAAAGAACGTGAAGAACATATTTTCTTTTGAAACTTTAGTAGAGCTTCCCCTTATATGGGGTAATATTTGTAGGAAAATTTCAGCAGAGTTTTCCCTTATATTGTGAAATATTTCTATGAAAATTTCGGCAGTTTCTCCTTATATTGGGATATATTTGAAAATATAACATAAAGAGTTTCCTCTATAAAATCACCGAGAGTGAAAGAACATCAACTATCAAAGAATGTAATCAAACTGCAAGAGATAAAGAATTGGTAGACACCATGCATCTTAGGTGAGTGTAGGTGTGATGAATCACAGGGTTCACTAACGTGCATAGCCGCTCGCACCTAAGTAGGGTATTACACAGATTTCTCCATCAAAATAACTATGAAAGTATAAAAGAAAGAATAGAACCATAAGCAATATAGAATGGGTAGACACCATGCATCTTAGGTGAGTAGAAGTGGGATGAATCACAGGGTTCACTGATGTGCATAGCCGTCCGCACCTAAGTTGGGTATTACAGAGATTTCTCCTCGAACCAGAACAGAAAATGAATAGGAAGGAAAGATGAATCGAAAACAAAACTTGGAAATGTAAGACGAATCAAAAACCTAGCTTATGAAGCAGACTAAGAAAGCATCTTACCTTCCTCCTCCTCGTTCTCCCCATAGCGTTTCGCTAGTGCTTCTTCCCCGCCTCCCACTCCGACTTCCGACCTCTTAACCCTAACCATTGGGATGGTGGTGGTCGTGGAAATCGTAGAGAATGAATGGGTAGGAGGCTATTCATAGGCTTCAAAAAACCTCTAACCATGGTTTGTAAACTATAGTTTAGACCTTAACCGTAGTTAAGGATCCATGATTTTGGCCCATAGTTTTGGTCAAAGCTTATACGAAACTTAGGGCTTAAGTTAAAACAATCCAGAAGATTCTAGATTCTAATGACGCTTAATTAATGCAAATCATGATTAACTTTTACTAATCGGATTTACTTCATGGCTTACGTTTAACATTTGCTAACCATTGATTAGTATTCGCTAATGATCATTAACAATCTCCAATATCTCATTAGTTTCTTTAATAATGTTTAATTAATATTAATGATGCTCAATACGGATTAATTATGTTTTATAACTTCTTACTTCTCTTTCTTTCGAAAATCATAAAAAATTGAGATGAAGTCTGATTCACATGAAACAAATTCCATTGGTTTCCTCTTGACGAGCCGGATCTTATGATATAGGATATGAGAGATGGCCAAGTTCAAGACTTTACAATTAAAAACCTTAAAAGAAGTCTCGTCCTCGAGACTAGAAATACATGTATAACAACCTTAAAGAGGATTGAAACCAATTCATTAATAATAATGATATACATAGTACATAGTGTTATCATTCAAACAAGTACCGGTATTTTTCTCTCATTTCTAACTCAGGTTCTCATATGGCTTCTTCAAACTCTTGATTGCGCCACAACACTTTAACTAGAGGTATCTCTTAATTCCTCAGCTTCTTGATATCCATGTCCAGTATTTGCACAGGTATTTCTTGGTATATCAAGTCTGGCTCAACATGTAGATCATTATAGCTTATCTTATGCTCAGGATCCTTAATATACTTTCTCAGATTTGATACATGAAAAACGTCATGTATTGTTGAAAGATGTAGAGGAAGTGCAAGTCTATATGCGACTTTCCCATCCCGCTGAATAATTTCAAAGGGACCTACGAATCTGGGTTCCAACTTCCCATGCAAGGTAAACCTTTAAACTCACTTCATAGGCGATACTTTTAGGAATACAAAGTCTCCTACCTCAAACTCAAGGTCTCTTCGCATGATATCAGTATAACTTTTCTGACGACTCTAAGCAGTAATTAGTCTTTTCGAGAAAGATCTACAGTTTCCATGTCTCATGTAGTATATCTGAATCGTAAAGGTTTTTTATCTTGCCCTCTTACCAACATAATGGAGGAGTACATATTCGTTCATATAGTGCTTCAAATAGTTCCATGTCGATACTTGCATGGTAACTATTGTTATAGATGAATTCTGCAAGAGACAAACATTTCACCCATGATCCTTTCCATTCTAAGGTACATGCTCGTAGCATATCCTCTAAAGTTTGAATCATATATTCTGATTGATCATCTGTTTGTGGATGATATGGTGTGCTCAAGCATAGTTGTACCTAAGGCTTTCATGAAGTTCTCCCAATAGTGCGTGTATTCATCGAAAACTACCTCCTTTGGAATACCATGGAGGCGGATCACATGTGTAATATATAACTTAGCAAGCTGATCTAGAGTGGAAGATAAGCTTATTGGAATAAAGTGCGCTAACTTGGTCAGACGATCTCTTATAACTCAGATACTATTTTCTACCACTAGTCGTCTGAAGTAGGCCAGAAATGAAGTCCATGGAAATGTTTTCTTATTTCCACTTAGGTATAGAGAGGGGTTGTAACAATCCTAGTAGCTTTTAGTGTGAAGATTTTACCTGTTGGCAAGTAAAACATGAATTCACAAACTCAGCAACATCTTTCTTCATTCCCGACCACCAAAAGTATGCATGAAGATATTTATACATATTCATAATTCTTGGATGAATAGAAAATCTAGAATAATGTACTTCATGTAAGATGTCTTTCCTCAATTTAGGTGTGTTTGATACACAAATTTATGAGGTTATATAGTAACCCATCTTGTATCTGGAATCACTCTATCTTATTCTTCTCAAGTTGTTGTCTCAAGTCTTTAAAGACTAGATCACCCCCATGTCCTTTATTTATTCTATCCCAGATCTCTGGTTTGTATCAGTTAGGAATAGTTATAGTATCGACACTACTGTCAAATGGTTTCCATTCACTTAACGTTGATAGTAAATCCCAGAAGTGGATAGCACTCACCAAACCATATGAATAAGTTCTTCTACTAAGGGCATTTATTATGATGTTCCCCTTACCGAGGTGGTAGGAGATGGTGCAATCATATTCCTTCAATAGCTCTAGCCACTTACTCTGTCTCATATTGAGCTCCTTCTGATCAAATAGATATTTCGAGCTTTTATGATCAGTGAAGATTTCAAAAGTAATATCATAGAGGTACTGTCTCCATATCTTTAAATCTGAAATTACGGCAACTAATTCGAAGTCATATGTCAAGTAGTTCTTTTCATGTATCCTGAGCTGTTGCGATGCATACGCAACTACCTTACCATGTTGCATAAGAACTACCCTAGGTTCTTCTTTAGATGCGTTGGTGTACACTGTAAATCCTTCACTCCTATAGGGTAGAGTAAGGATAGGTGCAGATGTTAGGTATTCTTTTAGTGTCTGAAAACTAGCTTCGCATACGTCAGACCATATGAGTGAAACTTCCTTATGAGTCAACCTAGTCACTAGCAATGCTATTCGTGAAAAGTCCATCACAAATATTCTATAATATCCAGCTAAACCGAGAAAGATCGCATTTCTGTGACAATCTTTAGGCATTCCCAACTCATCACTGCACTAACCTTTGTAGGATCAATTGATATACCTTCCCCATAAATAACATGGCCTAAAAAGGATACTTCGAATAACAAGAAGTCACATTTGATATATTTATCATATAGTTTGTTCTTCCTTAGTGTTTCAAGTGTTTGCCAAAAATGGTGTTCATGTTGGTACTTATCATTGGAGTAAATAAGCACGTCATCAATAAATACTACTACAAAGTGATTTAAGAACTCTCTAAATATTCTATTCGTGAGATCCATGAAAGCAGCTGGGGCATTTTTCAGTCCAAAAGGTATACTAAGAATTCATAATGTCCATATCTAGTTCGAAAGGCCATCTTGGGGATATCTGCATCCTTAATCTTCAACTGATGGTATTCAGATCCTAAGTCAATCTTGGAATACACAGTTGAACCCTGCAACTGGTCAAAGAGATCATCTATTCTTGGCAGAGGATACTTGTTTTTTTACTATTTTCTTGTTTAACTAACTATAGACAATGCACAACCGTATTGACCCATTCTTTTTTCTTACAAACGAGACAGGTGCACCCCATGGTGAATTACTAGGACGAATGAATCCTTTATCTAACAATTCTTATAACTGTACTTTTAACTCATGTAACTCAGCTGGTGCCATCTTATATGGAGTGATAGATAAAGGATGAGTATCAGGTGTATGAGAGATTTTAAATTCAATCTCTTGCTCAGGTGGTAATCCAGGTAGTTCATCTGAAAGTCATTAGGAAACTCACACACTATAGGTATATCTTCTATCATTATGTATGACCCTGATGTAGTGGCTACATAGGCTAAATAGCCTTGGCATCCTTGCTCTAACAACTGTTGTGCCTGCAAAGTAGAGATGTATTTAATATTATCATTGGATGTCTTTCCTATGAATTGAAACTCTATCGAGTTAAGAAGGTGAAAATTTACTGTCTTCTAAAAATAGTCAAGGCATGCATGATGCTTGTCTAGCCAATCTATCACCAACATGAGATCAAAGTCATCCATTTAAATTAGTAATAGTGAAACAGGTAACGGATGTCTTTCAGTACTACACAATTATCCAGGATTTCTCATATTATAAATACTTGTCCTTCGGTCCCTTGATCAGATAGGATTGTTGTACTTCTATTGGTACCTTACTCAAAGTGGGTACTAACCGTCGAGCAACAAATGAATGTGAAGTACTAGAATCAAACAAGGCATGTACTGAAAAAATACAAATAGTAACGGTACCTCATACTAGAGTGCATGAATTGTAGGCTTGCTTCTTCAGTAATTGCATTGAGCTTACCATGAGGAATAAGCAATCTAGAATACACAACACTTTGTGGTGGTTGTTGTGTAGGACACGCCTTGTGAGCCACAACCTCTAGCATATCTTCCTTCACGTGTTGCTCCGTTGCTCGGGGTGGATGTTATACTGTTAATTGGGGTTGATTTAGACTCCAAACCTCTCAACTTTGGATATTCTTTCCTTATTTAGCCTTCCTAATGACATTAATAACATACATGTGTTTCTATCCGTGCTGAAGATCCAACAATAATGGTACTAGCTCCTATTGTTGAGTCGCGAGGGTATGAGGGAGGTCTAGAGAAACCCCCTCTTCTTGATAATTCCTGGCCTAAAGTCTGTGGTGCATATAGTAGATCCAACTTGATGATAATGACTGTCTCTTCAGTTATAATTCGCCTTATATTTTGATGGTTCACTAGTAAAGTGCAAGCTTCTTCTTTGATGATTTTAATCCCTTTCCATCTCAATACGAGAGGCGATGTCCATAGCTTCATCTATAATGGTGACTCTAAAACTTTCCAGTTTCTCTCTAAGATCTCCATGAAGCTCGCTAACAAATTTAGTAAGACAATCCTGTGGTGAAGCTTCTAGAGCTGGGGAGTAACGTAGCAGCTCCGTAAAGTGAATATGATAATCTCGTACATTCTTAGAACCTTGGATTAGAGAAGTAAACTCCATCGTCTTCAGTTCATGCCAATGGGAGGGACAGAAGTAAGCTCAGATACTTTCTTCAAAGATATCCCATGAAACGGGATTTATAATTTCTTGGAAATGGCTCTCCACCATCATCTTGCGTAGTCTGCTAGGGAGTAATCAGCGAAGTGCACCCAAGTATCTACTGGTGCATGTATTATTCTCAACATTCTGTTGACATCATAAAGCCATAATTTTGCCTTAACAAGCGTCTCTATGCATTTGAATCGAGGAATCTTTCCCTTTCAGTATTTGTCCAATAGCTTTTGGTGTTTAAGGAGAGCTCTCTCCATTGGTCTTTCAGCTGGGGTAGGAGCAGACTCAGTGGAAGAATGGTAAGTAGATTCTTCCTCAAAAAGATGGAGAGAACCTTCAATCGTAGCATCCACAGTTGTAGATGCTTCAGGTCTCTTAGCTTCTGCATTGAGTCTCTCCTCTAATGCTTGCTTCTTTTCCTCATTTCCATAGCCGCTAATTGCCTAGACATGTCTTGGTCTACCATGATCTTGGGATGAGTCAAAGCCAAAGGTTAGGTCTTATACATTTTAGCAAGATGTACATAAAGGACAATGACTTGTGGATGGAGCTGCAGTCAGTTATTAAGATCAAATGATTCTAAGACCACCTTAGTTTCTGAATACCACTCATAGTTATCAATTATTGAATAAATTACTGGACTAACGAGGCTCTGATACTAAACTGTCACGACCCTAATTCTGGGTCGTCGGATCCTCCCATATCCGGATCTAGTTACTCGACAATGATTTATTCAACAATCACAACTAACATTAAGAAACCCACTCCAATTAAAAATACTCAGAAGGAAATATTTCAGCACTTTTTTATTTACAAAATAAAGTTCACATGATACATTGTCCCACTATAATAATTTACATGTACATCAGCTGGAAGGAAATACACAAAAAGATCACTAACTTCCTTATAAATTAAAGCTATTATGACTAGCTAGATGTCTACTATCTTAGATTTCTATATTACTAATGTCCTTGTGCTGACTCGTCGACACATGTTGGATTTTCATAAATCATGGGATAACAATTAGCGAATACTAAGTAACGAAGAAGAAAAAGGCAAACAAATGTGTAGATTTTTTTAAAACTTGATAAAACGAAAATATTTATTCATTCTCATTAGTTTAAGCCATATTACTTTCTATTTCATGTTATGGATTAGTCTAGCGAATTATCTCACCACTATATGGACTCCTAAGTTGTGTACACTTTTGGATTGGATACTACGTTGATCTGGTAAGCTTATGTCACCGCACGTCACCTCAACCAATCCTCCAATACTATCCTGACAATTTCCTTTTCTTTTATTAATCAAGTTCTCAACACCTCAGCATGGCAAACAAAGGAGCACACTGTCCTCGAGGATCCGATTGCTTAAAACCTCATTCTAACCTTTAATCAAATAACATAGCAGTTTTAAACACATGTTATCATTACCCATCTGTTATTGAACAACCCATGCCTCCACATGGCATGACCACATCTTCTGTCGTTCAACCCGAATATATTGGCTTCCGATACCACACATTGCAAATCATTCATTTTGTGTGCATTTATCATAACAGGGCAACTGTGTACCACCTAGGTAGGGAAACACCAATACTGATTCCTTCCGACAAACCTACAGTTGCATCCCGATATGTAGCTCTACTCCCAATCATTCTTAACGTAAGATAGGATCCGACTTAAATTATGTCGATTCCCATGATGTAATTCCTCAGTTAAGCCTTAGATTTGCATAACCATAAAATAATGAGTATATACTTACACATATAGTAGTTCATATATTTATATACTCATATTTATGCTCATTTAACTTTCAAATCCTAACTTTCCAAGCCACTACATCCATTCAATTATTATCCCCCTTTTTAATTGAAATCACAAAGCAACTTTTCGTAACTCCTCAAAAATAGCCAAATTAGGATTCTTCATAGCAAGAAGAATAAATAAAGAAATCTCAACAATCTCATATGAAAATCCAACAACAAAAAGAAAGGATTCTGTTACCTAATCAAGCTCTCTCTCACTTATGCAATGCTTTATCATGATTCTTTTTTCAAAAAGAATGACATAGCTCCTGAAATGATCGAATTTCATTTTCGTATCAAAAATGCTAAGAATGTGACAAGAACACAAAGAATGAATGAAGAACATGACGAACACACGAAGAATGTGAAGAACAAATTTTATCTTGAAATTTCAATAGGATTTCCCCTTATACGGGATGATATTTCTAGGAAAATTTCGGCAGAGTTTCCACTTATATTGTTGCGTAATTCTATGAAAATTTCGGTAGAGTTTCTCCTTATAATTGTACATATTTTAAAAGAAAAACGGAGACAATTTTCTCTTTAAAATCACCGAGAGTGAAATAACATCGACTATGAAAGAATATAATCAAACTAAAAGAGATGAAGAATCGGTATGCACCACGTATCTTAGGTGAGTGAAGGTGTGACGAATCATAGGGTTCACTGACGTGCATAGCCACCAACACCTAAGTAGGGTATTTGTAACGACCCCGTTTCCTGGACCGTCGGATCCTCCCATATCCGGATCTGGTTACTCAGCAATAATTTATTCAACAATCACAACTAACATTCATAAATATACTGCAAATAAAAATACTCGGAAGAAAGTATTTCAACACTTTTCCATTCACAAAATAAAGTTTAGAGGATACATTGTCCAACTATAACCATTACATGTACATCAGCTTGAAAGGAAAATATACAAAAGATTACTAACTACCTTAAAGGGTAAAGCTACTATGGCTGGCTGGATGTCTAGTATGTAAGCCGGATGAATTTTTAAAGTCCTTGCTATGGCTCACCGATATCTGTTGGGTTTTCCATAAATCATGGGATAAAAATTAGTGAATGCTAAGTAACGAAGAAGAGAAAAGCAAATAAATTGTGTAATTTTTTTCAAAACTTGATATCACAAAATTTCATTCCTTTTCATTAATTTAAGTCCTATTCTTTTCTATTCCACATCAGGGATTAGTCCAGGGGAACCCCACCATTCTTGGACTCCGAAGCTGTGGATGCTTCGGGATTGGAGATTGTGTTGATCTTGGTAAGCTTATGCCGCCGCACGTTGCCTCAACCAATCCTCCAATACTACCCTGACAATTTCCTTTTCTTTTATTACACAGGGTCTCAACCCTCAGCCTGGAAAATCAAATGAGCACACCGTCCTCGAGGACTCGGTTGCTTAAAACCTCAGGCTAACATTTACTCATATTACCTAGCGGCTTTAAATACATGTTATCGTGACCCAGCCGCTATTGAACCACTCGTGCCTCCACATGACACGACCACATCTTCCGTCGTTCCAACCCGAATATATTGGCTCCCGGTACCACGCGTTGCAAAACATTCAATTTGTACGCACTTATCATAACAGGGCAACCGTGTACCACCTAGGTAGGGAAATGCCAATACGGGTTCCTTCCGACAACCTACAGGTTGCATGCCCGACCTGTAGTACTACTCCCAGTCATCCTTATCGTGACACATGATCCTTTTCAGGATCCAACTCAAATCACACCAATTCACATGATGTAATTCTTTCGTTAAGTCTTTGATTTGCATAAACCGCAATACTTGGTATCGACTCACATTTATATTATTCATAACCATATGTATACTCCTATTTATACCTTTTTTAACTCTCAAACCCTAACTTTCAGAGCCAACGCATCAATTTGATGTGTAAATCTTATTTTAGTGGGAATTACAAAGCAATTCTTCAGACTTTTTCAAAAATAGTCAAAATTAGGGTTCTTCGTAGCAAAGAACACTAAATCAAGAATTTCAATAATTTCGTATGAAAACCCAACAGCAAAAAGAAGGATTTCGTTACCTAATCGAGCTCTCTCTCGTGTATGCAAGGCTTTATCGAGTTTTGTTTTTAGAAAGGCTAATTTAAGGCTCCTGAAAAGATCGAATTTCATTTTTCGTATCAAAACGCTAAGAACATGTTAAGAACGCGAAGAACGAACGAAGAACGCGAAGAACGCGAAGAACATGAAGAACGTCAAGAACATATTTTCTCTTGAAAAATTTCGGCAGAGTTTCCCCTTCTATCGGGATATATTTCTCAGGAAATGTCAGCAGAGTTTCCCCTTATATCGGGACATATTTCTTGAAAAATTTCAGCAGAGTTTCCCCTTATATCGGGACATATTTCTCGGAAAATTTCGGCAGAGTTTCCCCTTATATCGGGACATATTTCTCGGAAAATTTCGGCAGAGTTTCCCCTTATATCGGGACATATTTCAAAATAAAAACGAAAAGAGTTTCCTCTATAAAATCAATCGAGAGGAAAATAACAATGAAACTGAAAGAATATACTCAACAACAAGAGATGAAGAACCGGTAGACACCACACATCTTAGGTGAGTGAACGTGTGAGGAATCACAGGGTCACTGACGTGCACAGCCGCCCGCACCTAAGTAGGGTATTACACAGATTTCTCCATCGAAATAACTATAAAAGCATAATACGAAGAATAGAAACATAAACGATGGAGAATCGGTAGACACCACGCGTCTTAGATGAGTGAACGTGTGACGAATCACAGGGTCACTGACGTGCATAGCCGCCCGCACCTAAGTAGGGTGTTACACAGATTTCTCCTCGAACCACAACAGGAAAACGAATCGGAAAGAAATATGAATCAAAAACAAAACTTGGAAGAACAAGAGTATGAATTGAAAGCCTAGCTTACGAAGAAACTAAGAGAGGATCATACCTTTCTTCTCCTCGTTCTCCCGGCAGCGCTTCGCTAGCGCTCCTCCCTCGCCTCCCACTCCTCCTCCCAACCTCTCGACCCTAGCCCTTGGGGTGGTGGTAGTGTAAGTTGTAGAGAATGAATGGGTAGGGGGGTCTATTTATAGGCCCCAGAAAACCACTAACCATGGTAGAAAACCATGGTTTAGACCTTAACCATGGTTTAGCGGCCCATGGTTTTGGCCCATGGTTTTAGCCAAAACTTATCCCAAACTTGGAGCTTAAGTTAGAACATTCTAGAGGATTCTAGATTCGCTAATGACGCTTAATTAACACTAATCGTGATTAACTTTCACTAATCGCGATTTAACTTTCGCGGTTTACGCATATCTTTTGTTAACTATTGATTAGTGTTTACTAATGATCATTAGCGGCTTTCAATCGTCATTAATTTCTTTAATCATGTTTAATTAGTCTTAATGACAGTCATTAGGGATTAATGACATCCTTCCTTACTTCTCTTTCTTCCGAAATTCATAACAAATCGAAACGAAGTCTGATTCACACGAAACAAATTCTGCCGGTTTCCTCTTTACGAGCCGGATCTTATTATATAGGATCCGAGATATGCCAAGTTCAAGGCTTTACAATTATAACAACCTTAAAGGAAGTCTCGTCCTCGAGACTAGAAATGCAGGCATAACATCCTTAAAGAGGATTGAAACCATAACAACCTTAAAGAGAATGAATGTCATGTCATTTAAAATGAACATATACATAATACATAATTTTATCATTCAAACAAGTACGGGTATTTCTCTCTCATTTCTGCCTCAGGTTCCCATGTGGCTTCTTCAAACTCTTGGTTCCGCCATAATATTTTAACTAGAGGCACCTCTTTGTTTCTCAACTTCTTGATATCCCTTTCAAGTATTTGCACAGGTATCTCTTGGTATGTCAAATCTGGCTCAACATGTAAATCATCATAACTTATCTTATGCTCTGGATCCCTAATGTACTTTCTCAGATTTGATACATGAAATACATCATGTATTGCCGAAAGATGTGGAGGAAGTGCAAGTCTGTAGGCAACTTTTCCAATCCGTTGAATAATTTCAAAGGGACCCACGAACCTGGGTGCTAACTTCCCATGCAAGCCAAACCTCTGAACACCCTTCATAGGTGATATTTTGAGAAATACAAAGTTGCCTACCTCAAATTCAAGGTCTCTTCTCCTGGTATCACTATAACTTTTCTGGCGACTCTGAGCAGTTAATAGTCTTTTTCTAGCAAGTTCTACAGCTTCCCGTGTCTCCTGCAGTCTATCTGAATCATAAAGGTTCTTTATTCCGACCTCTTGCCAACACAAAGGAGTTGTACACTTTCGTCCATATAGTGCTTCAAATGGTGCCATGCCAATACTTGTATGGTAACTATTATTGTAGGTGAATTCTACAAGAGGCAAATGTTTAATCCACGATCCCTTCCATTCTAAGGCACATGCTCGTAGCATATCCTCTAGTGTTTAAATCGTACGTTCTGACTGCCCATCTGTTTGTGGATGATATGTTGTACTCAAGCATAGTTGTGTACCTAAATCTTTCATGAAGTTCTCCCAATAGTGTGAGGTGAATCGTGAATCTCGATCAGAAACTACTTCCTTCGGGATACCATGGAGGCGAATCACATGTGTAATATATAACTCAGCCAGCTGGTCTGGAGTGAAAGATAAGCTTATCGGAATGAAGTGTGCTACCTTTGTCAGACGATCTATTATAACCCAGATACTATCTTTACTACCAGTCGTCTGAGGTAAGCCAGTAACGAAATCCATGGAAATGCTTTCCCATTTCCATTCAGGTATAGGGAGGGGTTGCAATAATCCCGGTGGCTTTTGGTGTGAAGCCTTTACCTGCTGGCAAGTGAAACATGAATTCACAAACTCAGCAACATCTTTCTTCATTCCTGGCCACCAAAAGTATGAATGAAGATCCTTATACATCTTCGTAATTCCTGGATGAATAGATAATCTAGAACAATGAGCTTCTCGTAAGATGTCTTTCCTCAGTTCAGGTATGTCTGGTACACAAGCTCTGTGATGGTTATATAGTAACCCATCTTGTGTCTGGAATCCCTCTATCTCATACTTCTCAAGTTGTTGTTTCAAGTCTTTAAGGACTGGATCATCCTCCTGTCCTTTCTTTATTTTATCCCATATTTCTGGTTTGTATCGATGAGGAATAGTTATAGTATCAGCACTACTATCAAATGGTTTCCATTCACTTAACGTTGATAGTAAACCCCAGAAGTGGATAGCACTCACTAACCCGAGTGAATAAGTTCTTCTGCTAAGGGCATCTGCTACGACGTTCCCCTTACCAGGGTGGTAGGAGATAGTGCAATCATAGTCTTTCAGCAACTCTAGCCACCGTCTCTGTCTCATATTGAGTTCCTTCTGATCAAATAGATATTTCAAGCTTTTATGATCGGTGAAGATTTCAAAAGTAATACCATACAGGTAGTGTCTCCATATCTTTAAAGCGAAAACTACGGCAGCTAATTCAAGGTCATGTGTTGGGTAGTTCTTCTCATGTGTCCTGAGCTGTCGTGATGTATACGCAATTACCTTACCATGTTGCATAAGAACCGTCCCAAGTCCTTCTTTAGATGCGTCAGTGTAAACTGTAAACCCTTCACTCCCGGAGGGTAGAGTAAGGATTGGTGCAGATGTTAGGCATTCTTTCAGTGTCTGAAAACTAGCTTCACATGTATCAGACCATAAGAATGGGACCTCCTTTTGAGTTAGTCTAGTCATTGACAATGCTATCCGTGAAAAGTCCTTCACGAATCTTCTATAATATCCAGCTAAACCCAGAAAAGATCGTATTTCTGTGACAGTCTTCGGGCGTTCCCAACTCATCACCGCACTAACCTTTGTAGGATCAACTGATATACCTTCCCCAGAAATAACATGGCCTAAGAAAGATACTTCAGATAGTCAGAAGTCACATTTGCTATATTTAGCATACAGTTTGTTCTTCCTTAGAGTTTCAAGTGCCTTCCTGAGATGATGTTCATGCAGATACTTATCCTTTGAGTAAATAAGCATATCATCAATAAAGACTACTACAAAGTGATCTAAGAACTCCTTGAATACTCTATTCATGAGATCCATGAAGGCTGCTGGGGTATTTGTTAGTCCAAAAGGCATAACTAAGAATTCATAATGTCCGTATCTAGTTTGAAAAGCTGTCTTGGGACCATCTGTATCTTTAATTTTCAACTGATGGTATCCAGATCTTAAATCAATCTTGGAATACACAGTTGAACCTTGTAACTGATCAAAGAGATCATCTATTCTTGACAGAGGATACTTGTTCTTTATTGTCCTCTTGTTTAGTTGTCTATAGTCAATGCACAACCGCATCGACCCATCCTAAATAAGACAGGTGCACCCCATGGTGAAGTACTAGGACGAATGAATCCTTTATCTAACAGTTCTTGCAATTGTACCTTTAACTCTCGTAACTCATCTGGTGCCATCCTATACGGAGGGATAGAGATAGGCTGAGTATCAGGTATGAGAGAGATTTCAAATTCAATCTCTCGCTCAGCTGGTAATCCAGGTAGTTCCTCTGGAAATATATCAGTAAACTCGCACACTATAGGCACATCTTCTATCATTCTTTCTGACCCTGATGTAGTGGATACATAAGCTAAATAACCTTGGCACCCTTGCTCTAACAACTGTTGTGCCTTTAATGTAGAGATATATTTGATATTATCATTGGATGTCTTTCCAATGAACTGGAACTCTATCGAGTTAGGAAGGTGGAATGTTACTGTCTTCTGGAAACAGTCAAGACATGCATGATGCCTTTCTAACCAATCCATTCCTAGTATAAGATCAAAATAATTCAATTCGATAAGTAGCCGATAAGCATGTGACTGATGTCCTGCAATTTGTCACACACAGTTGTCTAAGATGTTCTTGAATTATAATTGACCTCCTGGTTCCTTACTGAGATAATGGTTTTGTTCTTGTATCGGAATCTTACCTCACAATAGGAATAATATATTCTTCTCCTTCTCCTTCTCTCTCTTTTTTTCCTACGAAGCAGCTCCTCTATGCTCTCCCAAATGGAGTAGGAGCAAACAAATTCTATAGACCGATGGAATATAGACTCTTTCTTACGAGGATGAATAGAACCCTCAACTCTATTATCTGCGGGTCTGGAGGACTTTGATCTCTCATTGTGGCATTGAGTCTTTTCATTAATGCCTATTACCTTTGACCCATCTCAGGGATCATCACTATCATAGTTGCTAATTTCCTAGACACGGCTTGGTCTGTCATGATTCTGGGATGAGTCAAGGTCAAAGGTCAGATCGTATATGTCTTAGCATGATGTACATAAGGGACAATGACTTGTGAATGGTACTGCAATCATTTATTAAGATCAAAGGATCTTAATACAACCTTAGTTTCTGAATACCGCTCATAGTTATTAATTACTAAATAAATTACTGGAGTAACCGAGCTCTGATACCAATCTGTAACGACCCCGTTTCCTGGGCCGTCGGATCCTCCCATATCCGGATCTGGTTACTCAGCAATAATTTATTCAGCAATCACAACTAACATTCAGAAATATACTGCAAATAAAAATACTCGGAAGAAAGTATTTCAACACTTTTCCATTCACAAAATAAAGTTTAGATGATACATTGTCCCACTATAACCATTACATGTACATCAGCTTGAAAGGAAAATATACAAAAGATTACTAACTACCTTAAAGGGTAAAGCTACTATGGCTGGCTGGATGTCTAGTATTTAAGCCGGATGAATTTTTAAAGTCCTTGCTATGGCTCACCGATACCTGTTGGGTTTTCCATAAATCATGGAATAAAAATTAGCGATTGCTAAGTAACGAAGAAGAGAAAAGCAAATAAATTGTGTAATTTTTTTCAAAACTTGATATCACAAAATTTCATTCCTTTTCATTAATTTAAGTCCTATTCTTTTCTATTCCACATCAGGGATTAGTCCGGGGGAACCCCACCATTCCTGGACTCCGAAGCTGTGGATGCTTCGGGATTGGAGATTGTGTTGATCTTGGTAAGCTTATGCCGCCGTACGTCGCCTCAACCAATCCTCCAATACTACCCTGACAATTTCCTTTTCTTTTATTACACAGGTTCTCAACCCTCAGCCTGGAAAATCAAATGAGCACACCGTCCTCGAGGACTCGGTTGCTTAAAACCTCAGGCTAACATTTACTCATATAACCTAGCGGCTTTAAATACATGTTATCGTGACCCAGCCGCTATTGAACCACTCGTGCCTCCACATGACACGACCACATCTCCCGTCGTTCCAACCCGAATATATTGGCTCCTGGTACCACGCGTTGCAAAACATTCAATTTGTGCGCACTTATCATAACAGGGCAACTGTGTACCACCTAGGTAGGGAAATGCCAATACGGGTTCCTTCCGACAACCTACAGGTTGCATGCCCGACCTGTAGTACTACTCCCAGTCATCCTTATCGTGACACATGATCCTTTTCAGGATCCAACTCAAATCACACCAATTCACATGATGTAATTCTTTTGTTTAGTCTTTGATTTGCATAAACCGCAATACTTGGTATCGACTCACATATATATTATTCATAACCATATGTATACTCCTATTTATGCCTATTTTAACTCCCAAACCCTAACTTTCAGAGCCAACGCATCAATTTGATGTGTAAATCTTATTTTAGTGGGAATTACAAAGCAATTCTTCAGACTTTTTCAAAAATAGCCAAAATTAGGGTTCTTCATAGCAAAGAACACTAAATCAAGAATTTCAATAATTTCGTATGAAAACCCAACAACAAAAAGAAGGATTTCGTTACCTAATCGAGCTCTCTCTCGTGTATGCAAGGCTTTATCGAGTTTTGTTTTTAGAAAGACTAATTTAAGGCTCCTGAAAAGATCGAATTTCATTTTTCGTATCAAAACGCTAAGAACATGTTAAGAACGCGAAGAACGAACGAAGAACGCGAAGAACGCGAAGAACACGAAGAACGTCAAGAACATATTTTCTCTTGGAAAATTTCGGCAGAGTTTCCCCTTATATCGGGATATATTTTTCGGAAAATTTCAGCAGAGTTTCCCCTTATATCGGGACATATTTCTCGGAAAATTTCAGCAGAGTTTCCCCTTATATCGGGACATATTTCTCGGAAAATTTCGGCAGAGTTTCCCCTTATATCGGGACATATTTCTCGGAAAATTTCGGCAGAGTTTCCCCTTATATCGGGACATATTTCAAAATAAAAACGAAAAGAGTTTCCTATATAAAATCAATCGAGAGGAAAATAACAATGAAACTGAAAGAATATACTCAACAACAAGAGATGAAGAACCGGTAGACACCACACATCTTAGGTGAGTGAACGTGTGAGGAATCACAGGGTCACTGACGTGCACAGCCGCCCGCACCTAAGTAGGGTATTACACAGATTTCTCCATCGAAATAACTATAAAAGCATAATACGAAGAATAGAAACATAAACGATGGAGAATCGGTAGACACCACGCGTCTTAGATGAGTGAACGTGTGACGAATCACAGGGTCACTGACGTGCATAGCCGCCCGCACCTAAGTAGGGTGTTACACAGATTTCTCCTCGAACCACAACAGGAAAACGAATCGGAAAGAAATATGAATCAAAAACAAAACTTGGAAGAACAAGAGTATGAATTGAAAGCCTGGCTTACGAAGAAACTAAGAGAGGATCATACCTTTCTTCTCCTCGTTCTCCCGGCAGCGCTTCGCTAGCGCTCCTCCCTCGCCTCCCACTCCTCCTCCCAACCTCTCGACCCTAGCCCTTGGGGTGGTGGTAGTGTAAGTTGTAGAGAATGATTGGGTAGGGGGGTCTATTTATAGGCCCCAGAAAACCACTAACCATGGTAGAAAACCATGGTTTAGACCTTAACCATGGTTTAGCGGCCCATGGTTTTGGCCCATGGTTTTAGCCAAAACTTATCCCAAACTTGGAGCTTAAGTTAGAACATTCTAGAGGATTCTAGATTCGCTAATGACGCTTAATTAACACTAATTGTGATTAACTTTCACTAATCGCGATTTAACTTTCGCGGTTTACGCATATCTTTTGTTAACTATTGATTAGTGTTTACTAATGATCATTAGCGGCTTTCAATCGTCATTAATTTCTTTAATCATGTTTAATTAGTCTTAATAACAGTCATTATGGATTAATGACATCTTAGCCTTCCTTACTTCTCTTTCTTCCGAAATTCATAACAAATCGAAACGAAGTCCGATTCACACAAAACAAATTCTGTCGGTTTCCTCTTTACGAGCCGGATCTTATTATATAGGATCCGAGATATGCCAAGTTCAAGGCTTTACAGTATTACACATATTTCTCCATCAAAATAACTATAAAAGTGGAAAGAAAGAATAGAACCATAAGCAATGGAGAATCGGTAGACACCACAATTATTAGATGAGTGAAAGTATGATGAATCACAACTTTCACTAACGTGCATAGCCACCCGCACTTAAATAGGGTATTACATAGATTTGTCCTTGATCCACAATAGAAAATGAATCGGAAAGAAAGATGAATCGAAGACAAAACTTGGAAAAGGAAGATGAATCGAAAACCTAGCTTACGAAAAATACTAAGAGAGGATCGTACCTTCCTCCTCCTCGTTCTCCTGACAGTACTTCACTAGTGCTCCTTCCCTGCCCCCTACTCCTCCACCTGACCTCTCAACCCTAACCGTTGGGGTGGTGGTAGTAGTGAAAATCATAGAGAATGAATGGGTAGGGGGTCTATTTATAGGTTTCAAAAAACCGCTAACCATGGTTAGTATACCATGGTTTAGACCTTAACTGTAAGCGACCCATGGTTTTGGTCCATGATTTTTACCAAATCTTATCTGAAATTTAGGACTTAAGTTAGAACAATCCAGAAGATTATAGATTCGCTAATGATACTTAATTAGTGCTACTTTTACTAATCGTGATTTAACCTTCATGGCTTAGGATTAACTTTTGCTAACCATACTTTAGTATTCATTAATGGTCATTAACGATCCACAATCTCTTATTAGTTTCTTTAATCGTATTTAATTAGTCTTAATGATGGTCATTACAGGTTAGTGACATCTTAAACCTCTTTACTTCTCTTTCTTCAGAAAATCTTATCAAATCGAGACGAAGTCTGATTCACACAAAATAAATTTTGTTGGTTTCCTCTTGAAGAGCCGAATCTTGTGATATAGGATCTGAGAGATTACCAAGTTTAAGGCTTTACATCATATCAATATTTTCAATACCGGTGCATTGTGATAATAAGATCATAACTGTCAATAAGCTCAAAGTTCAATCGGAATACAAGAAGATGTGTTCAAATTTGACTTAAGACTTCAAGGTATTTAGTATATGGAGGTGTAATGGGTATGGATCTTATTGAATCCAAATATAAAATAGTTGATCCACTAACTAAGGGCACGATATATCTTTAGTCTTAAAATCAATGCTTGGGATAAGAGTAAGACCCATCAGGAGTTTATTCATATGTGCTACCCAACCTATCTCGACTGAAGATCACATGAAGCATGTTCACTGTGGTGATAACAAACTGTTTAGAGAACCGGTTAACACTATTATTTTCATTTATATTCATGAACAATTAATCCATGAAGTTGGAGTGCATGTAAGATGCAAGGAACAACATAGTTCTCAATCTGCTCAACCATAGGGTTGAATGTTAGCAGTGCATCCTTGGAAAATACCACTTATGTGAGTGGTCGCATTTAGAGGAATAATGTCTTTCTTGAATACACTCTTGAAATAGAGTAATGATGCATGGCCTTTAAGAGTCTCAACCATGAAGATTACACCCAGAACAATCTTTGTTGTTGCTATCATATACCCCTACATTTAGGATTGATGTTCAAGGTAGAGTCCACTTTGTTCTTATAGGACGAAAACAATAAACTCATGTAAAGATTTTATATTCAAAAGGGATCTTTATCTGCGAGAAATGTGGCAACCATATTTTTCGATTCACATTGGCTTTTTTTTCAAATAGTGAATCCATAGGGGGAGGGGGGATTGACATTGTATTTCATTGGTGCAAGTATAACATTGTATTTAGTTACTTCATAGTTTAATCTAATTCTTCCAATTAAACTGAGTTATTGTCAAATTCAATAATCTCACATGATTCACTATTATAATTTAAAATACAAGAAAATAAATATTAATTTCCACATTCTTCTTTTAGCAAAGGCTTTGATTTGAACTACTACTTGTGTTAGTAAAGTCTTAGCTTCTGGGTTACTTTCACTACATATATTGAATTAAATCTAGAAGTCTATATCTTTTTCAAAGGATACAAAGTGAAAAAAACAAAATGATAGTGGTAATCTTCTAGTTGTGATGTTATTAATGGCCATGCATTCAGTCTTGTCTAACGAGTGTTATTAAGAAAATTATTCTCTTATATGTGACCTCATAAGGACACTTACACATATAGTAATATCTAGAGATGTGATGTTCATATCTTGCCTAACATACTTATATCCATTCTCAAACCTATGATCTTCTTAAACTTGTAGAATATCGGCACTCAGACGTTAGGCAATTGAACTCATGTGCGATGTATCTAAATATTAATTGCAAATCAATTTCATGTATAACTTTTTATTGTTGGGAACAAAATCTTCGTATACTTTCAATCGTGGAAAAACGCAATGTTGATAAATGAATCATGCACAATATGTCAAACCAAGGCAAATATTATAGATGCTTGCCAATATTTTAACATGGAAAATCTAAATGTGAGTGAAAGAATATGTGATGACAGTAGCTACAAAATCAAGAACTATAATCAAAGATGTAATCAATGAGAGGCTTAAACAAATCTAACTATATCTACAATTGCATAAATTATCAAAAATTGAGACTACTTACTGCAAACCTATCACCACATTTACCAAAAGATTGATGCCTAGAAACTGTAGAAGTTCGCAAATCTGAAGAGGTAGATGAGCTAATGAACAACTTTTTATCTTCTTGCTTTCTTTCTCTCTTTGATTTCTCTTTTGAGTTTAGTACCTTTGATGGAAGGTCAAGGGTCCTTCATATAGGACTGGACAAGAGAAGATATGGATCTTTGAAGTCGTAAATCTCATAGATCGGATTTGGATAAGAGAAATCCTATTCCCAAAAGGTATTCTACTCCTTATCAAATTAGGAACTAGTGAAATTAAAACTATTCACTGTCCTATTTAATGGTTGAATTCCCACGAGGAAGGGAAAGCATCCAATAGTTATAATCACATTGATCTCATTTCATGAAAAACTCATCTAGGTTGGGATGCTGATGTGCCTAGACATAATGACATAGAGTTTATTAAGTTCTTTGCTAGAATGAATCTAATGCATTATGTTTGATCAAAAAATTATATAACAATCATACCTTGAGATACAAGTTCCTATTCGTTAATATATGATATATAACAATGATTATCAATCACATTTCTTCTAAAGGTTTGCGGTAAAAATTGTTGTTTAACACTGAATCATTAAACAATTCAAGAGTGTCAATATATATTCATTATTGTACTTATCACAACAGCAGAACGGGCTTCAGGCAATAAAAATTCGATGTTTGTTAAATATTTATATCAATGGATACTATTCTTACCAACGAATATGTAATCATTGTTATATTCCTAGCAATGAATCATATGACAATGATTATTCATTAACTTTTTTATACTTATTGTTAAGTTTAGAGATGAGTAAACTAAATTTTAACAAACATGTCAATGAAAAATCATTGTCATTTGAACAATTAACAATGAATATGACATTTGTTGTTAATTACAAGAACAAAAAATAATTTTCCAATGAATAATATTCATTGTTATATCTTTAACATCAAGAGAAATGACAATGGCTATTTAAATTATTCATTGCATTATTTCAGTTTTATGGTGGTGTGTTCATCAACATCCACATAACAACAAACATATTATTTGTTCAAAGTATGAGAATACCTCCTCCTCCAATCATATTTTGACGACGTTACTCTATGGCAGGAGACCATCACATTGGATGAGGCAGTTGCTTCGTTGCTTATGAATGAGTCTCGATAGAGATCGACATATGAGGCAACAGATGATGAAGGTCATGTGCTGGCAACCGAGGGTAGACACTCAAGATCAAGGGAGAAATGATTCAGAGGTCGATCCAAGTCACGAAGTCCGATTATATGCTTTTGTTGTGACAAGGAGGGTCACAAGATAACCGATTGTTCAAGATGTGAGAAGGAGAAAGGAAAGAAAAAAGTGGGTGATTTTGAATCCGACCAGGAGGATTCCACCGCAATCTGCGAGGGAGACTTGCTAGCGTGCACTATGGAGATGACGGCAAATTCAAGATGACTTCTGGACTCGGCATGTTCATATCACGTGTGCTCATCCAGAGAGCAGTTCAGTACTTATCATGCATGCAATGATGGCACTATCAAGATGGGAGGTGGAGAGGTTCATCATGTCAAGGGGATTGGATCAGTGTATTTCCGCATGTTTGATGGAGCAGTACGAACTCTGACAGGTGTCAGACACGTCCATATAGCCAAGAAAAATCTAATTTCACTGGGAATGATCGAGTCACGAGGACATCGAGTCACCATTGAAAGGGGAGTTGTCACAGCTAGCGAGGGAGTATGCGTGGTGATGCTTGGGACGAGGATGTCGAATAAGGTGTATAAGCTTGAGGGAAGAGTCGTGGTAGGTGATGGAGCTCCATTTCTTCCCAGGACGAGTAGTACAATGAGTGAACGACAGGTTATTGGCATGTCTGTTGTAGAAGTGCACAAAAAGGATAAGCGAGTGCGATTTACTTTACTAGAGGATGTCGGCATAATCTCTGGTCACAAGATACTTGTGGTGTCGTGTCAAGAGGTACAATGCTAAGTTGTGCGAGTGCCCAAGAGGGGGCACACCAAGGGAGCCTAGTGATGAGTGCGTCACTAAGAGTTTGTGAGATCCTGCTAAGGAGACCTGCAGGTGACAAGGATGGCCCAGTGCATACTCAAGATGATGTAGAGATCGTGATGGAATTCAACTCAAGGGGGAGATTGTTAGGATTGAAATCAAATTACGATTAGGAATCCTAATGGGATTGGACTCCTAATCCTAATAGTTATTGAGTTGTATTCTATTTATATTTCTTTTGGGAATAGGACTATGAGGTTTGGGTTATATAAAGAAAGGGGTGGAGGCATTGCCTCTACACCACAACAAGAGGGAAAATCACAAGAGAAAAGAGAGAGATAGAGGTAAGAAAGCGAGAGAACAGGGAGAGTTGTACTCATCTTCTTATATTGACTTTCTTCTCCAGTGGTCGCGAGAGGTGATCGACCACCATTATATTTAGTTGTCTTTTCTTCACGTGCTTCTGTAATGGTGATCTATTGTGCATCTACTTCCGTATCTGCGAAGGTTTGTATCCCCAGTAACCGGTATCTGAGATGAGACGATACCAGTGAGTCGTGTCCCATCAAGTAGAAGCGGTATTATATGCGTTAATAGAATATTATATAGCTAATGTAACGACTAGTTATCATCCATTCACATCTGTAATAAACGCTAACTTCTGGATACAATGGTAATTAAATTGAATAGTTATGGTAGTTACACCCTCTCCTTTCTTGTTTTACTCTTCATCCTCTCTTCAAAACCCATCACCATATCCTCCTCTACCCCCTCCTCCTTCACCCCAAGCCCTCGAGCCACCTCCTCCGTAGCCCCCACCTCATCAAACCCTACCTACTCAAATACACTTCTATGTACCCACCTCCTCTTCCCCCTACCTCTTCTTACATCACCCCTTACCTCCTCCAGCTCTCTCTCACACACACATACAATTTCCAATGCCTTCCTCCATCAGGTACATTATCTCCTACTCTCGTTCTTCTTCTTCCCCTTGTCTTCTTTCTATTCTCTCCACTTCTTTTGTTGTTATTTCCTAATCTAAACTCCCAATCGTTACCTTGCTTGATCTTTCTCCTGCTTTTTCGCCTTCCATACCCATTTTGTCTCATGTGCATGCTATGTGCTTGGAGACCTACTCCTCTATATTCTAAGGAGTATCCATTGTTACTACCACATCGATTCCCGCTCGTCTGAGCTAACCATCAACCAACTTGAGATCTCAATCTTCTCATCCTTGTAGGAATCGAGAAGAGTTAAACTACTGCAAATGAAGAAGAAAAAATAGGACAAGTTAACTGTAGATTGTCCTGCTCCATTTTATTTCCTGCCATATCAGGGAGAATTGGTCTCCACTATTGATTGGCATGGGTAGAAGCAATCGTCATAGTCGACACTCCAAGGATCAACCACCATATGCCCTTTGGCTATCATCTAGCGATTCCAAGTATAGTTGTTAAGTTTACTAAGCAATAGAACTTCACGATATGCTCCGACATTCTCGATTGAGCATCTCTTAGGTGTGAAATCTCATTCCAAAAGACTTCCTTCATTCAAGGAGAGCTGACGAGAGAAGTGAAACTAGAGATCGGAGTTGATGCACGAGCTTGGGGAATAGCCATCTGAGTACCATCAAACGGAGATCCATTGTGCCACCCTCTTCCTCTATTGACCTCCATGGAGGAGAACGAAGGATAGTGTTAACTCTTTACCGTATTATTATTTGAATAAAGCATGGTTTAAGTTCAACACTTCGATGGTCAAATTAATGTAAAGGCATAAGTGGTAGCAATGCAAGAAGTATGAGGCACAACTAATATTTCAAAAAAAAAAGAAAGGGCATAACTGATATTGCAGAAATTAAGAGAGACACAAATGTTAAAAAACCTTCAAAATATATGTGGTTAGGGAATTATTTTGTTCTTATTATGGAGATCGCAATTCATGAAAATCTTAACCAATATACAACATAGCATGAAAAGGAATATATAAATGTAAAATTTAACAGTACGACGAGCAAAACACAATTATAAATAATGTTTGCTTCAAAGGTTATTATGCGTGCTAAAGATTTTGATGGAAGCATTTGTCTTTTTTGAAAGCAATCAACAATAATTGAGGCTTGATAATATCTTAACAAAAAGACACATCAATGGAGGATATGGAATTATCCTCAAGCACATCACGGAAACGTGATCGTCGTATCGGATATGACGCAGAACGACTAGTTGTACTAGTTATTCTGTGCAGCGGAATTAAAAAAAATTCATGCGATGAAACCGCATGATCCAAGAACGATTCTCAGATTGTTTCATCTATAACCACAACAAGTATAAAATAATACCTCTTGAAGCATAGTTGATTGAGTCTCTAAAGAAAGAGACCTCCTGTCTCAAGTCCGATCGTCGGTGAGATTGCATGCAAGCGCGGGGATGAACCGCGTAGTCCTCGCAATCCAAGAAGATGATCCAAGCACGGTTGCTCCTGATCTCGTCGTATGAGATCGAACGTCTCCTTCGCGAGTGTATCACTCCAAGAAGACGGAGAACCGAAGAACGTCGAAGCGGCGACGCGGTGGCGAGAGCATCGACGAGAACCTCTCTACTCTAGGGTTGGTGATGGCCACCAAGAAATAGAGAGAGAGAGAGAGTTTGGCGTGTGTGAAGAAAAGAGAGAGAGAGAGAGAGTGAGAGCTTCAATATTGTATGTACAAGAGAGCAAGGTATGCCTCTCTATTTGTAGGGTTTTGGGATCCATGGATCTCAATCCATGGGACATATAAAATCAATGGATGAGATTGATTTATGTCCGGGTCAAGATTGTTGTTGGTAAAAACCAACAAATTATGATCTAATTTAGATTAAAATATATTTGACAAAATCAAATATAAATCTATCATAAATTACATCAACAAATAAGGAGAGAATATACATGGAGATAAAATCTCCCATGTATAATCAAGGTGGATGGCCACCCATTCCAAATAGGACATGGGTGCCGCCCACCATATTCCATGTAGGGCAATCTCATGGATTTCCATGAGATTGCATGCCTCCTTGAATTTCTCCATTATTTATTTCCTACAACTTTTATTGGGATTTATTCATCAAAAATAATTCACAATTATATTTGAGAATATTGCAATCTTGCCATTGAAAAATTGTGAATCATATTCACAACCCAAAACAACATATAATTTACATTATCAATTAATTACTAATTAATCAACAAATATAAATTATAATTAGCTCTCTCTAATACATTATAAATCACATTTATAATATATTATGAATAATTGGATATTTAAATCCACATTATTCTTATCTATAATAATTAAATCATATTTAATTATATTGGATATTTTCT
This sequence comes from Ottelia alismoides, assembly GCA_037367405.1. Lineage (NCBI taxonomy): Eukaryota > Viridiplantae > Streptophyta > Magnoliopsida > Alismatales > Hydrocharitaceae > Ottelia > Ottelia alismoides. The sequence continues at coordinate 757,074 of JAZKJV010007173.1, read as the reverse complement.
ACACACAACAAGATGATTAAATCACATTTAACCATTATTTCTTCATTGCTTAGATCCATGGAATTATTCTAGAACCCTTCAAGAATAATGTGATTTCTCCGCAGATACTTGGAGATAAGGACAGGGCGATGTGTATTGTTCCACGTATAGTGACTTGGATGTTTGAGATCATATCTCAAATCCAGATCCCATGGACCTCCCACTGATGCTTGATCAAATCAACACTGTAGACTTAATCTTCTCATTGCATCTGAATCTCATTCAGATCAATGTCCAATTCATGGACTAAGATTAGGTCACTTATCTAATAAGAGGAGTCACTAAAATCCAAACCTGTTTCATCACTCCCTCGGAATGGAAGCGTCATGGTTATACAATTGTTTACGATCACATCACCCTCAGGTATTCCCAATACATGTACATCCTACATACTGGAAGACCTGTGATCATTCTGAAGATAAAGATTACTTTCTATTGTCATCTTCAAGGTTTGATCATTAAGTTTCTCAATCTTGGTCATTGGGATTTGATGTAGATCATATGCTTTCACAAAGCATATATCTTACCTTCAAATTCATGTAATGCTTCCAAAGCTTGACGACCATGCATGGAATTTGTTCAGTCCCAATACCTCATGAGTGAGCTCATGTCTCTCGGTTCATAAGTGAACCTGTATGATCCCTTTGAGAGATCGTATTACTCATATGTTCTTACATGCACACCAGCTCGCCGGTGTGTAGACCTTGGTTAGGTCATCAACCTATTGGTCTGCCAAATGTACACACTCAGACATATAGCAACACATCTGTCTCCGGTCAGAGGATGCATGCCTATATTGTGACAGTATTCAACATAGGTCTTTGGTTATCTCGATCTTGTTAAGTCAACCCTTTGACTCAACTAATCTGACACCTCCGAATCACTATTCCCATGCAGAGGACCTGCAGCAAGAGGTCGGTCAGATATCAGTCAAATGAGAAAGGATTGCCATCTCCTACTCAGACTGGAGATCATCACTTAACAATCATTTGTCGATGCTTGATGAGTCCTCTATCTAACTCCTTAGATATTCATCCAAGCATCAACCTCTATGATTCATTCAATGAATCAACAGTTGTATGATTATCAAGTTGGCCATGGTACATAACCCTAATTGTACAGAGGGACTTTATAGTGCATTCATTCATTCAATCTCAGAAAGGGAGTGAAAAATAATCAATAATTTTCATTGATAATTTATTTATTACAATAACATTATTTTAGGAATGGTTTGCCCGGGGCTCACATTGCTAACAACCAATTCTATTGTACAAGATATTAGGGTATTAAAATGCAACCATTTTTCTTGCACAAGATATTTTCTGTCTTATCTCTGTTAAGTAATCTTAAATGAAGGGAATCCATGAAAGAAAATATCAATATTCAAATTATTTTTAGGAGCATGTTGAAATTCGATTTGTTTAGCAAATAAATCCAATTAAGGATAGGTAAACAAACTTTGTGTGTTTAATACAAAATTCCAACTAGTATTTACCTACCAACATCCCATTTGGATAGAAAATAAGCAACTTTTTTTTGGCTTGACAACTACCCAAAATATTTAAACCCAACTTGTCAACTACAATTCCATCATCTTTATAACCTACTATTATACTTCATGACACTGTGTTAGACTATATGGGGTTAGCGGCTACACACTTCAGTTAGCATTTTCTTCTTTTTTGGAGATTGCTTCACCTCTTGATGAATCCATAATTCATAGACTTCATTCTTTTATTGTGGCTAAAATCATTGGTAATCACTAATTTCTGTTGATTATCATTCTAACCACTAATGTTAATATTATATAATCAACACTTATTTTATCTAAAATAAAATAATAAAGAGAAAAAGAAAAATAAAAGAAAAGAATATGGTAAATATGTAATATATACAGACTGATCCTAACCCCGAGACCAAGTCAATATTGACTTGATCGACAAAATAAATAAGTAGAGGTGGGAGATAAGGATCATAATCTATAAAAATATCAAGAAAATCAAGACAAAAATACAATTTATCCATTTTTCACCTTGTAAATTTTCACCTATTTAATTTATTACTTAAAAATTTCAAAATAAAACATTTTCTTTACAAAAGTTGCTCATAAGAATATATATTATTGTATAAAAAAATCAGAAAAATAAAATATCACAATGAACCGTAAAAGCCGTAAAAACTGACTTCCAAGGTTCATAACTTTTTTTAGAAAACTCCAAACATACCAAACTCACTTTTAAACTTTGTTTTATACTTAATACTATTTATTAAAAATATCAAAAACATATTATAATAAAACAGATGAGTTTTGACGTTTGAGCCTCGTGGTATAAATGTACTATATGTAGAAACTTTTCTGATTTTTAATTAACTAACCGTACATCTGATTAACTTAATTTTTTTCTAAAAATCTTCTAAAAAAGTAAAGAAAACTATAAAAATATAATTTAAGTCAAATTGTCAATAAACCTGAAGCCTCAAAGCTGCTACCTAAATTTTCTGGACCTCATAACTCGTTCATACGGAATTCGAACTGGGTAAACTCAGTTTTGAAATTCGTATTATTTAATGATCTACAAAATGACGCTGATTTCACTAAAATCGAAGTTAATATGAGAAAATTGGGTTTCAGGAACGTATTGGTAGATTGTATAATGTATTTTAAATAATTAATATATGATTTACTATATTTATTTACTTAATTTTCATTTTATTATTAAATTAAATTAAACTAAATTTATTAAGTTAATTGTTTATTATTTAATTATTTATTAGTTTTATTCTAATTTTCTATTTCCTCTCTTTTTCCTTCTCCCTGTACGAGCCTTCTTCTTCCCCAACCCAACGACCGTCGTTCCACCTCCTTCTTTCCTCTCCACCAACTACCAACAACTCCAACCATCGGCAGCTATGTTGGTGGCCCAACTGATTCTGGTAACGCCATCCATCACCGTGGTGACTGGACCTCTCCTCATCTATATATACTCATCAACCTCCCCCATCCGAATCCATCATCCATTACAACCATCTCCTTACACCGAGTTCTATGGAGAGAATGTCGTGAGAGTGACAAGCCCCTTCTTTCTGCTCTGTCGAGCTCCAATTTAGTTGTAGAGGGTTGGCGTGATCATTCGTAGGTGTGTGCTTCACTCCACCGCGCGCCAAGCCTCCGTACCTTTGCCATTGCGTAGAGGCAAAAACTCCAGCAGAACTTCGTCAAGCTTTGCACCAGTCCCATGCGATAGCATTCATCCGATTCCCTAGGTTAGATTCTCCGTAGCTTTTTTCTATCTCCCCTTCTCTTTTGTTCTTCCTCCTTTTGTTTCTCTGCTCCCCTCAATCTTCCTCTTCCTCTCAATTTGGTATTCGAATTCATCGCTGCGACCATCTTTCCCATCATTTTCCCCCAGTTCATATTTTATCTCATGCATTTGAGCACATCATTTCGTTCCACCATTTTTCTATTTGATTTGAGACCGAGGCTTCGCCCTTGTGTTTATATCTCCGCAGCAACCCCTGGGAGTCCTTCATCTGCATGCTATCGCAACATATAGATTCGAAGCTCGAATTGATTCACATCTGGAGCATATGGAGTCTAAACTCCATATAAGACACAAAGCACAATACATCTGGAGTGATCACTAGTTATTTGTGAATTGAGGAGCTTAAATATCTGTAGATGCCTGTAACGACTGAAGCTTCACCGACTATAGAAGTCCTGCAAGCCATCGCCTAAATCGAGATTAGAACTACCAATCAAGAGTCACAAAGTTCGTTGCATGAAGACAGTCACTTTCTGATCTGAGCACCAGCAGATTGAGATGCCAACTCAACGAATCACCGGAGATCACATATCAGAATCCACCGTCGCCCCTGCCCGAATTGGGGCTTTTCATTCCAGCCATTGGATCATCTGCGCATTTGACGGATATTTGAATGCCACATCTCGGTTTGCAATGCGCCCCATTCAAGCACTATCACACGTGAAATGCATGTGAAACGTGATATTTTGGTGTATTTGCAGGAATATCTTGAGAACTTTCTGAATTCATGAACAGATCCTGGTGCTGAAGGAATTACGTGATCTGCACACGAAGAGTGGTGATTTCGCGCTAAGCCCCACGTTAGTTTTGCTATTTGCAAACAACTCCAGATGGAGAGACCATCACATGTAGGTGCACGCTCTACCTAGCATTTTTGTGCGAATACACCTCCAAGTTCTGCTATTTTAAACGTATACCCTTATATTTTCAGAGAATTGCATCTATTCCCTTAACTGTACATAAATATACTACATAATAAGTACAAATCACAAAAATATGTACAACCTATCATTTTAAATATAATTTCACTAGCTTTCTAATAAAAATAGAATAAAAATATTGTCGCCATGTTTAGTATTTTAAAAATAAAAAATACTTCTCAATTTTCAAGAAAATTCAATTTTCAACGTTAAAAATACAACAAAACCATAAAAATCCTAAAAATATCTTAGAAATCGATAAAAATAGAAAAGTAAAATAAAACATAAAAATAATAAAATAAAAATGAAATAAAAATTACAAACATTGACTAAAATAAAAAATCATAAATTCATAAAATCATAAAAAAACAATATAAAATTCATAAAAAACTAGAAAAAATCTTCAAAATTATATAAAATTAGGAAACTTTTTACCTTAGTTTCTCTATAGTTTAACACAAGTTTCCAACAATTTTCCTCCCTGAGTTCAACACTCCCATACTTTATCGCTATACATTAAAGTTTAGGAGTATATACAAAATTAATAAAAAGATAACTAAAAATTATCTTTTTCTGCAAAAAATCCACCCGATCATTTTAGTGACAGTGTTCTTCTTTTAGAACAGTAGATTGGGTGGTTTTTCAGACGGTATCGTTACCGGCAAGGCAATGCTAGGGTGGACCGTAGGCTTAGGTTTAGGATTTTTCTTTTTGCCATCTTTATATCTTTTCTAACCTCATGGTTTATTGTTTCTGATTTGTGTAGCACAGGTTGAGTCGTACAACTGAGAACTGAGAAACTGCAACCTTTCTTTCTTGTAATTCTTTGTAAGAAAATATAAAACAAATTCAAGGGCGCTTGCCCATTTTTTTTAATTCGTAGAAGGGGTCCTGTAAGGGCATCCCGACTTGTACCTTCCTCTCTTCTTCTCGAGGTTTGCTTCACCAGTACACCTGGGGGAGCAGGGCATCCACCACGGTTTTCTCGCATCACGATTCTTCTCGATGATTTTTCGCTGCTTTATCGAGGCAAGGTGCTTGCTTAGGTTTTTCGATTTTTCTTTAACCGTGCTCCTGTAGCTAGTTTTAGGATGTGCAACCTAAATGCTTGTTTGATCACATAGGATAAAAAATTAAAAGAAAAAATTCATTAGATGTTATTTGAAAATATCTAAAAAAAGTGATAACCAAAATTAAAACTGGGAATGCTAATTTTATCTGACACTAAAACTAATTGTAACAAACTTCACTTGTTTTGGGAGAGCAATCCTTAGTGAATGAAGTACAAGTACTCTCATATGTAAGTGAGAGACGCCCCTTAAGGTAGATCCAGAGTCTGAATTTCTTTCGGGATACTACCAAATTCATGCATTTAATCACTTTCTCTTTATTGGGGACTCTTGGGTAGCTGGAAACGATCCGGATTTCCTTAGCAGAGTGGGAGATTTAAAGGACACTACATACAGATCCGTACTCAAGTAACACGAGTAGCCAGAAATGATCCATACTTACTCCCATACTAGCTGAGAATAGGTGATTCCTTGTGAGAACTCGGGATAGTCTTATGGGGAAGTTCTAGGCACCTATCAACTCGCTAATCTATGAGAAGACTTGTTTGCCAAATAACCCTATAACTAAAATGATAAACGACTAAACTTTTACGGTCATCATCAGGGCTGACTTGGTGAATCCAGGGTTACCTTGCGTTTGATTTTTGTGTGAGTTCCATTTTTCATATCCAAAATCAATCATCAGTTTTATCAAAATGATGGGTAGGTGGTCTTTTAGGCCGACTCTTACAGCACCGCTTCCACGCACACCTACCCATCAATCTAGGTCAGTCCAAGAGAACCCTCTCTTTGAACCTGAGTCGAATCGATCTCTTCCTTTAATATTGTCCCCCGAGTTGGTTCGTGAGAACCTTCTATTTGAGCTGGATTCCGGAAAGCTTCCCTCTTCCAGGTGTGACCTTGACCCTGGAAGTTTCTCTCAGTCAGTATGTTATTCTCCACCTTTGATGACTATTACACTTCTATATATAGACTTATCAGAGCCAGACATGGATGCATTCTCCTTCCTAGAAACTGTTCTGAGTGGGAAGGGAACACCGTCGCAGAATGATTCGAAGATTCTATATAAAGTGACTATCAACGCTAGTCTTCTTGCTTCCCTTGAGATTATGCAAATTCAAATTAGGGAGAAAGATCTTCTGATGATCAAGATCCGAGCTGAGTTGAGAAAATTGAGAGAGAAGAGCCATATTTCAGAGGATGAGGAGCCAGATAGAGAGGAGACAATACCTACAGAGCATCTCCGCACGGTGAGATAACTTCACACACCCGGAGCATCTTCTATTAGTAGGTGTATTGGACTTCCTCCTATTCTTGGATCATTTGTCCTCTCAACCAAGATTATTCATACTTTACCGATTTTTCACGGGCAGTTCACTGAGGAGCCACATTCACATCTTCAAGAGTTAAATCTAATTTGTAATACAATATATGACTCTCGAGTTGATAAGGGTACAATTCGGATGATAGCATTTCCGTTCTCTCTGGCTGATAATGCCACACACTGGTTGCGACCTCTAGGGAGAATAATTACTACATGGGAGTAACTTCGTACTGAATTCCTGAGCAGATTCTACACCATTGGATGTACGAATGTTACAAGGTCTCTTATTACTAGTTTCACCATGTTAGGGAGTGAGATGTTCCACAAAGCATGGGATCATTTTTGAGACCTGATTGATAGGTGTACCCACCTTGAGAGTTTTAAGGCGAGCTTGGTTCAGAGCTTCTTTTGTTTGTTAACACACAATTTACAAGGGTTGGTGAATGTAGCTTGTGGTGGATCATAATTTTCGAAGCATGAGGATGTTTTCTGGGATATTTTTCAAGGAGATGGCATCTCATCATGCCACTTTAGCTCAGACAGACTCTTATACTCAGATGAAGTCACCTGCATTTCTTCACTAGTCTACCGTGACACAAATTAAGGAGGATTCATCGACGATTACATCTTTAGAATCTTCATCAGTTGAAATGAGGATTCTTAACAAGAGATTGGACTACCTAGAGCATATTGAGACGAGATGTCACTAGTTACACAAACTCGATAAGATTGATGGGCTCTTAAGGAGAATTAATGAACTAAAGAACCAGATTGAACAGATGACATCTACCCTATCTTCAAGGTTACTAGTTGATTCATCCGATATACAGTCTCCACTGCATCAAATACATCACCTTCAGTTGGAGCCTGCGACCGAGCCTCATCAGTTTCAAACTTGCACTCAATGGATGATGGGATCTCTTTATTAGCAGTTGCCTCAACAGTTTTCATATTACTCATCAAGTTCTCTAGAGAACTCCTATGAGAACTTGACTTTAGATGATCTTGCCTATCGGATCACTAGTCAACATGAGAAGAATAGGCGAGATATGGATGGATTCATGCAACAGATAATGGTTCTCGTGCTAGATCAGATGGCCATGCAGACTCCGCAATAAGCTCTACTCCTCAAACACATACATCACCTGATGATGAGAATAATGTTGATTTCATTTCCCTGAGAAGTGATAGAGTTCCAGCTGGTGGTAGCTCAACTATGCCTGATACAGATGCATCAATAGATGATATTTTCAAGCTAGTTGAGCATGAGGTAGAGAGTGGCACTAATTCTGCTAGTATCCATGATCACGATGCAGAGATAACTATGTGATGAATCCCCATTCATCACTCTTTATTCCTTTATTTTAGCTAGAAACCTTAGCAAAATGCCATGTAAATATGTGTAAATATCATAAATTGTTAAAATGCATGCATCTTGTAATTATGCATAATTAGCATGTTTTTGTGTGAAAATAAAGGAATAAAGAAACACAAGAAAAAGAGGGAAATATTTAGAATAATATTGAGTGACCTAATCCCAAGGGAGGGCTCAGCATGGGCCTGACCGCAAAATAATCTAAGTAGAGAGAGATAAGGTCAAACATACATGTACATAACCCTATGTATATAAATAATTTTATTTTCCTCAAAATAAAAATAAGAAGTGTTTCTTATATTTTGTATATAAAAATAAAAAAAATAAAAATCATAAAAATAAAAAAAAAATAAAAATAAGAAAAATCATTTCCCACCTTGTAATACCATGTACATATGTATATAGATCTATTTATTTAACTCATGTAAATAAATCATAAAAATAAAATAAAAATACCTTTTTATTCCAAATTTTATGTTATAAATAAATAAAATATAAAATTTGTAATAATTGTGCAAAAATAAACAATTAAAAATAGAAATAAAAAATACATATGTATATATACACCTATATATAATAAAAATATAATGTAAATACATTATTTATTTTTCAAAAAAATAAATAAAAACCACAAAAAAATAATTTGAAAAATAATAAACATTTTTTATGTTGAAACTTTTTAAAAATAAAATCATTTAAAATTTTAATTGAATTTACAAATAATTAAAAAATGGAACAATGTGATTGGTCCATGGAGGAACGTTGACCCCCGGTCAACTGCCCCCTTGGACCACTTTACCCAGATCCACTTCGCCAACCCGATTTCTCTGAATTTTCTAGAAGTAATCCGACTGTCATCCACTCAAACCCCAGGCACCGATTATACTAGATCCATTCCTGATCCACGCCCGATGATCCTTCCTAGGGATCCGAGCTCCGATTTGCCTGTTCGACTCCCTCTTGGCCGGATGCCTACCTCTATTTAACCCATCTCGGCCGCACTTTTCACGACATCTTTGGCTATCCACCTCACCGCCGATGAGCTCCTCTTCATCTCCTGAGTGACAACTACGTGAGGGAGAGTCGCAGAGAGGACACGAGCACCTGGAGCCACTAATCTGGCGACGATTACCGCCGTGATCCATTGCGAGGCGAGCCCGAGCCTCTGGGCCATCGATCCATCGAGGCGACGACCCCCGGAGGTCCCTCACCTCCAGCACAGACACCCTCCTCCACCAGGTAGCGTAGATGATCAGTAGTTTAGGTTAGATTACCATTTTTCGATTTCAGTTCATTTAGCTTCGTCGCCGTCGCTCACCATCTCCGATCCCCCATCGTCCACTCTGACTCGATCATCACATTCACCAGGCCTTGCTCCACCTTCTACACCCTTCCATTCACCATGTCTCGCCCCGGAGTAGGTACCTCGCCCTCCTCCGTCGTCGCCTCGCCAGAGGGCGTCACCCCGCCTCCTTCACGCACCCATTCCGACCATAACTGGGTCGAGGCAATTTGCCCTCGACCCAGGATTCATTTTGTGCTATTTTGTAGGTCAAAGGACCCCAGCCGGAGTTCCAACCAGTTCGGGCACAGAAGCTCCAAGCTTTCTCGTCGCCGAAGCGTCTCCGACGCTGTCGGCCCCATCTGACCATGCCATTAGCTGCGGACGACGTGGAGCATCATAGAGAGACCATGACATTAGCTTCTACAGGGAGCTCGCACATGATCATAGAGAGATGATGCTGAAGACCTTCCCATTCACACTTCAGGATAGAGCCATGAGATGGCACCGACGGTTGGGAAGGAGATTCTCTATGTGGGGAGACTTACGATTTGAGTTTCTATATAGATACTTTCCCCAGCGTAGAGTAGGGATGATGAGGTCCTTGATCACAGAGTTTTCAGTAGACCCCCAGGAGCCAGTGCATGAGGCATGGCCGAGGTTTCTTGACCTCTTGAGGAGATTTCCCGAACACGGACTTTCACTGATTAACCTTATTGAGATCTCCATGCGGGGGAAGGCCGCAGAGCAGTTAGGACTGGTGATTACCTCATGTGGCGGTTCACACCGCAGTTCCGACATTGACTTACTGGATGACATCTCATTGTTACTTTCACAGAGACCATCTTCACGGGATGCTGTAGTCGGAACAACACATGAGGATGCCACAATACCAGTAGGGTGTGTTGCACTACATGAGGATACAAACTCTACACACCAGCCCGAGGATTTGGATTCTGCAGCTCCACAGAGTACAGAGGACATGACTGCTACAGTGGAGGTTCTGGCCTAGAGTCTACTCGAGTTCCTGTTGGGTTTCCAGCTAGAGTTCGAGTCAGCCCCCGAGTTTTCAGTTGACGATTCTTTGATATCAGATCTTCTTATACTCCAAGAAACAGAGGATCCCCAGCTACTATACCAGCGATCCAGCTTGTTCAGAGTCCATCCCTGGATGACTCAGCTTCCTTTCTACAGATACACTTCTCGGAGTCAGACAGATACCCTAACTCAGCTCAGCAGCCACAGCTTGATATGGGACACCACTTTGAGAGGCCAGACATAGAGAGTCCCGTATTTGAGCCTTTTGTCCTCGACTTTGATGAGACAGATACATTTTCTGAGGACCAGATGACAACCAGCATTACTTCAGAGCGAGGATCAGCCGCAATCACCTTACCAGCCTCCGTGATGATGACCAGTACCTTCTCCTGCTTCCAGATTGCCGAGAGCCAGACTTCAGATGATGATGCAACCTAGTGCATAGAGTGGATGCTTGACAGCAGCGCAGATGCCCTTAGAGATCCTGATCCTCTACTCCTCACTGATGATCTTGCATTTCTCCCCGAGGGTTATCTGCGGGAGAATGCCACACATAATGAGTACTCGGTTTCACCTTCTGATAGTTTATACGATCTGGAGAATCACGAAACCGAGTCTTCCAATCCTTCTGATTCTGAGTTGCCTCACCTCGACGACCCTCGCGGGGATGAGCCGATCCTTGAGATATTCGATGATCTGCCTGATTTGTCTTCATTATATGCACTGGATATCAGTTTTCTTATAGAGTCCCCTGATCTTCACTTTCCACACCTTTTTGAGACACTGATTGACGTGGAGGAATCCATGACTGATCCATCCTTCTCCATGTTTGATTTCTTCGTCTCTACACTTCCACTCCAGTCTGAGCCTGAGCCAATGATTTCTTTTGTGCTACTGGATCCCGAATCATTATCACCATATCCTTGGCCGGTAGCAGACACCTGCCTGATTGCATACCTGGGTGTCATTTCTTACATTGTTGATTTCATTGTAGTTCATCCACCACGACTACGACAACAGTACGGCATTCTCCTTACAGATGTCATCCTGAACCTTGATACAGCCTTATCCTAGCCTTTGCGCCCAGCTAGGGGCGTAAAATCTAGCGCTTGTTGAGAGGCACCTCAACATTGTACCCTTTTATATATACGTGTTTCGTCTTGGTTTGATCATTCTTTCTTCCGTAATTGTTTTCACCCCAGGTCTCGTATAGGATTATCTTTGCTATACTTAGTATATACATCATCCTAAGTATAGGGGGGTGGAAACACTGAGTTGTTCATATCGTTATGTTTCACTACTCCTGTTGTTGCCTATACTTAAGGATCCTTCACCTTAAGTATAGGGGGAGTGATGTACTCCCATCTTGTATATATTGATCTTCTTCGTCTCTTTCTACCTCTGTTTTGATGCCTATACTTAGGGATATTTCACCCTAGGTATGGGGGGGGGGTGTAGACCCTGTACATCCGTCCACTCGGATTTCCCTTCATGTACAACTTGCTATACTTAGGATTACTTGATCCTAAGTATAGGGGGAAACACCGAGTCTTCCTTATTCTATTCTTTGATTTGTCTTTGTATATACCATTCCTTTTCACTTCCCTATACTAAGCACGAGTTATGTCTTCTTCATCGCTCTTGATCACTCTGAGGACATCGTTCGAGCTAAGTATAGGGGGGTGTGTATATATTTCATATATACTTTAGCCATAACTCGTACTTTGTGTAAGTGTGTCAATAAATAAAAATGGATAAAAAATCTATAAAAATTTAAAAATTTCCCTTGTACATAAAATTCTTCTTGCACATACCTATTTATTTATAAAAATTATTTTTGTACAAATGATTGTAAAATCTTTTTGTCTAAATAATTTGTAAATATTTTCATATCAAAATTATGTATATAATACAAAATTTTTGTAAAATGTTTGGAAAACAAAAAAGTTTGCAAAAACCTCGTGTAAATTTTTGTAAATATTTTGCAAAACTTCACATTCATGCATACATCCATGTTTTCAGACATTTTTCAAAAATTTTACACATGTGTAAATATTTATAAAATTGCATCTTTGTAAATACTTGCACAGTTTTTCCAAATCCTAGTTGACATTTAAACTGGCCTGGAATTAAATTGGAAAATGGAGCTTGGTTAAGACCTTAATCCACCTAATTATAAGAGGAACCTTATAGGGCTTAGGATTGAGACTTTTCAGGTCCATTGGGACTTAATTCTTTGAGTTCACTAGGCTATGAGCATATGTCATCTTGATGATCCTAAGTAGAGCACTTAACAACACACACATGACTCTCAGAGACAATGGCTTTACTTGCACCAACACTTTACACATAGCTCTCCACGGATGAGGTGGTGAGGAGGCAATTTCCTTTGGCTTGGGCTAGCATATGAGGGTAGTACTTCTAGGCAGAACCTCTCTTCTTCTTATAGTGAAGGAAGTGCATCTCAACTTGGTCTGGTGGTTATGAAGTCTAAAGATAGAAGCTGTGGGTTGCAATAAAGCTTCAAAAGAGGGATAGTCTACTGGCTCAAGAGGAAAAACTCCTTGTATATATGCTGCACCATGTAGATATGTTGTACAGTTGCACTCAAAAATAATAATAATAATAACAAAAATGTGCAAAAAGAAAAGAACTCCAAAATAACGGTGGATCGGATTGAAAATTTAATAACCCCACCAGTGTACATAGTCAAATAAAGCAAAGCTTATGTTATAAATGACTATCTCATGAAGCTTGCAGCGGGAGACTCAGCTACACTGGTTAGAGCTCCCAAGGATAGATGGCTACACTGGTCATGGTCCATTCTCTTCTTCCCCCTTTTCTTGAGTCGGTTGCACTTGAACTTAGAAGGGAATACCTCGCTTCTCGAGGAAAGAGTTGCGAGACCGAGGCATTAGAGTTACCGGGTTGAGGGAGGTTGTTTCTTTATTACTTCTGAGGTGGGGAGCTACATATCACTTACACAGTACAAGGAAAGATTCATGGTCATTAGAGTTTGTGTATGTAGACTTGTTCTGATCTGGTTTATTGAGGAGTCTTGACCATAGATTGGTGGAACTTAGAGGCTGTTAACTTTTAAGCTTAAGTCTAAATAAGGTCCCGACAAATCAACCTTGATTTCTCCTCTTTTTCTTTTTCTTTCTCTTTTGCACTTCTTTTTTAAATAAGTGTTTGCTAAGGGACTGGAAAAAGTAAAGTATGGGGGGTGATGAATCCCCATTCATCATTCTTTATTCCTTTATTTTAGCTAGAAACCTCAGAAAAATGCCATGTAAATATGTGTAAATATCATAAATTGTCAAAATGCATGCATCTTGTAATTATGCATAATTAGCATGTTTTTGTGTGAAAATAAAGGAATAAAGAAACACAAGAAAAAGAGGGAAATATTTAGAATAAATATTGAGTGACCTAATCCCAAGGGAGGGCTCAGCATGGGCCTGACCGCAAAAGAATCCAAGTAGAGAGAGATAAGGTCAATCATACTTGTACATAACCCTATGTATATAAATAATTTTATTTTCCTCAAAATAAAAATAAGAAGTGTTTCTTATATTTTGTACATAAAAATAAAAATAAAATAAAAATCATAAAAATAAAAATAAAAATAAGAAAAATCATTTCTCACCTTGTATATATACCATGTACATATGTATATAGATCTATTTATTTAACTCATGTAAATAAATCATAAAAACAAAATAAAAATAAATTTTTATTCCAAATTTTATGTTATAAATAAATAAAATATAAAATTTGGAATAATTGTGCAAAAATAAACAATTAAAAATAGAAATAAAAAATACATATGTATATATACACCTATATATAATAAAAATATAATGTAAATACATTATTTATTTTTCAAAAAAATAAATAAAAACCACAAAAAAATAATTTGAAAAATAATAAACATTTTTTATGTTGAAACTTTTTAAAAATAAAATCATTTAAAATTTTAATTGAATTTACAAATAATTAAAAAATGGAACAATGTGATTGGTCCATGGAGGAACGTTGACCCCCGGTCAACTGCCCCCTTGGACCACTTTACCCAGATCCACTTCGCCAACCCGATTTCTCTGAATTTTCTAGAAGTAATCCGACTGTCATCCACTCAAACCCCAGGCACCGATTATACTAGATCCATTCCTGATCCACGCCCGATGATCCTTCCTAGGGATCCGAGCTCCGATTTGCCTGTTCGACTCCCTCTTGGCCGGATCCCTACCTCTATTTAACCCATCTCGGCCGCACTTTTCACGACATCTTTGGCTATCCACCTCACCGCCGATGAGCTCCTCTTCATCTCCTGAGTGACAACTACGTGAGGGAGAGTCGCAGAGAGGACACGAGCACCTGGAGCCACTAATCTGGCGACGATTACCGCCGTGATCCATTGCGAGGCGAGCCCGAGCCTCTGGGCCATCGATCCATCGAGGCGACGACCCCCGGAGGTCCCTCACCTCCAGCACAGACACCCTCCTCCACCAGGTAGCGTAGATGATCAGTAGTTTAGGTTAGATTACCATTTTTCGATTTCAGTTCATTTAGCTTCGTCGCCGTCGCTCACCATCTCCGATCCCCCATCGTCCACTCTGACTCGATCATCACATTCACCAGGCCTTGCTCCACCTTCTACACCCTTCCATTCACCATGTCTCGCCCCGGAGTAGGTACCTCGCCCTCCTCCGTCGTCGCCTCGCCAGAGGGCGTCACCCCGCCTCCTTCACGCACCCATTCCGACCATAACTGGGTCGAGGCAATTTGCCCTCGACCCAGGATTCATTTTGTGCTATTTTGTAGGTCAAAGGACCCCAGCCGGAGTTCCAACCAGTTCGGGCACAGAAGCTCCAAGCTTTCTCGTCGCCGAAGCGTCTCCGACGCTGTCGGCCCCATCTGACCATGCCATTAGCTGCGGACGACGTGGAGCATCATTTCCCCTCTCAGAGCATCATCGGAGGAGCTCTTCAGTGTCCGTATTGGGCCGGCGAAGCTCGCCGGCGAGGAGTTCTTGGAGGACCTTCATCCACTGTCCGATCGAGACCCCCGCCCCAGATTAGATCGTCACCGTCCATCTGCGGGAGGTCTCCAGTCGTTGATCCATCTGAGGGTCGCGTGCAGCCATCGGATCAATCCCAAGATTGTATCTGGACCGTCGATCAACAAAGGGGTATCCGCAGCTCTCCACCGTCCGATCTCCACGTGGCACCCCTTCAGCCATCGATCTGAATAACGAGGGTAATTTCACTTAGGCCCCAGTCTTTTTATTATTGCTAGTTACTCCTGTAAATATTTTAGAAAGTTATTTTTTTATTTGGAACATTTGCATTTAGGACCTTAGATTTTTGTTATTTGCAAACTAGTCCCTGTTTATGTGAGACATGTGCATCGACATATGAGTGGTGGGTTATTTGCACCTTTAGTCCCGAACTTTGTGCTTGTTATTGTTTGTGTCTTTTTAAATAAGATTTGCACTCATGCCCCTGTGTGTCTGAACCACGTGTTGTGTGCGTGCTAGGCTTCTTTCTCAGATTTGTGTGAATCCTCATTCAGAGTCTCAAAGTAGTGAGTAGGCGTCAAGATCCCCTATGGGGGAGAATCGGTAATCTGTAGGGAATGAGTCGCCAAGTCCATCATCTTATAAGTAGTCTCAAGCTTTCCTCATTCCAACCTAGGTGAAGAAGGCTTGAGTGGACTTTTTGCACTCCAGGCCCTGGACTTTTTATATTTGTTATTGTTTGGTCCTGGAAATATGTTTCTTTGCACTTAGGTCCTTGCTTGTTGTGTGCTTTGTTTGTGTTGAATAAAATAGCAAATCAAACCCAAATCGAGTGAATGGACACGTGGCTCCTGCCACTGTATAAAAAATTCACTAAGTTTTATGACATTTTTATGTCTTTTTATTATTTTTAAAAATTCAAAAACATGTATTTTTCTTAATGTTTGGAAAAGAAAATCAAAGAAAAATATAAAAACTTCTCTAAAAATTCTAAAAAACTTTAGGGATAGTTCTTGTGTTTTCTACCTTCTATCAAATTTTTTGTGCTATTTGGATTTATAAAACCATAAAAATTGAAAACCCTAAAAATCTTATAAAAATCGTTAAAAATTCTATAAAATTCAAAAATTTGCAAATTCTTTTTCTGTAGTTTAGTTTTTGTATATATTTTTCATAAAAATTATCTCCATATTTTTATTGACCAATAATATATTTTTAATTGGTCTTTCAAGTCTAGCTGCATAGTGAACCATTGTTTTCCTCTTTCCTGAATTTTATAAAATCAAATAAAAATTGAAAAATTCTTAAAAATTCACAAAAAACACTTAAAAACATAAAAAAACAAAAAAAAATTATTTCAATTTTTTTGAGCATTTTTGAGTGATTAAATAAATTGTTGTAGTTGCATTTCCTTACATTTTCTTACAAAATTAAAAACACAAAAAATTTAAAAACCATTAAAATCCACCAAAAATTATTTTATTCTTCATTTTCGATTTTGACTACTTCGTATGTCGTCTCGGCCATCCCGTGCTCCTTAAGTCCGACCCTGGTCACTATACCAGGTTAAGAAAATAACGAGGACCGTTGTTGATTTCCTTTATTGATTTTTATTTGGTGGTTCCTTATTTTTCTTGATTGATCGGTTCTTCTCGATCCGGGTCACAACGACCCGAGAGTGATCTTTACCTCACTCGGATCTTGATTTCACGGATTTTCCGATCATCACTATGATACCAATGTTCATACCTAGTGATAAGGAAATAAGATCACAAAGAAATGGGAAGAGGAGGAGGTCGAGAAAAAGAAATAATGATAAGACAATTAATTCACCTATTTCTGATGATCAACATAGAGGTAGTCCTCATTTTACAAAAAGACCTTATTCTTCTTCTTCATTGATACTCCTATTGTACATACTGACAAGGAGGATGTCCAAATTCCTTTTCCTCAAGAACTCTGCTTAGGAGAAGGCGATAAAAAAGAAAATACCAAAAAGACCAAATGTTAGATCTGACAAAGGAGATGCTCGATAAATTCATCATTCAACTCACTCTTTCGGAAGCCTTGGCACACATCCCTCTTCTACAGAAATGTCTCAAGGAGAGAACTACAATTTGTAGAAAGAAGAGGAAACACAATCTCTGCTCAGAAATTCATGTGCTGACCAAGGAGACTTGTCACACCATCCAGAATCATCTTCCAGCCAAACGATCAGACAAGGGAGTGTCGTATGTCAGATGCGAGATTCTCGATCAGACATTTGATCGTACTCCTTTAGATAGTGTGTGATCGATTAATCTCCATCCCTCTTCCATACTCGACAAGTTCGAGTTCGGACCTCTTCGACCAAGCAGAACGGTCTTGCAGTTTATTGACAGATCGGCCAAGAGGTTGCAGGGATTAATTGAGGATGTTATCATCACCGTTCAAAGTTTGCAATTACCTATGGACTTCGTCATGTTGGACATGATGGTCCCTAAATGTATGACCGATACCCCGATCATATTAGGACGACCTTTTCTGGTGACAGTCAAGGCCATTTCTGAATATGGTACATGGAAGGTATACTTCCGTGTCCAAGTAAAGAGTATACATATAGAGACGATCCCGGACCTTAGAGACAAATCAGAAGAATCAGAGCGAACATATGAAGACGAAGCCAACGACCATCAAGATTTCTATTTTGTGCATACAGATGATGAGGTCGTATGGGTCGAATCAAGTACACGATCTTTCATCACATCTTCAGGAGAGACTGAGTGTCATATACTAGATGATGGGAGATTGGATAGCACAGTCCTAGAGCAAGTACGATTAGAGGCTGAGGCAGACGAGACTGATGATGATCTTTTTAAATTTCTTTCTTGTTGTCCAGATCTTGATCCCTCCAATGTAGATGTGGACTTTTATTGGAAGATGTTTGATGAGTGTATTCCTTATCTCATTTTCGATGAGCCTACAACCAACCTGGAGACCGAGCAAATGCAACATCGTCAGCAAACAAACGAGCAGTCTCCATATCTTTCTGAGTCGAAGCAGGAGGAGCTTACGTAGACAGACATTGTAGCCTATATCCAGGCCCTAGTCAGACCAGCTCTCCCTAGTCCTTCTCCCCCTGAGCTTAAACCATTACCTCAGAAAATAAATAATCGATTCCTTGCTGGAGAGACCAAAATATTTCCGGTCATCATCGCTTCTGATTTGATTGAAGATCAAGAATCTTGTCTGATGGAGATTCTTGAAAAAAAAACGCAAGGATATCGGGTAGTCAGTAGCTTATTTCCTTGGTATTAGTCCAGCTCTTTGCTCCCACAACATCTTTCTCGAGGATGATGTCATACCATCTCGAGAGTTCCAACGTAGGTTGAACCCAAATCTTTGAGAGGTGGTTATGAAAGAAATACTCACGTGGTGGAGCACCCATTTTATCTATCTCATCTCCGACTCAAAATGGGTTAGTCTGTTACATGTGGTACCCAATAAGATGGGTATTACTACAGTGATAAATGTGGACGGAGAGGAGGTTGCTACATGAGTACTAACTTCTTGGAACGTCTGTGTGGACTACAGACTTTTGAATCAGGTAAAAAAGAAGGATCACTTTCCGCTACCATTTATTAATCAAATAATTGAACGGTTGGTTGGGAAGATACATTATTACTTCCTTGATGGGCACTTGGGGTATAATCAGGTGGACATTGCTCCTGAAGATCAAGAATAGACAAATTCACCTGTCTGTTCGAAACATATGCTTTCAAATTGATGCCCTTTGGATTATATAATGATCCAGCTACATTCCAGAAGTGCATGCTTTCTATTTTCGTGGACATGGTGGGATATATCTTGGAGGTCTTCATTGATGATTTTTCAATCAACGATGATGGTTTTGATTCCAGCCTTTCTATCCTAGACTGCGTACTTCAGAGGTGCACAAAGGTTAACCTCATTCTTTCATGGGAGAAGAGTCACTTTATGATGACTCAGGGGACGGTCCTTGGTCATATCATCTCCAACAGGAGCACGGGGGTGAATGTTTCATATGAGTATTCAGCAAAATTGGTCGTTCGTTATCTGATCTTCTCATGAAAGACACTGAGTTTATTGTTGATGATAAGTGTGTTTCATTGTTTGAAATTCTCAAGAGCATGGTTGCAGAGGCTCATGTCCTTCATCCACCCAATTGGTCTCTCCCTTTCAAGATCATGATGGACACCTCCGATTTTGCCGTTAGGGCTGTGTTTGAGGAGGGATGGCCTTCCTTATGACATACACTACGCTAGCAAGACTTTGGATTCTACCCAGCGGAATAACATGATTACAGAGAAAGAAATGCTACTCGTAGTATATGCCTTAGATAAGTTCATATCCTATATCTTAGGATCCAAAGTGACCATCTTCACTGACCATACTACCATCAAGTACTTAATGGACACGAAGGATTCAAAGCCACGTCTGATCAGATGGATCCTTCTACTTCAGGAGTTCAATATTATGATCGATGATAAGCTTGGAGTCAAGAATGTGGTGGCTGATCACCTCTCTCAGTTAGAAACACCAGTGACTTCTGAGTTCAATTCACTTATTAGCAAGACCTTCCCCAACGAGGCAATTCTTGTTGTAGCCTCGCTGCCATGATATGTTGACATTGTGAACTTTCTTATTTCTAAGAAAGTTCCACAAGGTCATTCCATACAAAGACTTGAGACTTTCCTCACGAAAGCCAATACCTACCATTGGGAGTATCCGATCCTTTATCATGAAGGAGCGGATTCTGTCTGACGTCGGTGTATTCCTCAAGAGAAATACCAAAGTGTCCTCGTGTATTCACATATATTAGAAGCTGAAGGACACCATTTCAGGAAGAGTATAGCACAGAAGTTGCTCCAGTTCGATCTTTTATGGCCTATGCTCGTTGCAGGTGCTCATGCATTCGTAAAGAGATGTACTGACTGTCAGAAAATGGGCACTTGTGGACATTGACACATGATACTGATGCAGCCGATTCACTTATGTGAAGTGTTTGATGCATAAGGTATCGAATTTATGGGCCTATTTCTGAAAAGTCAGGGGTTCAAGTACATTCTTCTAGTTGTGGATTATGTGAGTCATTGGGTAGAGGCTATTCCTGCTCTAGTTGTTGATGCAAACATGATTTGCAAGTTCTTCATAAAGCATATCATTATGCAGTTCAGGATCCCTCGAATTCTGATATTAGACTCTTCATCAACAAAAAGGTAAGATCACTTGCTAACGAATTTGTCATAAATCATTGGGTTGCTACTCCGTATCATCCTCAAACGAATGATTTAGCCGAGGTCTCGAATAGGGGGATCAAGACGATCTAGTATAAGGTTGTTTGCCCAGAGTGAAGGGATTGGTCATAGATTTTGGACTCGATTCTTTGGTCCTATAGAACATCCTTCAAAACTCCATTGAGTACATCTCCCTTTGTTTATAGCAAGCCATGCCACTTACCTATCGAAATCAAGCACTGATCTTTGTGGGAAGTGAAAGAAGTGATCTCTGGACTAGATGATGCAGGAGATCAGAGGCAAACTGAATTGGCAACCCTGAAAGAATTGAGAGAGGAAGCCTTCAAGAGTTGCCTTCATTACAAAGAGTGGATGAACGAGTGGTATGATTCTCACATTATCCACAAGCAGTCTGAGTCTAATTAGAAAGTCTGACTATTCGATGTGAGACTGAAGCTATTTCCAGGGAAACTTCAGAGCAATGGAAAGGCATGCATCTTGTACGAAAGGTGTACGATAATGGTAGCATTGATATATTTGAGTTGTCGTCTGATTCCACCTTTCGAGTTAATGGTTAGTGGTTGAAACTTTTTCTTGATCCTGAACCATCGACCATTGAGGTTGTCTCGATTCATTTTGTATGAGATGATCTCTTCACTCTTACACTCTGCATCTCATACTTGATTTTCCATATTTTTTTGTATATATTTTCAATTTTATTCTTTCCTTTTTCTGTTTGTCTTATACCATAAGGGTTCATCTAGAATTTTTCTATACTTAGGATGTGCTTTTTCTAAAGTATAAGGCGTTTGTAGACACCATTTGTTCATATCGTTTTGTTCTATTACTCCTTTTATTGCCTATACTTAGGGCGAGATTTACCATAAGTATGGGTGGTAATATCGCTCATATCATCTTTTGATCATTTTCGATTTTTATATCATCTGCTCTCTTGCTTGTCCCTCACCTGTTGATATTCGTCTCTATACTTAGGGATATTTTACCCTAAGTATAGGGGGGCCGAGCCGAGCCGTTGAGTCTGTACATTCTCTTGACCTCGATCATCTTCAATTTTGAGTATGCTATAATTAGGATATTTGATTCTAAGTAAAGAGGGGATGGTTAAGTTCTATTCTTTATTTGTTATTCTTTTCGTGTCATTGTAGTATAGATTCTTTTAACCGATCTATACTTAGCTCAAATCAAGTCTTCATTTGCCACTTCTTTGATCACTATGAGGATACAGTTCATGCCAAGTATAGGGGGTGTCATATATATATATATATATATATATATATATATATATATATATGCTATATATACTTTAGAAGCCATAACTCGTATTTTATTGTATTTTTAGTAATATGGCTCTCTAAAAGTATGGGTGTATATTTTGGGTTTTTAATAGCTGTGATAAAACTATAAATATGACTTGTAAAAAATGTCTTAAAAATTATATGAGAAAAACGTTCTAAAATTCATGGATAAAATTCTTCAAAAGTTGTAAACTTATAATCTTGTATATAGAAGTTATATAAAATTATTTGTAAAATGTACAAAAATTCTTGTAAATTTGTGTAAATCAAATTAATCCATTAATTTTTAAAAAAGATACTAAAAATATAAAAGTTTTAAAATTCAATAAAAATTAGCAAAAATTCTTTAAAAATCACTTAAAACATTTAAGCCAGAAAATCTACTTCATGAAAAAATCGTTGAATTCATTCGCATTTTTCAGAACATGTCTAATTCTTGAATCGAATGGATCTAAGTTTGAGAGATGGAGCTTAGTTTAGTCCTTAATCTACTTAATTATAAAGGGACTTTATTAGGAACTGGAATTGAGTCTCTTCAAGTCTTTTAGGCTTAATTCTTTAGGTTTTCATGAAACCGTGTTCAGAATTCAATTTAAAAGTATCTAAGTAGGACACCTTGTGTCATCCGTTTAACTCTTCTCCATTTGAACAAATTTTGAACTCTTGCACTCTACACTTAGCTCGATTTGCATGGGGCTACGAAGACAATCCATTTCAGTTTGTGTTTCCATCCTTGTCTAATGGTGCTGACTTCTAAAGACAAGAGAGATTGGGGTTGAAATAAAGCTTCGTATGAGAGAAGGATCTACTGGCACAATTTTTCCAAGACCCTAAAAAATAGATGGAATAAAAAGATGCTATATCCATCGGGACATAAAAGATCTATGAAATGAAACAATCATTTCTACTAAAAATAAGCCAAACACACGAAATACAAATTTGACCACAATGGTCCGAGCTTCAGAAAGCATGCATGTCTTAGTGGAGACTTGGCTAAACTGGCCAAGCTTCACAGAGATGTAATTACACTAATCACACTCCGGTTCTCTTCTCATTCTTCTTACTTCTTCTTATACTCGATTGTGGACACAACACAACCTAACCTTAGAAGGAAATACCCCCTTCTCGAGGATCGAGTAGCTAGATGAGGGCCCGATGGGAGTGTATTACTGGGATGAACGGTTTCTTCGCTTCTCTAAGCAGGAAGAGCTAAAACCTTTCACACACAGTTCACGTTGTTTTTAAAGATGAAAAGTTTACGTGATGAATAGGAGGATCTACGATGGATGTTGAGGTGACCTTGGCCGGAGCGAAACGCGGCGCGAGCTGCGATGCAAGGCTGAGACGAGCCTTGGAACTCATCCCCCGATCTCCCTCCTTCCACACGCGCCCAAGATGAGGAGCTGTCACCTCATAAGTTGGCCGGAATCGAGTGAAGAAAGTGGGTAGTAGGCCAAATGATCTGGAGTCTGTTGGAGACTGGAGAGTTGGGTATGAACTAACGATCTTTGGACCCTTTTATAGATTAGATTCGTGCTCCCCAAGAAAAATCTAATAGCTAGCGATGGAGATGGTTGTTAGGGGAGTAGATCTAATGGCTTAGATGGCTTGGAGGAGTGAAAACGCGTGCTAGAGAAATAGATGAAGTCGGCTGGTCAGAACAAGCTGACTGAACAGCTTCTTGAGGAAGATGATCCAGGTGCTGACAAGTGTTAGCACCTGGTTGGTTAGTTCTTGTTAAATACTTCTAAAATCAATATTAAATAGTATTTAATGTTATTTTAAATAGATATAAATACAAGAAATGTAGATAAATTAATTATCTAATTTATGGAATAATTACATTTTATAAATAACAAATATTATTCAAAATATAAATATTATATTAATAAATATGTATATATAAATAGGTTTTGAATTTTTAATTTAATAAATAAATAATTAAAAATTAATTTTATATTTTCTTAATTATGAGAATAATAAATATGGGTTGTATGAATTTTTGTGGATTTTAATAATTTAATATACATATATTAATAAATAAAGGTATAAGTTAACTAGTTCATTTTTACCTATAATTTAGGGTTTTTGATTTTATTAAAATAATAAATAAACTCCAAAAATTATGAAATAAATTAAGGTTAAAATACAAGATCATGAAAATATTTAGAAATTATAAAATTAAGAAAACTATAAATAATGTGTGTTATATAAAATAAATAGCCCAAAAACCCCGTTGTCTTTTGGTCCCAAAACCGACTTTTTGCAAACGGACTCCGAATTCGATGAAACTACCTTTATTAATTAGAGAATGTTATTTTACGAACTTTAAAGGTGAGTAGAGTGAAATTGGAGTTCGTATGAAGAAGTTATGATGTTCGGAAGTTGAGATGTTGACAATTTATAGGCTGGATTTCTTGGCATATATACAGGGTAATATTTTTAACTTATTTTTATATTTTTATATATATTTTTAGAAATAATTAGGAAAAGAGTTTGATGAAAAATATGAACATATGAATTAATTAAAAATCTTTGAAGTTTTATATTTGTTTGATAAATAGTGTAAAGTGTATGGAGTGTGACTTAATTTTATTTTTATGGTTTTCTTTCCTTATCTCCCCCTACTTATTGGTTTGTCGAACAATCCATGCTGACGTGGTCTCGGGAGCTAGGCTATAAATATACCTTGCAGTTATATTTATATTTTAAGTCATATTGTACATATATACATATATCCAATCTGCCTTTTGTTCTTTTTCTTTGTCTTTTATTTATTTACATGATTTTGATGGTTAAAAGTGAATATTTATACATGAAAGAAGTTTTGATAAAAGATGAGAATTAATGAATATTTGCATGCATTTGTTAAGGGTTTTAAGTCAAAATGTGACAGAAATGTTAATGAATCATGGATTCATCAAGGTGAGTTGGGATAAGGATTTGTGGAACTTGAGCTCTGTCGTGGCTTAAATCCTAATCTAATAGTGTCCCGACACACTAATAATCCAAAGATTAAAATCCAAATTCTAGATTTTGGGTGAAGTAAGATTCGATTTAAAGAAACAAGTTAAGTTACTTTATTTTCCTTTTTCTTTTTTTCCTTGCACTTATTTATAGAATAAGTATTTGCTAAGGGACTAACAAAGGTAAATTATATCGGAATGATGAATCCATGATTCATCACCTTTATTCTTTCATTTTGTCTAAAATCCTTGGTAAAATACTTGTAAATAATAATTAATTCTTATTAATTATCATTCTAACCATTAATATTAATACTATATATTTAACACTTATTTTATCCAAAATAAAATAATAAAGAGAAAAAGAAGAGAAGGTGTAAACATGTAATATACAGACTGATCTTAACCCTCTTACCAGTTCAATATTGATGTGGTTGACAAAATAAATAAGTAGGGGGAGACAATGATCATAACCTATAAAAATATCAAGAAAGTCATGATCAAAAATACAATTTATCCATTTTCCACATTGTAAATATTTCACATATTTAATTTATCACTTAGAAAATTTCAACCCAAAACATTTTAATTATAAAATCTGCTCATAAACTTTATATTATTTTATAAAATTATTAGAAAAATAATTTATCACAAAAATAAAATATTACAGTGAGCTATAAAACTACAAAAGTCGATTTCTGAGGTTCATAACTACTTATAGAAAACTCCAAACGGATAAACTCTAAACTTAATACTATTTATTTGAAATATCAAAAAATATTAGAATAAAATGGTTGAGTTTTGACGTTTGGGCCCTGTTGTATAAATGTATGTAGAAACTTCCCCTATTTTAATTTAATTAACCTAAATCTGATTAACTTAATTTAATTTCTAGAATTCTTTTAAAAATATACTTAAAAACAGAGAAATATAATTTAAGACAAAATGCCAATAAACTCGAAGCCTCGAAACCACTACCTAAATTTTACAGACCTCATAACTCGGTCACGCATTTGAACACGTGATTTCGTTCCACTAATTTCCTATTCTATTTAGGACCGAGGCTTTGCCCTCAAGTTCATATCTCCTATATTGGAACCCCTAGGAGTCCTTCATCTGCATGCCATCGCAACATATAGAATCGAAGCTCGAATTGAATCACATATAGAGCATACAGAGTGTAAACTCCATACGAGATACAAAGCACAATACACATGGAGTGATCATTAACCATTTGTGAATTGAGGAGCTTAAAATATCTGGAGATGCCTCTAACGCCTGAAGCTTCACTGACTATAGAAAGTAATGCAAGACATTGCCTAAATCGAGATTAGAACCACCAATCAAGAGTCACAAAGTCCACAGGATGGAGACAAATAACTTATGATCTAAGCACCTGTAGATTGAGATGCTAACTCAACGAATCACCAGAGATCATATCAGAATCCACTGCTGCCCCTACCTAAATTGAGGCTTTTCATTCTAGCCGCTGGATCATCCTCGCATCTGACGAATATCTGAAGGCCACACATCGGTTCATAGCGCACCCCACCGTTTAAGCACTATCACGCATGAAACACGTGTGAAACACGATATTTTTTGTGTATTTGTAGGAATATCTTCGGAACTTTGTGAATTCATGAATAGATCTTAGTGTTGAAGGATTCACAAATAGGGGTGTCAGAAAATTCTCAAGTTCGATATTCTCTCAGGTTCGGCTCACTAAAAGTTCGATTCAGATTTGGTTCGGAAATAAATGAACCAAATCTGAACTCAAGTTTAGGTTCGATTAAATAAACGAACTGAACCTAAAAATCATAGGTTCGCTCAGGTTCGATTTGTTAAAAGCTCGATAAACATACACATATACATATTTACAAATCATTATCAGTAGAAGTAGACCTTATTTTAAGATAAGTGGATTTTGTCCAAGGATAAATGACATTTATCTAGATATAATTGAATATTTACATGATAAATAGGTTTTATCTCAGTAAAAACTATCCAAAAATAAATAGTCACATCGTGGCTACAACATCCATCATCTACGTGTCTAGTACTTTTTCCTTCTTTATTTTCAAATCAACAAAAAAAGTATGAACATTACTTGTCGGATATCTCTACATTATTCTTATTCCTTATCTCCATCTGAACATATATAAAAATATATTCTAATTATGTTTTTTTCAAAGAGACGAATCCTTTTTAGTCTATTTTTTTAAAAGATGAAGATGACTTAGATAAAGAAAAAACTAAATGAATATTTACTATAATTGCTGACACACATATATTTCCATTTCTTTTCTCTTCACCCCCTCTTACTAGAGAATTCTTAGGTTCGATATTCGCTTAGATTCGATTCGTTTAAAAAGAGGTTCGATTCAGATTCGATTCGGAAATAAACGAACTGAACCTGAACACAAGTTTAGGCTCGATTAAATAAACATACCGAACCTAAAAAATATAGGTTCGCTCAGCTTCGGTCCGTTTACACCCCTATTCACAAATCTGCACGTGAATAGTGGTGATTTCACACTGGGCCCCACACAAGTTTTGCTATTTGCAAACAAGACCAGGTGGAGAGACCATCACGTGCAGACACACCCTCTTACTGGCATTTTTAAACGGATACACCTCCAAGTTCTGCTATTTTAACGCATACCCTTATATTTTCTGAGAATTGCATCTATACCCTTAACTGTATATATGATATTACATAATAAATGAAAATCACAAAATACGTACAACCTATCGTTTTAAAGATATTTTCACCAAATTTCTAACAAAAATAACATAAACATATTTTCATCTTGTTTAGTATTTTAAAATAAAAATACTTTAAAGTTTTCAAGAAAAAGTCATAAAAATCCTAAAAATATTTTAAAAATCATTAAAAATAGTAAAAAAATAAACATAAAAAGAATAAAATAAAAATAAAATAAAAAATACAAACATTTTATAAAATAAAAAATCACAAAATTCATAAAAATAATAAAAAATACTATAAAATTCATAAAATAGAATAAAAATCTAGAAAATCCTTTAAAAAAATAAAAATTAGGAAACTGTTTACCTTAATTTATCAATAATTTAACCCTAGTTTCCAACAGTTTGCCTCCTTGAGTTCGACATTCCCATACTTTATCGCTATACATCAAAGTTTAGGAGTATAAATAAAATAAATAAAAAGATAATTAAAAAATTATTTTTTTTGCAAAAATTTCTCCTGCTCGATTCAGCGACATTGTTCTTCTTTTAAAACAGTATATTGGATGGTTTTTCATCTCTCGAGGAGGCTTTCACTACAAGAAATTTGACAGATGGCAATGAGTAATCTGAATATTTGTTATCATATCAGTCGATGTTACATGTATAATAACGCATATTATTCATTGTAAAATTAGCTTTTGTTCTTGTATTTAACAATGACTGTTGTTCATTGCTAAATGTCACTACAAAGAAAATAAGTTGTAGCCACAAATTTATGTCCATGGATGTGAGGCTTGCGGCCACAGAATAAGGCTTTGACCACAACACATCATGGCATATAATCGTAGCCTTAAGTCTTCTCGCAAGAGTTCTCTAACCATAGATATGTCATGGCCACTACAAGTAACCAAGAAAATTGTCATCGCTATAGTTCTAGCATGAATGTCCTCCTTACATCTTTGAGGACTTTGGCTACGAAATTGTAGTTATGAAAAACTAGTGGACATGCAATTATTGTGACCACAAGTTTCCATAGACACATTCTTTGACCACAAATTGTTTTTCTTGTAGTGTGTTCATATAAAAATGATTTGTCAGTTGACTTATTCGTTAAAATTTTACAAATTGTGATCAAATGCACCAATGATTAAAAGAAAATGTCAATAAATAATCGTTGTTATATAATTCATTGCTATAAATATTGCAATCGATACAATAATCCACCATAGGAAAATGGTGGCCACAAAAATGTGGCTACAGAAACTTGCGATCGCGATAAATTGTGCAACCATTAGTTTACTAGACACAATTCTGTAGCCAAAGCCTTCAAAGATGTAAGGTGGGTATTCACGCAAGAATCATATGGTCATAAAACTTCGATGGCCACCTGTAGTGGCCACGACATATTCGTGATCAAAGAACTATCATTATGAAACTTGTGGCTACAGCTATTGACCACGAAGTGCAATGACCAGAGCTAATTCTGGAGCCACAAACCTTAGATACATGAGCAACGTTTTGTAGCCACAACTCATTTTCCTTGTAGTGATCATTGCAAATTTAAAGAGGCAAGTAATGAATATTATTCGTTGTTGTCTACTTAGCTACGGATGATATGTAAAAGAATGTAGAATTACTCATTGCCTTAATTGTTGTAGTAGTTCCACTATTAGAAATAATTTGCTCTGCTATATTTGTAACATTTGGCCGTTTAAATCGGTGATTCATTATAAATTGAAATTTATAATAACAACTTGGTGTTTTCGAGCTCAATCGGATCCGTTGACAACCACCCAAGATACTTAAAGAGAAATTCTCAAGTAATAACCATCCACTCTTATAATCCGCTTTCATAATTTGTGGGTATCAGATATGAAACTATGCTTGAGGTGTTACAACAAGCAGCTTTCCAAATCTTGAAAATCGATCCCTTCGAATTCAGACATTTTTTGCAACTTCTCTTGTGAAAGTGGAGCTTTTTGTGAAAGAAGATCGTTTTTTTTCAAATTTCAACACAGAAGTCATATATGCAAATAATGTAATAATGTTGAAGCAATTGTCTTTTTTGGATTGTAAATCAATTAAGATGTATTGCTTCCAGGAAAAAAAACATACAAAGACATATTAAGGTTAATTGCAACGTTTTTTTGGAAGATATTTCCTTTGAGCGTATTTCCCACTTACCAAGTAAAAACTAAATAACATCTAATAACTTTCTTGGGAGACTATAAAATTGAGATAAAAAATCATTTAATATGCCAATTAAATGGTCCTACATTCCTTATCATTTTCAACATTCACGGCAACAAAATAGGTCAATAGTGATGCTTTAAAAAAATATACGTTATTGTATTATCCATTGTTAAATATAAAGTGATGATATTATTCATTGCAAAATTATTTTGAATACTTAAAATTAGCGACAAAAGTCTTATTTGTTGCTATATAATTTGCAATGATCTATATAGTTTTCTGTTATTATTTTAAAATTTTAATTAAATAATGCTAAATTATGAACAAAAAATTAATGATAGTTAGCTAAATTTTTGAAAAAAAGTAAATGATAAGCATTATTATCATGATTTCAAATTACACGAAATGTCAACAAAATTTCATCGAAATTTGTATTTCGACACGAGAGAGAAATTTCGAGTGAAATGTCAATATTGAGGCCTTCCTTAACAAATGTTGCTCGATTTGGATATAATATGATCTAAATTTACTGAAATTTCGTCAAAATTTTGTGAAATTTTGTTTGAACATGATTTCGGTACTGAAAACCAGGGTTTTGTGAGGGTCTAAAAATTATCCTCATTGTGAAGTGAATACAAAAGTCTAGATGAGGTCACCGCTCACGAAACCCGAGGTAATTTAACAATTAAACAACAACATAAATCATGTAATAAAAAATAAGATATGGATTTAAAATTTATTATAGATCTACAATAAAAGTGTGTATAGGTGTAAGTATTGTTGTGTAGAGATCGAACACAGGGAACAAATGGTAGATTGTAGAAATTGATTTCCAAAACTTGTTTCCCCCATCTTATCTAAGTGTTTTTGTTTGAGTTTTTAATTTCATATTTTGTACTTTACTTTTAACATTTTTTATTATTTTAATTTTTAATTTGTATTTTTCTTTATATTTTCTGATTTTTTATTTTTTTATTTTCTGATTGTTTATTTTTCTTTTAATGTATAATATTAGAATTTGTATATTTATAAATATAATAAAATGGAAAGTAATTATAAATATATTTCAAAATAATAAAAATACATGAAATAAAGTATTTTTGGACTGTAACTAATTTTTAATATTTTTGAAATTTTTAATTAATATTTCTAATATTTATATATTTTAAAGTAAAAAAATCCCAAAATAGGGTTTAAATATATAGGCTGAAATGTCTTAGAGATTAAAAATAGTAAAGGTATAAAAATTTCTCCAAATTAACTATACTAGATAAATAATAATATAAAGATTTTTAAAGACAAAAATAATATTTTTGGATTTTAAGGATTTTTTATATTTTTATAAATGATTTTAGAACTTTTTAAATTTTCACTCTTTTTCTATTTTTAGTGGTTTTTGTTATAATGGTACAAGATAATAAAATAAGAAAATTACATTTTTTGGAATTTTTCAAAACATTTTCATATACTTTTTGTATTTATAAGTCAAACAGGAAAAAAATGTGCTCTTTTGATTTTTAATATATATGTAAAGTGCCTAATGCAAAAATAAAAATATAGCGTGGATGCAGATGCTATCATAAACTTAATCCTATTTTTTGACAATTTTAGAGCATGGATGATATTTTTAATAAGGGATTTTTACCCGGCAGACCCTATAATCTTTTCGAATTACCGCTACGACCTTCGAAACATCCTAATTCCTCCCTCGACCCCGTAAACTTGCTAACCCTTACCCCGCAGACCCTGTGGTTAACCCCCATCCATTTAGCCGTTAAAACTAACCATATTCCGTTAAAAAAAGTACATATCACCCTCTTTGTTAAGCAAATTTACGATAATTGCCATCATTCTCACTCCTCCCTCGTATTCCTCGCATCATCTTCCTCCTACCACCCCTACCCATCCCCAGCACCTCCTCTGTGCGCCGCTCAAAGGCCGACCCCCTCTTGCCCGCACCACCTGAAGGCTGACGCCCTCCCACGCACGCCACCCGGAGGCCGACCCCCTCTCCGTGTGCCGCCTAGAGGCCGGCCCCCTCCCGCGAGCAAGGGCCAACGCCCTCCCCCATGCGCCACCGGGAGGCCGACCCCCTCCCGCGCGCCGCCTGGTGGCCAGCCCCTTCCTTGCGAGCAGAGGCCAACCCCCTCATCGGCCGCCCGAATCCGGTGGAGCCCCCACACCACCCAGCTTCCCTGATCGAGCACCCCCCCATCCGGTGGAGCCCCCACACCACCCAGATTCCCTGATTGAGCCCCCCCCCCCACACCATCCGGTGGAGCCCCCACACCACCCAGCTTCCCGGCCCGTGCGCCCAGCTCCCCTGTTCAAGCCCTTCCCGGCCCCCCGAATCCGATGGAGCCCCAATGTCGCCCCAGCTTCCCTGAAAGGCCTCCTCGTCCCCCCGATGGAGCTCCATGTCGCCCAGCCTCGATCCCAAGCTCCCTGCTCCCCCTCTTGGAAGCTGCCCCCGTGCCTAGCTCCCCTGTTCGAGCCCTCCCCAGCCCTCCGAAGCCAATGGAGTCTCGTTGCAGGATTTTTTTTCATTCTTTTTTTTTTTAAAAAAATTGGACTAATCTTAACCGTTCGATGGTAAATTGATTAGGTTAACTCAAGCCTAACTCAAGTAATTGACTCAAATATAGTTAAAATTGACGGCAGGGTCTATTGGGTAAGACGGAGCAAGTTTACGGGGTCAGGGGAGGAATTAGGATGTTTCGAAGGTCGTAGCGGTAATTCGAAAAGATTATAGGGTCTGCCGGGTAAAAATCCCTTTTAATAAATAGAAAACAATCAGAAATTAATGAACTACAAGGGCATTTATGCAACTAAAATAAAAAGAGAAGTTATTCTACAAAATACCCAAAAATATATAATTAATATTTAAAGTTTCTGGACTAAATAGAAATTACAAAACCTACGAGGGTTTCCATGCCGCCTCATGTGGGACCGTACGTAAGGAGACGTGGATTGGACCAATATGCAAATACGAAAAATAACAGTGGAGGTCCTTAAAAATATTACAACTATTTTAAACGGTAAATAAAAGTTTGAATATTAAACAATAAAATGCAAAAATGAGGGAGTGAAGAATGCAAAATACCCCATCAAGTGTTGGATTAAACGGTAGAAGATGGATCACTTCACACGTGACATGCCCACAACTCATGATGATGCTTCATAGCCGACATCTAGGATTAGATCCTTGGGAAGGACCGATGGTCGATGGTTCTTCAATATAACAGTCGCTGATTCATTTGGACGACGGAGTAAAATCAAACGACAAACAAGGCTGTTGGAAGAACAGACAAAGAACTCGCCATGGGCAAGTTTGGAATCAAGAATCCATGAGCCTACGACCACCTGGAACGCAGCCGAAGGATTCCTCATGCTCTAGCATGCCTCCCGCAGTCAATGGATGCTTCAAAATGCTCTGGGGACCACTGGTAGGTCCCCGGAGGTCTATGGTTCTCCGGTTGACCTAGGGGCTTTGTTCTTGGCCAAATCTGCTAGCAGAAGGGCACTTCAAAACATGCATGAGATAGACAAGACATTGTGAGGGAAAGAGGGAGTTCTTGACCGTTATTGATAGTTATTGGGGTGAAATGGAAGGAGATGGATCAAGGTCCGATGATGAATCTACGTTTCTCATTCTTTATTCTTTTATTTTAGCTCTTCTATTTAGCAAAAACACCTGTAAGTAGTTGTAAATATAATAACTTAGCATTCTGCAAGCCATGGTTAATAATACATAATTGGTTTGTATTTTTGAGTAAAATAAAAGAATAAAGAGAAAAGAAAAAGAATGATGTATTTAGAATAAATACAGAGTGACCCAAATCCTAAGAGAAGGTCAAGCCTTGACCTGATAGAAAAATAAAATAATACAGAAAAAAGAAAAAGAATGATGTATTTAAAATAAATATAGAGTAACCAAACCTCAAGAGAAGGTCAAGCCTTGACCGGATCGTAAAATAAAAGGAGGAGAGAGAGATAGGGCTCACAATGTATTGAACATACTCTATACATGTACATAATATTTATCTATTTATTTCTGTCAAAAATAAATTATAATATTCTTTTACAACCTTGTATATAGCATTAGAAATAATATACAAATAAAATTAAAATTAGAAAAATAAAATATTTCACCTATTTAATTTAACACATAGAAAATTTCAACCCAAAACATTTTAATTATAAAATCTGCTCATAAAAATATATATATTAGTTTATAAAAATATTAGAAAAATAATTCATCACAAAAATAAAATATTACAATGAGCTGTAAAAATACAAAAGCCGATTTCCGAGGTTCATAACTACTTATAGAAAACTCCAGACGGACTAAACTTTACACTTAATACTATTTATTTAAAATATCAAAAAATATTTGAATAAAACGGTTGAGTTTTGACGTTTGGGCCCTGTTGTATAAATGTATTTAAAAACTTCCCGTATTTTAATTTAATTAACCTAAATCCGATTAATTTAATTTAATTTCTAGAATTCTTTTAAAAACATACATAAAAACAGAGAAATATAATTTAAGACAAAATGCCAATAAACTCGAAGCATCGAAACCACTACCTAAATTTTACAGACCTCATAACTCGGTCATATGAACTCCGAATTAGGCAAACTCAGTTTTAAAATTTATTTATTACTTAATTATCTAGAAAATGGTATTGATTTCACTAAAATGGAGTTAATACGAGAAAAGTGGATTTCAGGATTGTATTGGTATATTGTACAATGTACTTTAATTAATTAATATAAAATTTATAATATTTATATTTTTATTTTAAGTTATTATTAAATAAAGAATATTTATTTATTTAGTTATTATTTAATTATTTAATTAATTTTATTTAATTTTATCCTAATTTTATCTCTCCTCTCTTTTTCCTCCTTGTATGAGCCTTTCCCCAACCCAACAATCGTTGTTCCACCTCCTTCTTTCCACTCCATTGGCCGCCAACGACTCCAACCACCGGCAGTTCGGCCGGTGGCCCAACTGATTCCGATAACGCTATACACCACTGCAGTGATCAGACCACTCCTCCTCTATATATACTTGTCAATGTCCCCCACTCCAATCCATCCACCTTTACAACCATCTCATTCGACCGAGTTTCAGAGAGAGAGAGAGAGAGAGATTCGTGAGAGTGACATGATCCTTTGTCCTGCTCCGTCAAGCTCCGGTTTAGTTACAGAGGGTCGACGTGATCATTCTCCGGTACGTGCTTCACTCTATTGTACGCCAAGCCTCCATACCTCCGCCATAGCGTAGAGGCAAAAACCCCAGCAGAGCTTCGTCGAGCTCTGCACCAGTCCTAAGCGATAGCATTCATCCGATTCACCAGGTTAGATTCTCCGTTGATTTTATCCCTCTCCCCTTCTCTTATGTTCTTCCTCATATTTCTCTTCTCCCCTCAATCTTCCTCTTCCTCTTGATTTGGTACCCGAATTCATCGTTGCGACCATTTTCCCCCAATTCATCTTCTATCTCACGCATTTGAACACGTGATTTCGTTCCACCAATTTCCTATTCTATTTAGGACCGAGGCTTCACCCTCAAGTTTATATCTCCTATATTGGAACCCCTAGGAGTCCTTCATCTTCATGCCATCGCAACATATAGAATCGTAGCTCGAATTGAATCACATATAGAGCATACAGAGTGTAAACTCCATACAAGATACAAAGCAGAATACACCTGGAGTGATCATTAACCATTTGTGAATTGAGGAGCTTAAAATATCTGGATATGCCTCTAACGCCTGAAGCTTCACCGACTATAGAAGTAATGCAAGCCATTGCCTAAATTGAGATTAGAACCACCAATAAAGAGTCACAAAATCCACAGGATGGAGACAAATAACTTATGATCTAAGCCCTTGCAGATTGAGATGCCAACTCAGCGAATCACCAGAGATCATATCAAAATCCACTGCTGCCCCTACCTAAATTGAGGCGTTTCATTCCAGCCGCTGGATCATCCTCGCATCTGACGAATATCTGAACGCCATGCATCGGTTCGTAGCGCGCCCCACCGTTTAAGCACTGTCACGCATGAAGCACGTGAGAAATACGATATTTTTTGTTTATTTGTAGGAATATCTTCGGAACTTTGTGAATTCATGAATAGATCTTGTTGTTGAAGGATTCACTGATCTGCACGTGAATAGTGGTGATTTTACGCTGAGCCCGACACTAGTTTTGCTATTTGCAAACAAGTCCAGGTGGAGAGACCACCACGTGCAGACACACGCTCTTACTGGCATTTTTAAACGGATACACCTCCAAGTTCTACTATTTCAACGTATACCCTTATATTTTCTAAGAATTGCACCTATACCCTTAAATGTATATATGATATTACATAATAAATGAAAATCACAAAATACGTACAACCTATCGTTTTAAAGATAATTTCACCAAATTTCTAATAAAAATAACATAAACATATTTTCATCTTGTTAAGTATTTTAAAAATAAAAATACTTTAAAGTTTTCAAGAAAAACTCATAAAAATCCAAAAAAGTATATTAAAAATCATTAAAAATAGTAAAACAAAATTAATAAAAAGAATAAAATAAAAATCAAATAAAAATTACAAGCATTTTATAAAATAAAAAAAATCACAAAATTCATAAAAACAATAAAAAATACTATAAAATTCATAAAATTGAATAAAAATCTAGAAAATCCTTTAAAAAATAAAAATTAGGAAACTTTTTACCTAAATTTGTCTATAATTTAACCTTATTTTCCAACAGTTTGCCTCCCTGAGTTCAACATTCCCATACTTTATCGCTATACATCAAAGTTTAGGAGTATAAATAAAATAAATAAAAAGATAACTAAAAATTATCTTTTTCTGTAAAAATTTCTCCCTCTCGATTCAACGACATTGTTCTTCTTTTAAAACAGTAGATTGGATGGTTTTTCATCTCTCGAGCATCCTTTCACTACAAGAAATTTGACAGATGGCAACGAGTAATCTGAATATTTGTTGTCATATCAGTCGATGTTACATTTATAATAACGTATATTATTCATTGTAAAATTAGCTTTTGTTCTTGTATTTAACAATGACTGTTCTTCGTTGCTAAATGTCACTACAAGGAAAATAAGTTGTAGCCACAAATTTATGTCCATGGATGTGGGGCTTGCGACCACAAAATAAGGCTTTGACCACAACACATCATGTCATATAATCGTAGCCATAAGTCTTCTCGCAAGAGTTCTCTAACCATAGATATGTCATGGCCACTACAAGTAACCAGGAAAATTGGCATGGCTACAGTTCTAGCATGAATGTCCTCCTTACATATTTGAGGACTTTGGCTAGGGAATTGTAGATACGAAAAACTAGTGGATATGAAATTATTGTGACCACAAGTTTCCGTAGACACATTCTTTGACCACAAATTGTTTTTCTTGTAGTGTGTCCATATAAAAATGATTTATCAGTTGACTTATTCGTTAAAATTTTACAAATTGTGATCAAATGCACCAATGATTAAAAGAAAATGTTAATAAATAATCGTTGTTATGTGATTCGTTGCTATAAATATTGCAACCGATACAATAATCCTCCATAGGAAAATGGTGGCCACAAAAATGTGGCTACAGAAACTTGCGACCGCGATAATTGTGCAACCATTACTTTACTAGCCACAATTCTGTAGCCAAAGCATTCAAAGATGTAAGGAGGGTATTCATGCCAGAATCTTGGCCATAAAACTTCAATGGCCACTTGTAGTGGCCACAACATATTCATGATCAAAGAACTCTCATTATGAAACTTGTGGCAACAGCAATTGACCACGAAGTTCTATGACCAGAGCTAATTCCGGGGCCACAAACCTTAGATACATGAGCAACGTTTTGTAGCCACAACTCATTTTCCTTTTAGTGATCATTGCAAATTTAAAGAAGCAAGTAATGAATATTATTCGTTGTTGTCTACTTAGCTACGGATGATATATAAAAGAATGTAGAATTACTCATTGCCTTAATTGTTGTAGTAGTTCCACTATTAGAAATAATTCTTCTACTATATTTGTAACATTTAGCCATTTAAATCCGTGATTCATTATAAATTGAAATTGATAATAACAACTTAGTGTTTTCGAGCTCAATCGGATCCGTGGACAACCACCCATGATACTTAAAGCGGAATTCTCAAGTAATAACAATCTACTCTTATAATCCACTCTCATAATTTGTGGGTATCAGATATGAAACTATGCTTGAGGTGTTACAACAAGTGGCTTTTCAAATCTTGAAAATCGATCCCTTCGAATTCAGACATTTTTTGCA
Organism: Ottelia alismoides; assembly: GCA_037367405.1. NCBI lineage: Eukaryota > Viridiplantae > Streptophyta > Magnoliopsida > Alismatales > Hydrocharitaceae > Ottelia > Ottelia alismoides. Next base: position 718,910 of record JAZKJV010007173.1, on the reverse strand, counting down.
ACTTTTCTTGTGAGAGTGGAGCTTTTTGTAAAAGAAGATCGTTTTCTTTCAAATTTCAACACAGAAGCCGTATATGCAAATAATGTAATAATGTTGAAGCAATTGTCTTTTTTGGATTGTAGATCAATTAAGATGTAATTCTTCCAGAAAAAGAAAACATACAAAGACACATTAAGGTTAATTGCAACATTTTTTGGAAGATATTTCCATTTAGCGTATTTCCGACTTACCTAGTAAAATTTAAATAACATCTAATAACTTTCATGGGAGACTATAAAATTGAGATAAAAAATCATTTAATAGGCCAATTAAATGGGCCTACATTCCTTATCATTTTCAACATTCACGGCAACAAAATAGGTCAATAGTGATGCTTTAAAAAAATATACGTTATTGTATTATCCATTGTTAAATATAAAGTGATGATATTATTCGTTGATGATATTATTCGTTGCAAAATTATTTTGTATACTTGAAATTAGCGACAAAAGTCTTATTTGTTGCTATATAATTTGCAATGATCTATATAGTTATCCGTTATTATCTTAAATGTTAAGTAAACATTGCTAAATTATGAAAAAAAAATTAATGATAGTTAGCTAAAATTTTGAAAAATAGTAAATGATAAGCATTATTATCATGATTTCAAATTTCATGAAATATCAACAAATTTTCACCAAAATTTGTATTTCGACATGGGACAGAAATTTCGAGTGAAATGTTAATAGTAAGGCCTTCCTTAAAAATGTTGCTCGATTTGGATATAATATGATCTAAATTTACTGAAATTTCATCAAATTTTTTGAAAATTTTTTTAAACATGATTTCGGTACTGAAAACCAGGGTTTTGTGAGGGTCTAAAAATTATCCTCACCGTGAAGTGAATACAAAAGTGTAGATGAGGTGACCGCTTACGAAACCCGAGGTAATTCAACAATTAACCAACAATATTAATCATGTAATAAAAAATAAGATATGAATTTAAAATTTATTATAGCTCTACAATAAAAGTGTGTATAGGTGTAAGTACTGTTGTGTAGAGGTCGAACACAGGGAGCAAATGGTAGATTGTAGAAAATAATTTCCAAAACTTATTTCCCCCATCTTGTCTAAGTGTTTTTGTTTGAGTTTTAAATTTTGTATTTTATATTTTACTTTTAACATTTTTTTATTATTTTAATTTTTAATTTTTATTTTTCTTTATATTTTCAGATTATTTATTTTTTTATTTTCTGATTTTTTATTTTCTTTTTAATGTATAATATTAGAATATGTATATCTATACATATATATAATAAAATGTAAGTAATTATAAATATATTTTAAAATAATCAAAATACATGAAATAAAGTATTTTTGGACTGTAACTAATTTTTACTATTTTTGAAATTTTTACATAATATTTCTAATATTTCTATATTTTAAAGTAAAAAATCCCAAAACAGGGTTTAAATATATAGGCTGAATTGTTTTAGAGATTAAAAATTATAAAGGTATCAAAATTTCTCCAAATCAACTATACAAGATAAATAATAATATATATTTTTAAAGACAAAAATAATATTTTTGGATTTTAAGGATTTTTTATATTTTTATAAATGATTTTAGAGCTTTTTACTCTTTTTATATTTTTACTGTTTTTTGGTATGAAGGTACAAGATAATAAAATAAGAAAATTACATTTTTTGAAATTTTTCAAAACATTTTCATATACTTTTTGTATTTATAAGTCAAGCAGGGATAAAAATGAGCTCTTTAGATTTTTAATATATATTTAAAGTGCCTAATGCAAAAATAAAAATATAGCGTGAATACAGATGCTATCATAAACTTAATCCTATTTTTTTGACAATTTTTAGAGCATGTATGATTTTTTAATAATAAGAAAACAATCATAAATTAATGAACTACAAGGGAATTTATGCAACTAAAATAAAGAATGAAGTTATTTCTACAAAATACCCAAAAATATTTAACTAATATTTAAAGTTTCGGGACTAAATAGAAATTACAAAACCTACAAGGGTTTCCATGCCGCCTCATGTGGGACCGTACGTAAGGATACGTGGATTGGACCAATATGCAAATACCAATAGGAACAGTGGAGGTCCTTGAAAATATTACAACTATTTTAAACGGTAAATGAAAGTTTGAATATTAAATAATAAAATGCAAAAAGGAGGGAGTGAAGAATGCAAAATACCCCATCAAGTGTTGGATCATACGACAGAAGATGGAGCACTTTGCACGTGTCATGTTCGCAACTCATGATGATGCTTCATAGTCGACATCTAGGATTATATCCTTGGGAAGGATTCGTTGGTCGATGGTTCTTCAATATAACGGTGGCTGCTTCATTTGGACGACGGAGTGAAATCGAACGACAGACAAGGTTGTTGGAAGAACACACGAAGAACTCGCCATGGGCAAGTTTGGAATCAAGAATCCATGAGCCTACAACCACCTGGAATGCAACCGAATGCTTCCTCACGCTCTAGCATGCCTCCCGCAGTCAATGGATGCTTTAAAATGCTCTGGGGATCATTGGTAGGTCCCCGGAGGTCTATGGTTCTCCGGTTGACCTAGGGGCTTTGTTCTTGGCCAAATCTACTAGCAGAAGGGCACTTCAAAACATGCACGAGATAGACAAGACACTATGAGGGAAAGAGGGAGTTGTTGACCGTTATTGATAGTTGCTGGGGTGAAATGGAAGGAGATGGATAAAGGTCCGATGATGAATCTACGTTTCTCATTCTTTATTCTTTTATTTTAGCTCTTCTTTTTAGCAAAAACACCTGTAAATAGTTGTAAATATAATAACTTAGCATTCTGCAAGCCATGGTTAATAATACATAATTGGTTTGTATTTTTGAGTAAAATAAAAGAATAAAGAGAAAAGAAAAAGAATGATGTATTTAGAATAAAATCAGAGTCACCCAAACCCTAAGAGAAGGTGAAGCCTTGACCTAATAGAAAAATAAAATAATACAGAAAAAAGAAAAAGAATGATGTATTTAAAATAAATATAGAGTGACCCAAACCCCAAGAGAAGGTCAAGAATTGACCTGATCGCAAAATAAAAGGAGGAGAGAGAGATAGGGCTCACTATGTATTGAACATATACTCTATACATGTACATAATATTTATCTATTTATTTCTGTCAAAAATAAATTATAATATCCTTTTACAACCTTGTATATAGCATTAAAAATAATATAAAAATAAAACAAAAATTAGAAAAATAAAATAATAACAATAATAATCATCCAACTTTTGTACAAAATACACTTGTATATACCACACTCACTATTCATTGTATACATATAAAATAATAATAATAATAATAATAATAATAAAATAAAAACTATTTTTACTCCTAAAATCATGGTGTAAATAAATAAAATATAAAATAAAAGTATTTTTGTAAGAATGATAAAATAAAAATATGTGTACATAAGGTATATTATACATGTATATAATACTATATGTTGTATATATATTATTTTATTTTTCATAAAAATAATTAAAAATCACAGGAAAAAAGTTCATAAAATAAAAAAAATATTTATACACTTTTTCCTTTAAAATCGTTTATTATTTTTTATCTCTATAAATACTGAATTCCCATTGGTCCACATTGGAATGTTGACCTTGGTCAACACCTTCTCCTCAGCTAGTTCGAACCGATTCTGATCGCCGAAGTCTTTTTCTCCCATTTTCTCAATTGTAACCAATCACCATTAAACATAATATTTACGCGTAATTATGCTCTGAACATCCAGGACCCTCACGGATCCCTAAGCGCAGTCGGATCTACTTAGGGTTTCGAGCTCTTTGTCGATCTTTTAGACCCTTGGCCACGCCTATAAATTCCTCTTCCGCCTCCTGTGCTCGGTAGCTCCCGCGTCATGGCACCCTTGCCCCCTGGCTAGCTTCAGCAGAGTGACAGCTACTCGATGCCTCCTTTGGATCTTGGTTTGGTCAACATTTGGCCGCATCTCAAGTTGAAGTCGGAGCCCTCCGCTGCGAGAAGCCTCTTCCTCCTCCCACTGGGGAATCAAGGCCACAACCCTCGTCGCGTGATCTACTGACGTTGCTGGGCTTATTAAAAGCTTAAGGTATCGCACATCTCACCCTCACTTCCTGTTTCGATTCCATCTTTCATTTTATACTTGTCATAGCTTCTCAGCTTCGACCAGTCGGTTAGAACTCCATCTTGACCACCTATCCATTTAGATCGATGTTGCACCTCATCCTACATCTTCTGATGTGTCTTGTTCCCCCTAAGGCTTGACCATCGGGTCGAGATTTGGTCTAGATCTCCATCTCTCGCCTTTGACAGATGTTGTCCCCCATTCCCCATCGCTTCTCTTATCTCCAACTGCAATAACCAGGATCAGCATAGCCTTGAGTCCTCTCTACCCTTTGCAGGTTGAGACACGCGCAAGGAGACCACTTACGACCCCCACCTGCTCAAGTGGAGCCACTCCAGGAGCCCCTTCACCGTCAAGCACATCCAGCCGTAGCCGCCTCCTTCTGATCATCCCATCTGATGCGGAATCGCTCCATGACACAGCCGGACCTCTCCGATCCTTCATCGGAGCGTCGGATCCCCTCCAATGGTCAGTTGAAGCTCGTCAGGGTCTTGCGCCCTTCTTCGTCATTGGATTAGCCTGCTCCTGTCAGATTAGATCTGAGCCACCATATATTGAAAGCTTTGGGACCTTAGATCTGATGCATCTGACACCCGCGTTTGAGACAGCTTCTGAGCCGTTAGATCTGTAGTAGAGGATGATCAGAACTGCACATCACCGCCTTCCCTAGCATGTGCCACGTGCCCTTCAGGGTATATTGCATATTTTCCCTTTCATGTTTCGCTATTTTGCTTCAGTTCAGTAAATAAATGTTGTAGTTAAGTACATTTACAGTTTGGACCTCACAATTTTTGGTATTTGCATTTTAGTCCCTTTGAGTTTGAAGCACATGTGTGCTCACATGATTACTAGGTTATTTGTAGTATGTTTCCTGCACTTTCATGTTATTAATGCCAGAATGAATTGTTTTTATAAATTTTATTTATACCCATATGCGTATAGTATTGAGCATGTGTGTCATTTGTTAAGGATAATTGTAGAATTGATCATCGAATTTCAAATCGTGTAATCTGTATGATCCAAAAACTTATAGTAATTACAAATAGGTCCCTATAAACTGTGACCAATTGCATGCTTTTAGGTGGAATTAATAATTATTAAATTGATTCTAAAAATAACCTAAAAATTACCATTAGCTCCTGCTAGTGTGTAGTTTTTATTGGGATTTTTGGGGATTGATTAGAATGAATTTCTATTTTTGAAAATGTAAAACCCTTGAAATAATCCTTGTTTACCTTATAAAAATCATACAAATTCAAAAAATGCTTTAAAAGTTCTATAAAAATTCAACTGTGTTCATTTTTGCATGCTTTCCCTCCTATTTTAATTTTGATAAAAATTCATCATTAAAACTAAAAACTACAAAATAACTAAAAACATATAATATCAAAGAAATTCCAAAAATTACAATTTCAGTTCTGTTTGTAGCCTTAACTTCGATTTTATCATAAAATTGCTAACCCGTACCTTCGAGATTTTTAAATATTTTTAACTTGAAATTTGGTCATGATTGTGCACTGTCTAGAACTTTTGGCCTTGTTTGATTTTTATAAAAGCATAAAAACATTTTAAAAACCCTATAAAAATAACCAAAAACATGTCAAAAACCAAAAAACAAAAAAATATTTTCAGTTTTATTTTCTAAGTATTTTTTAATAGTTTAAAAATTGCAAAAAAGTGTTTGGTATGTGTTGTAAGTATTTGTGTTTGGTTGCATTTTTTCAAAAACTAAAAATTTGGAAAAAAAATTTAAAAACCACTAAAAATAGAAAAAAATACTTTTTCTCTTTGAAATTAGACTACTTAGTTCTTTAATCATGCTCCTTGTGTTCGACCCTAGTAGCTATACCAGGTAAATAAAATAGCGAACCACTTACATTCTCCGATTGCTTGATTTCTCTTAAGTGATTTTATTTTCTCATTGATTGCACGAAGCAATTTGGGGTCAAAATGACCTTGGATTATTTTCTTACTTAACCCTAGTTGCTGAGCGCGTCATTAGAATGGCGTCATTGCCGAGGAGCATGTATTAGTTGTCTTGTTTCATTTTTTGCTCATTATTTATCTATTTGTTATAATTGTCTCTGACATCTCTTCTATTTCATTTTTGTGCGAGGAATCGCTCGAGGGATGCTTCGACTTTCTGTTGGAGGAGCCCGCATCTGAGGAGGAGTAGATGAGTAGGAAGATTTAGTTATAGTTGATAGATAGTTTTTGTAGAAACATTTTATTATTATAATAATTAGACTTTAGACAATCTTTGGACACTCAGACTTCGAGGTCTGTTTCGCTGAGTACTGATGTACTTGAGGGACCTCACTACGGTTTTTTGTGTTTTTGTTTTTATTGCTTTTCATTCTATTTGATTCACAAGATTTTATCACTTAGATTTAGGACTTCTGATTGACTGTGACGTGATTATCTAAGGCGCCACACCTAATTACTTATCTGTGCCTATGGATCGTAATTAGACTTAGCCAAAATAAAAGTGAAAAAGTTAGCTTGATTGGATACTAGACCACGTGTCGTGAGGAGTCACATACATCGCTAGAAGGACCCGTTGTGGTGGGCACCGAGTGACTCCCAAGATCGGACTCCGGTCATATATTTGATTGGCTACCTATTAGGCTTAACATAATAGAAGTTGCTCATCTAAGGCCAATTTCCACATGCATCATATAGATAGTTTATTTCCTACATTTACTTTTATGCATGGATCACCCTACATGTACAATGTTGGAGTCAGGTACACCTTTCTATCTTTGCATGCATCATTGTGTTTGATCACGTATCAGCTTTTCCAACTTCCTCCCCCTATTTTATTGGACTCAAAATAACCAAGGAAATAGGAAAATTCTGGTGTTGTCTTATTCAGAAAAATACATAAAAAAGTGATAACCAAATAAAATTAGGACTACTAATGAAAACTTAACCCTAAAACACACCTTACTTTAAAATTTATTATTTTGGAGAGAGTCAACCCCTCATTGGTTGATTTATCTGCAGCGAGAGAGCAACCCACACACTAGGTAGAGCCATACCCGAACTCTTTTCAGACTACCAGTCTTGTGGTTGGTTGTTCTCCAGTGAGTACTTCACTAGATAGTCGTTAATCAATCTGGGACTTCCTTAGAAGAGTGGATAGATCAGGTAGCCGATAAAAAGTCTGCAATCCATACTGGCTAGGAAAAACTGGCTGTGAGATTGGGCCAGTCTCCTGGGAACATTGAGTTCCTAACAGCTCTATTAATCGCTCTGATAGATTGATTTGTCACCTTAATAAAACTGACAAGATTAACGATCGATCTTTGACAGTCATCAGCTCGAGTGTTGAGTAGGTGAACTTGGGGTTTGATTTCGCATCATGTTTGCATTCCATATATCATCTTCATAAATCTCCATATCAAAATGATGGGAAGGAGGTCCCTCAGGCTACCTCTAGAAGCACCACTTTCGAGAACTCCTCTCCATTCATCTAGGGAAGCTTCAGAGAGCTCGGACCAACTCTCTGAATCTGCGTTTGCTACCACCTTGTTTCCCCTTGACCACCCTTCTACAAGTCCTGAGGTGCCAGAGCAAAGGCGAGCACGGTTATTTGTTCACTTGATGACATCCAAGTTGAGATCTTTTGTCTTTGTAGAGACCTAAGAGATGGCCAACAGTGAGGGATGCGCCGATAAGCAGCCACAAGGATCAACGTATGTACTTGACCAGGGCACCATTAACAACTTTTAGCCTCCGTAGAGCCATGCAACGACTAATCAGGGATAAGGAACATTTATGGATGAGGTGCCACGAGAGCTGATGTAGATGCGAGCTGGTAGAGAAGAGCCGTAGAGACCAGTTGGTGGAGAGATACCATGCCAGGAGAGCAGTGGAGACATACGACCCGAGGATCAACAGGAGCTTGAGAGACAGCCACACACGATGAGGTAGTTGCACAACCCAGGTACAACCCTCACCCACCGATGGATATAGCTACCGGAGATCCTGGACGACTTCGAGCTTCACCCCCAGGCCATCCAGCTATTGCCCAAGTTCTATGGGCTAGCCACCGAGGAGCCGCACCTCCATCTGTAGGAATTCGAAAGGATTTGCAACATTGTACACGACCAATTCGTGGATGAGGACATGATCAAGATGATCGGCTTCCCATTCTCCTTAGTTGACAGAGCTGACTACTGGCTGAAACATTTGGGGAGGTACATCACCACGTGGGAGCAGCTCTAGACCGAGTACTTGAACAAGTACTATCCACTCGGTCGGACCATTATAGCATGAGCCATGATCAACAACTTTACCATGATCCCAGACGAGCAGTTTCACGAGGCTTGGAATTGATTCAGAGAGCTCATCAACCGATGTCCACATCACAAGATATCCAAGCCCAACCTTATTCAGAGCTTCTTTTATGGGTTGAAACTAGAGATGCAGGGGCTAGTTAATGACCCATGTAGAGGGTCCTATTTTTCCAAAGATGAGGACCAAGTTTGGGCCATCTATGAGGATTTGGCAGAAAACTACACGATTATGTCCCAGACTAGGGTCTACATTCAGGGGAAGCCCCTCCCACAAGCGATGTCATATCAACGGATTGCATACATCGATGCAGGTCATTCTACGTCATCAGCAACAGCACAGGCCGAGTCCTCAACAATATTATGGGCATTATCAGCGAGAAGCTGGACCGCATCGAGATCATAGAGAAGAAGATGTGTCAGGGCCTAAACTAGATTGATCAGTTGGCACAGACACTGAGTGACTTGAAGATCCAGATCATGTGTCTCCAAGAGGCATAGACAGCTTCTCAGCCCCGTCTCAGGTCACGGGATGATCCTCGGAGCAGTACTAACCAGCCATCTACCATGTACCGATAGGTCTACCATATCCAGGCATAGCCAGTCTAGCCGCCCCAGCACTACCAACAACCACCACCATCTATGGACACTCAGATGGTGGTCTACTAGTTGGATCAGCCCTTGGTAGCTCTCCCTACTCCACACCTTGATAAGGAGCTGTTGATGGAAGTCAATAGAATTTGGTACTCTCAGTACAACCTCAGCCCAGGATTCATCAAGACCATCCCGGATTCAGATGGTCCACCGGTGGCACCTCGTCCTAGTAGCAACCTCCAGCTCAGGTTGGCCAGAGCAGCCATCAGCAACAGCGGCCTCATCACTCCCAGCAGTATCACTAACAGCATGGTCATCACCCCTATCATCAGGGACATCAGTGGAGGCACCAGCAGTAGTCTCAGTAGTATTCCCAGCCTCCTCCTCATTACTAGCAGCAACAATAATCTCAACCTCATTTTCTGCAAGGCAACCCGTCTAGTTCTCATGCACCTGTGGATGAGAACCTAGCCCTTGATGATCTCGCTCGCCTACTTTCTGACCAGCAAACATCCTTCTGGTGAGAGATGTATGACTTCTAACAAGAGATGAGGGAGACTATTAAGGGCAAGGCCGCCATATCCGCTCAGATTGAACCTAACTCGAACAATATGAAGAGGAATTCTGAGCAGGTATAGTTCACAAAGACTACCACTCCTAGTGATACTTTGGGTGATATTTCTTCCTATGTATTTGATGTTGATTTTGTGATAATTAGGAGTGGTAGGATGTTAGCCGACAACACCTCGTTTGAGAGACGACCCTATGCAGATTCTGGAGTACTAGACGAGAAGGATAACAGTGTTGATGTCGCTCATGATGATTATGATGGTAGTGCTAAAGCTACCAAGGATGTTGATCCATCTGACGGTACTGAGGCCGTCATGTTTCCAGATGCTGACGGTGGTGCTGATGCCACTTTATAAAGAGATGCTTGGCCAAAATACGGTACTGATGTCGCAAATCCAGATGCTGTGGGTGGTACTACTGCCACCAAATTTCATTCAGTTGTGTTACCTAATTTTATATCTCAGGATAGAAAAATACAAAAAAATGGAAAAATAAAATTAAAAAATATGAATAGAGGATAGGTTTCTATATCCCATGTGAGTCCATCTATGTTGCATGATCTTGGTATGGATTCTATTCTATTACATGCTCAGGAACCTATTCCTGACCCTCATCTCTCGGGAGAGGGGTCCCTCCATCCCCTTCCCTCAAACACTTCGCTTATGAAAGGGGACCAAAATGAAAATACCAAAAAGAGTCACCAATTAGAGTTCAGCCATCAGATGATTGATCGATTCCCGATACACGTGACTCTACAGAAGGCACTAGAGAACATCTCTCTCTTCCAAAAGAACTTGAAAGGGAAGACCACCTTCCACATGAAGAGAAGGAACCACAATGCAGAGATTCATGTGCTTACTCATGCCACTTGCGTCGCCATTCAAAGTCGATTGCTAGCTAAGAGACCTAATGCAGGAGCTCCATATGTCAGATTCCATATCCATGAGCATTGATTCGATCGTACCCTATTAGACAGTGGATCTTCTATTAACCTTCATCCAGCTACCTTACTCAACCGATTCGAGTTCGGCCCTCTTCAACAGAGCAGGACAATCCTTCAGTTTACTAATAAATCTGTCAAGAGGCTGAAGGAATTATTAAAGGATGTGGTTGCCCCAATTCAGGTCCTGAAATTCCTCGTGAACTTTTTGTATTGGACATGGAGATACCTAGTCTATGACTGATATTGCCATCATATTAGGAAGCCCATTCTTGGCTACAGTCAAAGCGGTATCTGATTCTGATAGCGGGAAGGAGTACTTTTGCATCGATGATGAAAGTGTACAAATAGAGATAATCAAGGAGACTAGAGCAAGAGATTCATACAGTTCAGAGCAGTCAAGCAATTCAGAGCAGGTGACAGATACAGAGCATGACATCCACCAGGAGTGTGACTTTGTGATCACAAATGATGAAGCAGTATGGTCAAACCCAGCATCTACGAGCCCTTGTTACGCCTTCAGATATTGCATACTTACAGATTTTGGCAGATGAGAGTTCAGAGAGCACACTCTTGGAAATGAACACATTTGAGGCTAATGATCGTAGTCAAGATAGCGAAGTAGAGTATATTTCATGTTCTTCCAATTCAGATCCCTTGGATTCAGACATTTATTGTAATGACTTTGATGATTATTTTCCATGTCTGATTCCTTTAGAGCCAACAGATAGGGAGGAGAGTGAGCCAGTTCAGATGATAGACACACCAATAGAGTTGCCTTCGTTAGATGCACAGATGCAACAAATGTTCTCACACACAAATCTAGTAGCTTTCACTCAGACATTTTAGAAGCAAATTTGACAGCTCCCACATGTCCAGAACTGAAGAGTTTACCGCATTCGATGAAGTACAGATTCCTTGCGGGTGATCCAGAGATCTTCCCAATCATTATCTCAGTGGATTTGACTAGAGATCAAGAATCTCATTTGATGGAGGTTCTTGAAAGTAACCGTAAGGCGATTGGATGGAGCGTAGCTGATCTCCGGGCATAAGCCCGACGCTGTGCTCCGACCACATTTATCTCAAAGAGGATGCCTAGCCATCATGTGAGTTCCAACGACGATTGAAACCAAATCTTTAGGATGTGGTCAAAAAGGAAATATCAAAGTGGTAAGCTTCAATTTTATCTACCCCATCTCCGACTCCAAGTGGGTTAGTACAGTACCCAAGAAGAATGATATTACTACAGTTGTGAGCGAGTCTAGAGAGGAGATAGCTACCCTGGTACCCACTTCTTGGAGGGTTTGTGTGGACTACAAATGATTGAATAAGGCCACCAAGAAGGATAATTTCTTGCTACCATTTATTGATCATATTACTGAGTGGCTATCTGGGAAGAGTCATTATTGTTTCCTTGACAAGTACTCTAGATACAATCAGGTGGCCATAGTACCCGAAGACCGGGAGAAAATGACATTCACCTGTCCATTTAGGATGTATGCCTTTAGACGGATTCCCTTTGGTTTATGTAATTCCATGGCTACATTCCAAAGATGCATGCTTTCCATCTTCTCTGACATGGTGGGTAACTATTTAGAGGTCTTCATGGATGATTTTTTAGTCTACGGTGATAGGTTCAATGATTGTCTTGACTTCCTAGACCGAGTACTTCAACACTGCATAGAGGTCTATTTTGTATTATCTTGGGGGAAGAGTCACTTAATGGTGACTCAAGGAATGGTGCTTGGCCATAACATCTCCAACAGAGGCATGGAGGTCGATCCGGCCAAGATGGATATCATTAGGAAACTTAATACATCATCCAATATGTGTCGGTTAGGGTCTTTTCTGGGGCATGTCAGTTTCTACCGACGATTCATTCAAGATTTTAGTTGTATTGTCCAACCGCTTACTGATATAATGATGAAAGAAACCGAGTTCATTGTGGATGATAAGTGTCTAACGTTATTTCAGACTCTCAAGGGATTAGTTGTCGAGGCTCCTATCCTTCAGCCACCTTATTGGTCTCTCCCATTCGAGATCATCATGGATGCTTCTGATTTTTCCATGGGGGTTGTGCTTGGACAGAGGAGGGATGGATTTCATATGCCATACACTATGCTCGTCGGACTCTGGATGCCTCTCAGCGGAATTATACTGTGATTTATAAAGAGATGCTAGACATAGTCTTTGCTTTGGATAAGAGTGACTATCTTTACAGATCACACCACCATCTGATACCTCATGCCTAAGAAGGATGCCAAAGCCAGATTAACCAGATGGATCCTTCTACTCTAGAAGTTTGATATTGAGATTAAGGATAAACCTGGAGTCAAGAATGTGGTGGCAGATCACCTCTCCTATTTATAGAACCTTGAGTATTTATATCATATTGTACCTATCACAGAGACATTCCCAGACAATACAATCCTTGCTATCACCTCGCTTCCATGGTACGACAACATTGTGAACTATATTGTCACCAAGAAAGTTCCACAAGGTTGGCCTTGACAGTGACTCGAGACCTTCCTTGTGAAGGTCAAGTCGTACTACTAAGAGGATCCCACCCTTTATCATGAAGGGGGGATAGTATCTGGCATTGGTGTATTCCTCAAGAGGAGCACCACAGCGTCCTCACATACTGCCACTAGCTTGAGGTATGAGGACTTAATTCTGAGAGAAGTACAACACAGAAAGTGCTCCAATACAGATATGGTGGCCAACCCTCTTCAAGGATTCTGATGAATTTGTAAAGGGTGTATTGACTGTCAGAGTATGGGCACTTGTGGACAACATGATATGATGCTAATGCATCCCATTCATTTCTATGAGGTTTTTGACGCATGGGTCATCAATTTCATGGTTCCATTCTCTAAGAGTCAGGGAATCAAGTACATTCAGCTTGCTGTAGATTATGTGAGTCGTTGGGTTGAGGCCATTCCCCCCGAACCGTAGATGCTAATACCATATCTAGATTTTTGAGGAAAAATATCATTTCACGGTTCGGGGTACCTAGAGTTTTGATATCTGACGAGGGGACTCACTTTGTCAACGACAAGGTAAGAGCCCTTGCTAATGAATTCAACATTGACCATCAAGTTGCCACTCCATATCACCCTCATACCAATGGTCTTGCTGAAGTATCAAATAGGGAGATCAAGACTATATTACAGAAAGTTGTCTGCTCATACTAAAAGGATTGGTCGCATCTTTTGGACAAGATCTTGTGGGCCTATCGGACTTCATTCAAGACACCTTTAGGTACATCTCCCTTTTGTATCATTTATGGAAATCCATGCCATTTACCTGAAAAATCAAGCACAAGTCACTTTGGACAATCACTGAGTTATTATTGGATCCCAAGAGTTGGCAACCCTAGAGGAGTTGAGAGATACAACCTTTTCGAGTAGCGTACAATATAAGGATAGAGTAAAGATATGTCATGATTCTCATATCATCCATAAACAGTTTGAGCCGAACTAGAGAGTATGGCTATTTGATGCTAGGTTCAGATTATTTCTAGGGAAGTTACAAAGCAAATGGAAGGGACCATACTTGGTCAGAAAGGTGCACGGCAACAAAAGCATTGATATATCTTAATTTCCATTTGATTCCACCTTTCGTGTTAACGATTGATGAATCCACATTCATCACTCTTTATTCCTTTATTTTAGCTAAAAATCTTTGCAAAACACCATGTAAATACTTGTAAACATGATAAATGGTCAAACTGCATGCTTTGTGTAAATAGCAATAATTAAGCATGTTTTTATGCAAAAATAAAGGAATAAAGAAATAAAGAAAAAGAGGGAAATATTTAGAATAAATATCGAGTGACCTAAACCCAAGGGAGGGCCCATCATGGGCCTGACCGCAAAATAAAACAAGAGGAGATAGATAGGGCCATTCATCATTATGCATATATTTTCCCTTCATGTATATAATTTATTTTCCAAAAATAAAAACATATATGTATTGCTCGCATATTGTACATATTTCTAAAAATAAAATAAAAATAAAAATAATTAAAATAAAAACAAAAAGAAATAATTTATCTCTCTTCATATTGTACATACCATGTATATATGTACCTATCTCTATTTATTTTACCCTTGTAGATAAATAATAAAAAAAAAATTTATATCACAAATTTTATGTTGAAAATAAGTAAAATATAAAATCAAGATAATTGTATAAAAATAAACTAATAAAAATGTAAAATACATATTTATTTATACATATATATAATGTAATATTATGTATATATATATATATATTAATTTATTTTTCAAAAAAATAAATAAAAATCACTAAAAAATAGTTTGAAAATAAGAAACATTTTTTATTTAGAAAATATTTTAAAATAAAATCATTTACTATTATGAAATCAATTTACAAATAATTTCGAAATGGCGAATTCTGATTGGTCTATGGGGGAGTGTTGACCCCCGGTAAACTGCCCTCGGACCACTTTGCATTCGAACCTCGTTTCGATCCGACTTCGCGTAATTTTCCTGGATTTGCCCGACCTCTATTTACTCGAACCCCGGGCTCCGACTATCGATGGATGATCCATGATTCTCGCCCGATCGTTTCCTTAGGGGTTCGTGCATCGATTTGCACTCCCGACTCCAATCTTCCCAGACCCCTACTCGTATATAACTTCACTTCCAACTACTTTTTCACGCATCTTTGGCCATCCCCTTCAGCTCCCAGGACCTTCCTTCTCCTTGAGTGACAGCAAGTGAGAGGGATTGATTGCAACGAGGATCAAGGCTGGTAGCCTCAGATCCAGCGATACCCGTCGCCGCGCTCCGCCACCGGCGAGATCGAGCCTCCTGAGGCGTCGCTCCATCGAGGCAAGGACCACAGGAGGACCAGACCTCCACCACAGACGATTCCGACCATCAGGTAGTCCCGATACCCAGTAGCTTAGTTTAATTTCTAATCCTTAAGTTTTCGATCGCCGATCTCTGTCACCCCTTTCACATCGCTCCGATCACTGATTTACTCATCCGACCATCCCTTCACCTTCACGAGACTTCTACGCACCTTCTTCACCCCTCTGATCATCCTGGTTCTCCGTACCTTCTTCCTCCGCCGCCGCTCACCGGAGACCCACGCTCTGCCTCACCCACGTACCCCCTTCGCCCGCTAATGGGTCGAGGCAGTTTGCCCTCAACCCCTCTTTCTTCCTGTGCAGGTTAGAAGGCTAAGGAGCCTCATTTAGAGGCCCGACCTGTTGGAAATGCGAGCCCACGGCGAGCCATTATGCAATAAATGTTATTGCAATTCACTCCTTAATCTGAAATGAAGAATACATAATTTGCATAATAGATCCCTTAGTACAATTAGGGTTATGTACCATGGCCATCTTGATGATCATACAGCTGTTGATTCAACTATTGAATCATAGAGGCTGGTGCTTGAATGAATATCTAAAGAGTTAGATTGAGGACTCATCAAGCACCGTCAGATGATTGTTAAGAGATGATCTCCAGCCTGAGTAGGAGATGGCAATCCTTATCTCTGAAGGCTGATATCTGACCGACCTCTTGATGCAGGTCCTCTGCATAGGAATAGAGATTCGGAGGTGTCAGATTAGTTAGGTCAAAGAGTTGACTTAACGAGATCGAGATAACCAAAGTCCTATATCATATGTTGTCATGATATAGGCACGCATCCTCTGACCGGAGACAGATGTGTTGCTATATGTCTAAGTATGTACATTTGGCAGACCAATAGGTTGATGACCTAATCAAGGTCTACACACCGGCGCGCTGGTGTGCATATAAGGGCATATGAGTAATACAATCTCTCAAAGGGATCATACATGTTCAGTTACTGAACCGGAAGACGTGAGCTCACTCATGAGATATTGGGAAGAATCAAATTCCGTGCGCACGGTCGTCTTGCTTTGGAAGCTTGACTGAATTTGTAGGTTTGATATATACTTTTGGAAAGTATATGATCAAGACCTAGGTATGATATATGCTTTTGGAAAGTATATGATCGATACCGACTCCCAATGATCGAATGAGAAACTTACTGATAAAACCATGAAGTAGACAGTATAAAGTTGATCGAATACTTCAGGTTTAGTCTAAGTCTTCCAGTATGCAGGATGTACAGGTATTAGGAATACCTGAGGGTGATGTGATCATAAACGATTGTATAACCATGACGCTTCCATTCCTAGGGAGTGATGAAACGGGTCTGGATTTTAGTGACTCATCTCAGTAGAGAAGTGATCTGATCTTGGTCCAAGTATTGGACATTGATCTGAATGTGATTCAGATACAATGAGAAGATTAGATTTACGGTCTTGATTTAATCAAGCATCTATGGGAGGCCCACGATCTGGATTTGAGATACGATCTCAATATCCATGTCATTATACGTGGAACAATACAATCGCCCTGTCCTTATCTCCAAGTATCTGCGGAGAAAGCGCATTATCCTTGAAGGAGTTCATGGATAATTCTATTGTTGATATATGTATCCGAGCATTTAGAAAATGGATAATTAAATGTGATTTAATTATCATGAGTAATATGAATTTGATTCATATTATAAAGAGAGTTATCTTAGATAATTAAATGAGATTTAATTATCAAAGATGTAAATAATGTGAATGTGATTCATATTATTTGGACACAAGAGAATAGAGATCTAAGAGGATTAAATATGATTTAATTATCATGGATATGAATAATGTGGATAGCAATATCCATATTAGTCATATATATTATAAATGTGATTTATAATATATAAGAGAGAGCTATTTGTAATTTACATTTGTTAATTAAATGTTAATGTGAATTGGATTCACATTGGACATCAAATTGAAAATGTAATTTACATTTTGTTTTGGGTTGTGAATGTGATTCACAATTTTTCAATGGCATGATTGCAATGTTCACAAAATAAATTGGATTTATTTTTTGTGAAATAATTTGCAACAAAAGTTGTTGCAAATAATGGAGATTACATAAAAGGTGAAATAGCCACCTTCCTAATGGAGGAGGGTGGATGGCCACCACTCCCATTAGGAAAGGGAGGCCGTCCCCCCTCTCCACATGGAAGGAGGCTTTCTCTCCTTTCATTATCTCCATGTATTGATGATTTAATTTTGTAATTAAATTGTGTTGATTTATCAACATATATTTAATTTAAATTAAATTAATTGTTGTTGTGTTTTTAGCAACAAATCATGACCATTGAAAGAAACACAAATTGATGTGGACCATTGGATTTGTGTTGACACATGGATTGAGATCCATGGATCCCAAAACCCTATAAAAGGAGAGGCACCCCATTGCTCTTCTTGACACATAAGTTGAGGCAACAAATCTCTCTCTCTCTCTCTCATTCTCTCTACACGTCCTCTCTCCATCTCTCTCATGTGGCCGTCCACCATGGATGCCCTAGAGAGGTTCTCCATCGCCGCGGCATCGTCGTTATGCTGCCCGATGGTTTGCTCGTGGATCTCCGTCTCCTTCGGTGCACCCCGCTCGTGAAGAAGACATCGGATCTCATGTGTCGAGATCAGGAGATCCGCCGCTTGGATCATCAACATGGATTGCGAGAAGCACGCGGTTCATCCCCGCGCTCGCAAGCGTCTCCTCCGACGGATCGGACTTGAGACAGGAGGTCTCTTCGTTTAGAGACTTGATCGCAACCACGCTTCAAGAGGTAAACCTAATACTTGGTTGTGGTTTAGACGAAACGATCCGAGAAGTGTTCTTGGATCATGTGGTTTCGTCACATGAAAATTTTTTTAATTTCCGCTGCATAGAACAACTAGTGCGACTAGTCGTTCTTCGTCGTATTCGATACGACGATCACGCTTCCGTGATGCGCTTGAGGATCTAACCATATCCTTCAAGTGTTATCAGAGCCTTAGGTCGGTGGTTTTGGATACGATCCATAAACCGAGGACGACTTGGGTTCATTAGGGTATGCGAAAGTTTTCTTGCATTTCATTTTCGCATCTCTGTTTTGATATTATTTTCGGCACTGTTTAAATTGTTTAAACACGAAAATAATATTTGAATTTTATTCCCCATTAAATAAGGAAACCGTAGGATCTGAGTTTGCGTGATTTCGATTCCGTTTGCTCTAGATATGCTCATTTTAGTGAACATGTATCCACTGTTTCGGGGACTGCGGATCATGACGTAATTAAGATGTTAATTGCGGATTTGATACGCCTTGAAATGCGTGCAAATCACTTGGGTTCTGTTGTAAATCAAGTTATCAAACTTTAGAAATTTACTTTGCTTAATTTGGATTTAAATTGATTGAGATATGATATTTTTTGTAAGTGAGGGTCACTGCTGAAAATACTTTCCTAATTAAGAACCTAGTGATTGTCATTTAATTAATTAGTGAAATTAAATTGTTTAATTTCCTGGAATAATTATGCATAAATATTTGTGAAATATGTAATGATAATTATGTCCTTAAATGACTTTGCCCTAACCAACAAATGATTAGATGTGATCTAGATCAAGATTGGTTACATGATCTACATGATCAACATTCCAACAAACATGTTGCTTGAATAGGACTTGGGATTTGTTTAGCAAATCTCATTATAATGTTAATCAAAAATGTTTTGATTATTACTATATGGTACAATTTCGGTTGAAGAACCGACGATCATCTCAAGTACAAATTAATCAATTTGGCATTATCCTTTCCCGAGGCGGATATGGTGCCTAGTCGGAGAGCATTGGGGTTGCGGGTTGCAACGTATGTGGTCCATCCCACTCTCGTCGGTACTCGCCATGACAGCGGGTAGGGCCGGGATAATGTCCGAGGGATTAAGTTGTATTTTTCTAATTATTAAAATTCGAAATAATACGTATTTGAGATAATACCATTATTCAAGTAACTATTAAAATGTTTGTTGGATATTAATTGGATCATTAATTTAATATGATTAGATTAATTGGAATCCAATTAAGATTGAAATACTCTAATATTATTAGAGTTAATAATTCCCTTGGAAGAATTAATTATGTGAATGTGATTCATGATAATTAATTAAAATTTGAATATGAGGTGGAGGATCACATAAGTGACATCCATGGTCTCCCGTCAAGGCGAAGGGTTCCGTCCCCAGGGATTGTATGTGGGATACGCCTGTCCGAAGTGACAGCTCCTGTATGCAAGCGCATCTGGATCGGACTCTTTGCTTCTCGAAAGAGTAAGGCCGTATACGTAGTGACCCCAATATCGGATCCTCATATTATTGGGGCGATATTGGATTGCGTATAGCGAGTACTATTCCTGTTGACGGTTGGTTCAATTAACGACGGGTCAACATCGCCTTAGGGGTGGTGGGCTCGGGTGGTAAAGACCGAATTGGGAAATGCAAGTTGGACTTGCAAAGCGGAATGTGTTCCCGCTTCTTTTTATCCGAGTTGCAGATTCTCATATTATTGGGATGTAACAAAGATAAGGAAGGAGATCCCAGATCTTGTTGAGATATAATGGTAAGTATATCTCTTACATTGAAAGTGATTAAGGGAATGAACTTTCAGTGTTGACAAGAAAAGACAACTTTGATATAAAAATCCTAAATCAAAGTAAAATATGTATATTTATATATTTATGCAAATTTCTTATTTCAGATAATCCTTCATTAAAACCCACTCAATGATAAACTCAATAATAACCAGTAAAATATCATGGATTGGACTCATGGTCCAGATATTGTACTTGCAATTGGACACATAATGTATGTGATTGCAATGTGCAAGTTTCCACATAATATTGAGGAATGACAATTAAATAGATAATAGGACTACAACCCTAGGGTTTGTGTGTCTCTATAGTCTTGATCTCTCATCGGATGTACTTTGGAAGTGACATGTCGATGATGATCGTAATTGTCAAATAATCCTTATAAAATTAATGAAGATATTCTGGCATACATATGTGCTCTTGACATTTAACATGAATGAGATGGTTCACTGCATCATGCAGAATGGTGG
Source organism: Ottelia alismoides (assembly GCA_037367405.1). Lineage (NCBI taxonomy): Eukaryota > Viridiplantae > Streptophyta > Magnoliopsida > Alismatales > Hydrocharitaceae > Ottelia > Ottelia alismoides. Next base: position 698,349 of record JAZKJV010007173.1, on the reverse strand, counting down.
CTCTATAAGAGATGATGTATTCAAATTGTTTGAGTACCTACCTGAACCTATGTTTTAAGAGTTTAGATGGATGTAGATGATGAGTGTCATCATTCTACTATCTATACTCTGGTCATTCATGAAGCTTCATAATATTCATATTGTATGAATTTAATGAAGCATGTATAAATGTTGAAATGCTCTTACATAAGAGATCCTTAGTCTTAAGCAATGGTTGCTTATAGATAAAGGGAGCGCAGTGGAAGCATGGGTTGGACCCGAGTAAGAAGTATGGTCAAAGAGTTGACTATACATCTATGACTTCCATATGTCATCCGAAGAGTTGGATGAATGCCAATACTGCAATAAGTTGATGTGTTGATAGTATGACTATCAAGTCTATCTAGAATCCTTAGAGAAGGACTCGGATGGAGCATCAGATTAATCTACATAAATCATTGATAAGATAAAGTCAAACAATTGTATCTCAATCTTCTGATGACATTTGCAATAGGTTGCATATGTTTTAGAATACTGGAAAATTTGATCTTAAAGGTTTATAGTTATCCACATGGATATTGATGCAATTGTTGCAACAATCTCTGTTGGATTGATAGACTTGTTAATTTCAGTGGGAGAGTCCTTAGTCTTAGAGAATGTCTCTATGACCTAGATATAAGAATACACTCATTGTTTGTTTCTAAATGTTGGAAATAAACATGAATTCTGAGGTAGAACTATCATAAAAGGTTATGATGGAGATATTTCAGATAGTAATCTAAAATCTAGTGGACTCCACTAAATTGGAAAATTAATGAATGGTTCATTAACATTTCTAAATACTGAAATTAAACCTTAAGATCAATAGGAGGATGAAGATCATTTGACAATGATCTAGCATCAAGCCTTGGACATTTGTCTATTGATTTTATCAATAGACTAGTAAGAGATGAAACTTTAGAATGTCTAAAATTTCAAAACTTACATACTTATGAATATTGTATTCAAAGAAAAATGTCCAATACACCCTTCCTAGAGAAAGGTGTAAGATGTCAAGGTATTCAGGATCTCATACATATTGATGTATGTAGATCATCTATATCATAGTAAACATTATGGATATGTGATATCTGTTGATGATTATGTATGATATGAGATTTCTTCTCTTCACCTACGAAACCTTTGAAATGTTCAAAGATTTCATTATTTTTGTTTTAAAACCAAAGTTTGAAGGAAGATAAAATGAATTTGATCTAATCTAGGTAGCAAGTACCTGTTAGATAAATTCAAAGAATACCTTATAGAGATATGAATATCATTTCTATCTCAATCCTCCTAACACACCTTAACTCAATAGAGTTATAGGCAGATACAATTGGATCATGTGTGACATGATCTTATCAGTGATGAATTTTAGCATAATTATCCCTTAGTTTCCAGGTATATATGTGTAGTAGAGACTACAATGTATATCCTTAATAAGGTTCCATGCAAGATGGAATCTAGCACTTGAGAGTGCTGCTTCATTAGGAAAATAAAGGATGGTATTGGATACCTACTTTATGATCTTGAGATTCTTGAAATATCTCATCTCTGAGAATGTGATTCTTGGAGGTTGAGACTCTTGAGAATCAAGATAAAAAATGAAGTGTAGGAACTCATTTAATCTTGAAAAGATAATGAGGCTCCTAAAATTGGAAACTAAAAGGATAATTGAAGATGAAACACTAAAACCTCTTCAAATAAGTTTGAGGATGGATTCCATGTGTCAGAGAAATCTGACAATGATCGAACTTCATGTGATGAAGCTTCTGAAGATCATAGCATGGATAGATGGATGTTAGCAATAAAAGTCTAATGTAGACTTCATGTACAAGTGTTGTATATGGACCATCGAGGATCCACCTATATGGGTAAGACCCGTAAAGGTGTAAATGGATCTTCAAGAGAAAGGGAACCTGATGAGAAGGTACATACCTTCAAAGCATAGTTCGTAGCAATGAGCTACACATGGAAGAGAAGACATTGCTTGCAATGAGACTTGCTTTTCGGTGAACATGCTTAAAATCATCAGAATATTGCTAACCTTAGCTACACAACTTGACTATTGCATCTTCGAGATGTAAGTCCAGATTGCATTCCTCTATGAATATCTCTCTGAGGATATTCACATGAAGTAGCCCCAGGGCTTCATGGTTGAGGAAAGCAAGGTGTGCAAGATAAGGAATCCATCTAAGGACTCAAATAAGCTTCTTTGAGATGGACCATAAGATGTGATGAAATTATAAATGTTATGATTTCAAATGAAATCTTGATGAGCCATGCGAAGCTTAGTGGGAGTGCCTATGTGTTCATCGCACTAAATGTAGATGATATCCTGATCATTTAAAATGATATAAGGATAATAATAAGTGTTTTATAATCTGGTTATTCCATATCTTGAAATATGATTTCAAAGATACCTCTTAGATCTTAGTTCTGAAGTTGTTCAGAAGCCAAGAGAAGAGGATAATTGGACTGTCACATTTGTAGTATACCTTGGACATATTCTATTCATAGAAATTCCAAGAATGGCTTCTAACCCTTAAGATATGGTACTGACCTATCTTAAGGGATAGCACCTCAAAGAGTTGAGGAAGTAAATGCTACAACTACTTGCACTTGTGCATTAGTTACGAGAAGCTGAGTGTATGCTAGAGTGTACAAATACCAGATGTCTGTCATGCAGTGGGAGTAGTAAATTGTTACTAATCCTACTGTAGAGATAAAACACTTGATTGCAGTAATAACAAAATCTTCATAGATAAGGAGTTGAGATAGTAATCTCAAAGTCTTATCTTCAAAAGTTTAAGACCATGTAGATAGTGATCTATAAAGGTCTAAACTTTAGATACCTTAGGAGATAGAGATCTCCGGGAATGAAGGTATTCTAATAAGGATTATGGGGATACTGGTTATGATGTCAGGGACAATGTAACCAACTAGATTGAGTATTGGTTGCATGAGATGCAACATTCGCATTAGATGCGAGCACTGTTACTGGGGATATGCAAGTGCCGTAAAAGGACTTGGCATAGTCTCGCGGGAACAGAGTGACTGATCAGCTTACCTAGCTATTTTCTAAATAGCCTATGATTGTCACATGAGTGTGGGTTTAAATGATTAGCCCATTAATGGCTCTTTGGGCTAGTGGGAGATTGTTGGAAATGCGAGCCCACGGCGAGCCATTATGCAATAAATGTTATTGCAATTCACTCCTTAATCTGAAATGAAGAATACATAATTTGCATAATAGGTCCCTTAGTACAATTAGGGTTATGTACCATGGCCATCTTGATGATCATACAGCTGTTGATTCAACTATTGAATCATAGAGGCTGGTGCTTGAATGAATATCTAAAGAGTTAGATTGAGGACTCATCAAGCACCGTCAGATGATTGTTAAGAGATGATCTCCAGCCTGAGTAGGAGATGGCAATCCTTATCTCTGAAGGCTGATATCTGACCGACCTCTTGATGCAGGTCCTCTACATAGGAATAGAGATTCGGAGGTGTCAGATTAGTTAGGTCAAAGAGTTGACTTAACGAGATCGAGATAACCAAAGTCCTATATCATATGCTGTCATGATATAGGCACACATCCTCTGACCGGAGACAGATGTGTTGTTATATGTCTAAGTATGTACATTTGGCAGACCAATAGGTTGATGACCTAATCAAGGTCTACACACCGGCGCGCTGGTGTGCATATAAGGGCATATGAGTAATACGATCTCTCAAAGGGATCATACATGTTCAGTTACTGAACCGGAAGACGTGAGCTCACTCATGAGATATTGGGAAGAATCAAATTCCGTGCGCACGGTCGTCTTGCTTTGGAAGCTTGACTGAATTTGTAGGTTTGATATATACTTTTGGAAAGTATATGATCAAGACCTAGGTATGATATATGCTTTTGGAAAGTATATGATCGATACCGACTCCCAATGATCGAATGAGAAACTTACTTGATAAAACCACGAAGTAGACAGTATAAAGTTGATTGAATACTTCGGGTTTAGTCTAAGTCTTCCAGTATGCAGGATGTACAGGTATTGGGAATACCTGAGGGTGATGTGATCATAAACGATTGTATAACCATGACGCTTCCATTCCTAGGGAGTGATGAAACGGGTCTGGATTTTAGTGACTCATCTCAGTAGAGAAGTGATCTGATCTTGGTCCAAGTATTGGACATTGATCTGAATGTGATTCAGATACAATGAGAAGATTAGATTTACGGTCTTGATTTAATCAAGCATCTATGGGAGGCCCACGATCTGGATTTGAGATACGATCTCAATATCCATGTCACTATACGTGGAACAATACAATCGCCCTGTCCTTATCTCCAAGTATCTGCGGAGAAAGCGCATTATCCTTGAAGGAGTTCATGGATAATTCTATTGTTGATATATGTATCCGAGCATTGAGAAAATGGATAATTAAATGTGATTTAATTATCATGAGTAATATGAATTTGATTCATATTATAAAGAGAGTTATCTTAGATAATTAAATGAGATTTAATTATCAAAGATGTAAATAATGTGAATGTGATTCATATTCTTTGGACACAAGAGAATAGAGATCTAAGAGGATTAAATATGATTTAATTATCATGGATATGAATAATGTGGATAGCAATATCCATATTAGTCATATATATTATAAATGTGATTTATAATATATAAGAGAGAGCTATTTGTAATTTACATTTGTTAATTAAATGTTAATGTGAATTGGATTCACATTGGACATCAAATTGAAAATGTAATTTACATTTTGTTTTGGGTTGTGAATGTGATTCACAATTTTTCAATGGCATGATTGCAATGTTCACAAAATAAATTGGATTTATTTTTTGTGAAATAATTTGCAACAAAAGTTGTTGCAAATAATGGAGATTACATAAAAGGTGAAATAGCCACCTTCCTAATGGAGGAGGGTGGACGGCCACCACTCCCATTAGGAAAGGGAGGCCGTCCCCCCTCTCCACATGGAAGGAGGCTTTCTCTCCTTTCATTATCTCCATGTATTGATGATTTAATTTTGTAATTAAATTGTGTTGATTTATCAACATATATTTAATTTAAATTAAATTAATTGTTGTTGTGTTTTTAGCAACAAATCATGACCATTGAAAGAAACACAAATTGATGTGGACCATTGGATTTGTGTTGACACATGGATTGAGATCCATGGATCCCAAAGCCCTATAAAAGGAGAGGCACCCCATTGCTCTTCTTGACACATAAGTTGAGGCAACAAATCTCTCTCTCTCTCATTCTCTCTACACGTCCTCTCTCCATCTCTCTCATGTGGCCGTCCACCATGGATGCCCTAGAGAGGTTCTCCATCGCCGCGGCATCGTCGTTATGCTGCCCGATGGTTTGCTCGTGGATCTCCGTCTCCTTCGGTGCACCCCGCTCGTGAAGAAGACATCGGATCTCATGTGTCGAGATCAGGAGATCCGCCGCTTGGATCATCAACATGGATTGCGAGAAGCATGCGGTTCATCCCCGCGCTCGCAAGCGTCTCCTCCGACGGATCGGACTTGAGACAGGAGGTCTCTTCGTTTAGAGACTTGATCGCAACCACGCTTCAAGAGGTAAACCTAATACTTGGTTGTGGTTTAGATGAAACGATCCGAGAAGTGTTCTTGGATCATGTGGTTTCGTCACATGAAAATTTTTTTAATTTCCGCTGCATAGAACAACTAGTGCGACTAGTCGTTCTTCGTCGTATTCGATACGACGATCACGCTTCCGTGATGCGCTTGAGGATCTAACCATATCCTTCACGACCATCAGAGCACAGGTGCTCCAGCTTCCCTTCGTCGCCGAAGTGCTTCAGCTGCTCCCGGCCCCATCCGAGCATCTTAGTAGCTGTAGGGCACCGTCAGCTTCCTTTTCCCCTTCCTGGCAGTACCAGAGGAGGTCCCGAGCGCGTATATTGGCCTGGAGAAGTTCGTCAACGAACTGTTCTTTGAGGGCCCTCCATCGTCGTTCGATCGAGTCGCTTCGCCAGTTCAGATCTCAGCCATCCGTTTGCGAGGGGCTTTTGACCATTAGATCCATATGCAGATCAGATCTAGGGCGTTGATCGTGAAGAGGTATCCACCATCAAGAGCCATCAGATCAAGAGTGGACTCCTCACAACTGTTGGATCTTAAATAAAAGGGTAAATATCACTTAGGCCCTTCTTTCTTTAACGTTTATAGTTCAGTCCTTTAAATATTTTTATTCATTGTTTTTAATTTCGAATAATTGCACTTTGGACCTGGTAGTTTTAATATTTGCATTTTAGTCCCTCTGGATGTGGTGCACGTGCTTCGACACGTGATTTTTCTAGGATAATTGCATGTAAGTGCTTGGGTTTATGAATGTAACAAATTGAACTTTTAGTTTCAGATATAGCATTTATACCCTTGTGCATGATGTATTTGAGCATGTGTTGAATTTAGCATGAAATTTACATTTGACCCCCTACAGTTTCCGCACGTGTTTCATTTAAGCCCCCAGAAGTTATTTTTCTTTCACTTAGGTCCATGTGTGTTGTGCCTTTTCTATTGGTTGAATAAAATATGAAATTAACTGCAAATCTTCTGAAATTTGGATACAAGGACCTTACCACTGTGTAAAACTTCCAATAATTTTTGGGGACATTTTTGTTTTGATTTTCTATTTTTAAAAATGTAAACACCTTCATTTTTGCTACTGTTTCAATTATAAAAATCAACTAAAAATATTAAAATCCCTCCAAAAATTCTAAAAACATTAGTTCTTTTTGTATGCATTCTTGCTTCAGTTCAAATTTCATTTTATTTGGACTTATAAAACCCCTACTAATTGCAAAAATCTAAAAACTTTATAACAATCATTAACAATTCTATAAAATTCAAAAAAATGAAATTTCTTATCCTGTAGTTTAGTTTTTGTTTGTAGTTTGTCATGAAATTGTCGCAAGATTTTTAGAGGCTATTTATCTATTTTTAAATAGCCTTTCAAATCCGGCTGCACAATAGTCTTTATTTTCCTCCTTATTTCATTTTTAGAAAATCAATAAAAAAGGATAAATATCTGAGAAAATTACCAAAACATTTAAAAAATTATAAAACCCAAAAATATTTTTATTGTAATTCTTGGACATGTTTTGATGCATTGAATAATTTGTTCAGTGTGCTTTTTTTAGCCATTTTCCATATTTTCATCATAATTAAAAACTACAAAAAAATAAAAATCCAAAAAAAACCACCAAAACATTTTATTTTTTTTATTTGATTTTTGGACTACTTCGTAGCCTTTTTAATCCAACACATGCTTTGTTCGACCCTGGTTGCTATACCAAGTTAAATAAATAGCGAGACCGCTATTCGGCTTTTTGACTGATTATTTCTATTTGGTGGTCTTATTTTCTTGATTGACCGATCTCCGAGATTTGGTCGCAACAACCCATATATTTACTCCTTACCCGGATTTCGTGAGTGATTTTTCGGTCATCAGGATGGCGCTGTTGTCGGGGAGCATGACTTAGTAGTCGTTTTTTTTCGCAGGTTTTGTCTATATCTGTAGATAATTTTTCTTACCATTTTATTTCATATTTTTGATAATAACATGGACTGATACATTTTTATTTTGTTTCTTGTGAGGGCCTGAGGACCGAGGCGGTCTTCTTCGGAAGCCGACGTAACTGCGGGAATTGGAGGCGGCTCCTTTCTGCATAAAGCCGTAGGAGAGCATGAGGAGGCGAACGGGAGTACGAGAGCCATAGTTTAGCTTAGATTAGTTTTATTTTTCAGCAGAACCATATTATTGTAATAATACAGGGACTCGGACACTTGGACTTTGGTGATTTATCGGGGTCTATTTCACCGAGCATCGATGTGCTCAGGGGACCTCACCACAGTTTTTCGCCGGCTTTTGTCTTATCGCATTTTATTAATGCTTATCTGATTTACGCAGTTTTGGCCTTAGCTTCGGAATTTTCTTGACTGTGACGCGATTAATTAAGGCCTAATCCCTAATTATCTACCTGCTCCTAGAGATCGATTAATTGAATCTTATTATTTAAATCACAAGAAAAAGATAGATTAGTTAGACTCGAGTCCACATGCTGTGAGGAGTCACATACATCACGTGCAGGATCCGTTGTGGCGACACCGAGTGGCTCCCAAGATTGTACTCCACACTTTAGTTTGATTACCCGGCTATCATTTTTCACGTGTAGAATTGCTCTGCTTAAGGTCGGTTTCATCGTGCATCATATAGGTAGTTTTATTTCTGTCTTTACATTTATGCGCGGATCATTTTGCATGTAGAGAGCTGGAGGAAAGGTACGTATTCTTACTCAGCATGCATCATTGATTTGATCGCGCATCGGCTTTTTCGTCTTCTCCCCCTGTTTTCGGACTTAAATAACCAGGAGAACCGAAAAATTCGTTAGGCCTTGTTTGCTTGAAAAATACCTAAAAAAAGAAAAACTATAAAATTGGGTCTGCTAAACACACTTGACCCTAAAAGACACCTCATCTAAAAATCTATCTTTGGGGAGAGCAACCCCCTCGTTGTTTGGTTTGGATGAGCGAGAGAGCGACCCGCACACTAGGCTACATCCAAATCTGATTTCCTATCAGACTACCAACCTTTTATATAGGACAACCTATTGGGAGTATTGGATTCCCATCAGCTCGCTTAACCGCTCTGATAGACTGACTTGATCACCTAAATAAAATTGACAAGATGATCGACCGAACCTTTACGGTCTTCAGCTCTATGTTGCGTAGGTGAATCAAGGATTTGTTTTCTCATATTGTGTGTTTCCAGATCTCATCCATCTTACTCGCCAGATCAAGATGATGGGTAGGAGGTCTCTTAGACAGCCTTTGGCTGCACCGCTTCAGGGCACTCCAGCCCATTCATCTAGGTTGGTTCGTGAGAGCCGAGACCCGCTCTCCGAACCCGAGTTCGATTCTGCCCTGTTCCTCCTTGACCACCCTTCTACCAGTTCTAAGATACCAGTGTTGCAACCAAGAGAGCAACAGACAGTTGATTTATCGGCACCTGAGTTTAGGTCTTTTGCCTTTGCAGAGACCATGACCAGCAGCGAGGAGTGCACCGAGGGTCCGAGAGCCAAAAAGACTTACGTGTTGGATCAGGGTGCGATCAACAACACCCTGTTAGATTCCCTTGAGACTATTCAGCACCAGATACGGGATCAGGAAGCTTTAATGGTGGAGATGCCGAGAGAGATGGAGAGGTTGAAAGCAGACAGAGATCAGCCGAGAGCCCATGGCAAGGGAGATCCAGATCAACCTGAGGAGTCGATCCAGCCAGCACCAGCCAGATCGATGCGGGAGTTCCACAACCCCGGATCGACACTTACACATCGGTGGAATGTACTTCCAGCGATTGTGGGGGACTTCAAGTTCCCCCCGCAGATGATTCAGCTTCTTCCTCGGTTCCATGGGCTTACGACCGAGGAGCCCAATCTTCATCTCCAGGAGTTCAAGATGATCTGCAACACCGTCTACGATCTGCATGTGGACGAGGACACCATTCGGATAATTGCTTTTCCATTCTCCCTTATTGACAGAGTAGCCAACTGGCTGAAGAATTTGGGGAGATTTGTTACCACCCGGGAGCAGCTCCACATCGAGTACTTAAACAAGTACTATCCACTCGGGTGGACGAATGCAGCGAGGGCCCTTATCAACACTTCTCCATGCTCCCCAATGAGCAATTCCATGAGGCATGGGAGAGGTTTCGAGAGCTTACAGATAGATGCCCGCAACATGATATCTTGAAGTCGAACCTAGTTCAGAGCTTTTTCTATGGACTTACACCCTAGCTGCAGGGGTTGGTGAATGTATCATGTGGCGGTTCCTACTTCGCCAAGGATGAGGATCATGTCTGGACCATCTACGAGGAGATGGCCGAGAAATATACAGTGATGTCCCAGACCCGACTCTACACTCAGGGACGCCCACAGCCACAGGCTGTGCAGTTTCAGAGGATAGCACGGGTCGATGCCTATCCTTCCACTTCATCAGCAGCAGCAGCACAGGCAGAGTCCACAGCCGCAAACATAGGCACTATCGGCGAGAAGCTGGACCGGATCGAGTTGATTGAGAAGAAGCAGTGCTAGGGCATGACACAGATCGATCAGATGGCACAGACGCTAAGTGACCTGAAGATGCAGATCATGTGTCTCCAGGAGGCACAGATGGCTTCTCAACCCCGTCTCAGGTCACGGGCAGACCCCGGCAGTAGCAGTAGTTCGACCCAGCCCTCCGCCCAGTACCGACAGGTCCACGATGTTCAGGTGGAGCCCTACCGGCCACAGCAGTAGTAGTACATCCAGTCACCACCATCCCAGGATAACCAGATGGTGGTGTATCAGCCGGACCATCCCCTATCATTATTCCCCCCACCCACCTACGAGCAGGAGCCGTTGATGGATGTCAATGGGATTTGGTATGACCGACCCTAGCCCGATATCTGACGAGACCATCCTGGATTCCGCTGGTCGACCGGAGGTACCAGTTCCCAACAGCATCCTCCAGTTCAGGGTGGCCAGTACGGCCAGCAGCGTGAGAAGCACCAGCAGCCCTAGTTCCCAGCACACCAGCAGCCATCCCAAAGAGTGTAATATGGTCCTCGTCCCTATCAGCAGGGACAGTCTTGGAGGCAGCAGCGGCCTCAACAATAGTAGCATCCCCAGTACCCTACTCATGCTTACTAGCTGCAACAGCCTCATTACCAGCGATGCCACCCCTCATGTTCTCATGAGCCGACCTATGAGAACCCTCCCTGGACGACTAAGCCCGCCTCATGTCCGAGCAGCAGGCTACTTTTCGACAGGAGATGGATGAGTTCAGGTAGGAGATGAGGGAGATAGTGAGAGGGAAGGCCGCCATCCGTTCCCAGATTGAGCCAAACCCGAACAATCTCAAGAGGAAGTCTAAGCAGGTAGAGTTCACTGAGATTACCACTCTTAGTGCTTCACTTGGTTATATGTCTGCATACATGTTTGATGTTGATTTTATTACACTTAGGAGCGATAGGATGCCAGCAGGTAGCGCCTCGTCTGAGCGACGATCCCAGGCCACTTCAGTTGCGCCAGATGAGGAGGAGAGCGGTGCTGATGCCGCTAGAGATGATGATGGTGGTGCTGACCCCCCCACGGATGTTGATCCAGTCGATGGTACTTAGACCGTAGCTTCACCAGATGGAGGAGTTGGTACTGACAGCACCATACTAGTTGTTGAGCCCGATCGTGGTACTGATGTCGTGATACCAGATGTCGTGGATGGTACTGAGGCCAACATTTTCATTTCTGCTAGTCCTGTTGTTTTCCCTTCGGTACATGTATCTCGAGACATTTCTGCGAATAAAAGGAAATGGTTTATTATTTTCGTATCCACCTGTGTTTATTGATGATGTATGTATGGATTCTGCTTTGCCTGAGCATTCCAGACCCTCTCCTAGTCCTTCATCTGAGAAGGAACCAGTAGTCCCCTCTCCCCGAGCACTCCACTTGGCTAAGAGACGGAAAAAAGAAAATTAGAAAAAGTCTCACCAAATAGAGTTCATTTAGTAGATAATGGACCGATTTTACATACAACTGACTCTACAGGAGGTTTTGGAGCACATACCTCTCTTTCAAAGATTACTCAGAGACAGGACCCCAGTTAAGGGGGAAGATGCAGAACCACCAGTCAGAGATCAATGTGCTCACTCGTGCCACATGCTTTGCGATTCAGAACCGTATGCCAGCGAAGAGGCCAGATGCAGGAGCCCCGTATGTCAGATGCCATATTCATGAGAAGAGGTTCGACCGCACTCTATTAGACAACGGTTCTTCGATCAACCTACTTCCGGAAGCCCTACTCGACCGCTTCGAGTTGGGCCCTCTACGACAGAGCAGGACGGTCCTTCAGTTTGCTGATCGATCTGTCAAGAGACCGAAGGGGTTGCTGAAAGACGTTGTCGTCACAATTCAGGGCATGAAATTCCCTGTGAACTTCGTTGTGTTGGACATGGAAATCCCTAAGTCCGTGACTGATACCCCCATCATTTTAGGACGCCCGTTCTTGGCCACAGCCAAGGTAGTATCCGATCATGATAGCGAGAAGGTATACTTTCACGTCGAGGGAAAGAGTATACCAATAGAGACGATCGAGGAGAGTAGAGCCAGAGATTCAGCTTGCTCAGAGCCGACTTCAGATTCAGAGCAGATGACAAATGCAGGGAGACATCCACCAGGACTGTGATTTTGTGATTACAGATGACGTGGCAGTTTGGGCAGACCCATTAGCACAGGCCATCCTCTCACCTTCAGAGTTCGTTGATGCACAGATGCTAGCATAGGAGTGCTTGGAGAGCGCATTCTTGGTCCAGGATACATCTCAGACAACAGAGCCGGTTCCCGATCGTGAGGCAGATTTCTTGTGTGATTCTGATACAGATCTCTCTGAGTCAGATTTAGACTGGGCAGAGTTTGATGATTTAATACCGTGTCTGACTTACACAGAGCCTACATCTAGGGAGGAGGTTGATCCCATGCAGAGCAGAGATACATCATTAGAGCAGCCTTCGCCAGATTCAGATTTCCAGCGAGAGTTCTCATTTTCCCATGCATATTTGGCCGAATTCACTCAGACATTTTAGAGGCCAGATCCACCAGTACCTTGTTGTCCAGATCTGAAGCCGGTACCATCATCGCTGAAGTATATTTTCCTTGCAGGGCGAGCATGAGATGTACCCAGTCATTATCTCAATGGATTTGACTGGAGAGCAGGAATCCCGTCTGATGGGGGTTCTTGAAAAGAATCGCAAGGCAATAGGATGGAGTGTAGCCGATCTCCAGGGGATAAGTCCAGCCCTGTGCTCCCACCATATTTAAATCGTACGAGGACCCGAAGCCGTCGCGTGAGTTCTAATGGCAATTGAACCTGAACCTTTGAGATGTTGTCATGAAGGAGATCTCGAAATGGTGGAACGCCGGTTTTATCTACCCCATCTCCGACTCCAAATGGGTCAGTTCGTTGCATGTGGTGCCCAAGAAGACGAACATCGCCACAATTGTTAGTGAGTCTGGAGAGGAGATCGCTACCCAAGTACCCACTTCTTGGCGGGTTTGTATGGACTATAGACGATTGAACTAGGACACCAAGAAGGATAATTTCTCTATGCCTTTTATTGATTAGATTATAGAGAGGCTGGCAGGGAAGAGCCATTACTATTTCTTGGACGGGTACTCCAGATATAATCAGGTGGCCATTGCGCCCGAGGACCAAGACAAGACCACCTTCACCTGTCCCTTCGAGACATATGCTTTCAAACACATGCCATTTAGATTGTGCAATGCTCCGACGGCATTCCAAAGGTGCATGTTGTCCATCTTTTCGGACATGGTGGGGGAGTGCTTGGAGGTCTTCATGGATGATTTTTCGGTCTACGGCGACGGATTCGATTCTTGTCTTGACTGCCTAGACCACATCCTTCAGTGATGCATTGAGGTTCACCTTGTGTTGTCATGGGAGAAGAGTCACTTCATGGTGACTCAAGGGACGGTGCTTGGCCATATTATCTCCAATAGGGGCATAGAGGTTGATCCGATCAAGGTGGATGTCATTAGAAAACTCAATTCACCGTCCAACTTGCGGCAGTTACGGTCATTTCTGGGGCACGTCGATTTCTACCGACAATTCATACATGATTTCAGCAGGATTGCCTGCCCATTGACTGATCTGCTGATGAAAAACACCGAGTTCCTTGTTGATGATAAGTGTCGAGCGTCATTTGAGACTCTCAAAAGTCTAGTTGTAGAGGCTTCAGTTCTTCAGCCGCCTGATTGGTCTCTCCCATTCGAGATCATGACGGATGCCTCTGATTTTGCCGTGGGTGTCGTGCTAGGACAGAGGAGGGATGGAGTCCCCTTTGCTATTCACTACGCTAGTCAGGCTTTGGATGCCACTCAGAGGAACTACACCGTCATTGAGAAGGAGATGCTAGCTATAGTATTCCCCTAGATAAGTTCAGATCTTACATCATTGGATCTAGAGTGACCATCTATACTGATCATACTACCATCAGGTACCTCATGGAAAAGAAGGATGCCAAACCAGATTGATCAAATGGATCCTTCCACTCGGGGAGTTTGATATAGAGATTAAGGATAAGCCTGGAGTCAAGAATGTGGTGGTGGATCATCTCTCCCGATTGGAGTATCTTGAGGATTCTGAGCATATCGAGCCTATTTGTGAGACCTTCCCAGATGAGGCGATCCTTGTTATCGCCTCTCTCCCATGGTATGACGATATTGTGAACTATCTTGTCGCCAAGAAAGTTCCACAAGATTGGCCCAGGCAGAAACTTGAGACCTTCCTTGCGAAGGCCAAGTTTTACCATTGGGAGGATCCCGTCCTTTATCATGGAGGAGAGGATAGCATCTGGCGCCGATGCATTCCTCAGGAGGAACACCATAGCGTCCTAACTTACTGCCACAATCTTGAGGTAGGAGGACATCAATCTGGGAGGAGAACGACACAGAAAGTGCTCCAATCCAGCCTATGGTGGCCCACTCTCTTCAAGGACTCTGATGAGTTCGTGAAGAGGTGTACTGACTGTCAGAGGATGGGCACTTGTGGACAGCGTGATATGATGTCGATGCAGCCCATTCAATTCTGTGAGGTTTTTGATGCATTGGGCATTGATTTCATGGGTCCATTCCTTAAGAGTCGGGGATTCGAGTACATTCTGTTGGTAGTGGATTATGTGAGTCGTTGGGTTGAGGCCATCCCCACCCGAACCGCAGATGCTAGGACTGTATGCATATTTTTGAGGAAGAATATCATTTCATGGTTCGGGGTACCTCGAGTGTTGATTTCTGATAGGGGGGTCTCATTTCTCCAACGACAAGGTAAAAGCCCTTGCTAGCGAGTTCAACATAGAACATCGAGTAGCCACTCCATACCACCCTCAAACCAATGGTCTTGCTGAAGTGTCGAACAGGGAGATCAAGACTATATTGTAGAAGGTCGTCCGCCCTGACAGAAAGGATTGGTCACTGCTTTTGGACTTGGTCTTGTGGGCATATAGGATGTCCTTCAAGACGCCTTTGGGTACATCTCCCTTTCACCTCGTTTATGGAAAGCCCTGCCATTTACCTGTTGAGCTGAGACATAGGTCACTTTGGGCAGTCACTGATATACTTATGGATCCAGTGAGTGTAGGAGATCAGAGGAGGGTAGAGTTAGCAGCCCTTGAGGAGCTTCGTGATACAGCCTTTTCGAGCAGCCTACAATATATGGAGAGAGTGAAGGAGTGGCATGATTCTCATATCAGCCACAAATAGTTTGAGCCAGGACAGAGAGTATGGTTATTTGATGCTAGGCTTCGTTTATTTCCAAGGAAGCTACATAGCAAATGGAAGGGACCCTGTCCGGTACGAAAGGTACATGACAATGGGAGTATTGATATATCTGAGTTGTCTTCTAACGCTACCTTTCGTGTTAATGGGCAGCGGCTCAAACCATATCTTGATCATGAGTCGATGGTCGTTGACGTTGCCCCTATTCACTTTTCGTGAGATGTGGTATCTTAACTCACATCTATTATATCTCACGTCTGATTATCACTGTTCTTCCGACTTGTATAGATCCAGTTGTCCATATCACTCCATTCTTTAGTCCCACACCCCATCTTTATCTTCTGATTATGCTATACTTAGGGTGTACTTTACCCAAAGTATAGGGGGGTGTAGGACTCTCGGGTATTCTATTGATTCTTTCTGTCTCTGTTTTGCTGCCTATACTTAGGTATATTTTACCCTAAGTATAGGGGGGTAGATCATGTACATCCTTCCACTCGGATTTCCCTTCATGTACAGCTTGCTATACTTAGGATTACTTGATCCAAAGTATAGGGGGAAACACCAAGTCCTCTACATTCTATTCTTTCATTCATCTTTGTATATACCATTCCTTTTCACTTCCCTATACTAAGCACGAGTTATGTCTTCTTCAGCGCTCTTGACTCTGAGGACATCGTTCGAGCTAAGTATAGGGGGTGTCGTATATATTTCATATATACTTTAGCCATAACTCGTACATTGTGTGAGTGCGTTAATAAATAAAATGGCTAAACATCCACAAAAATTGTAAAAAAAATCCTTGTACATAAAATTCTTCTTGCACATAAATAACTATGCACAAAATTATTTTTGTACAAATATTTGTAAAAATTATTTGTGTAAATAGTTTGTAAATATTTTGATATCAAAACTATGTACATAGTACAAAATTTTTGTAAAATGTTTGAAAACAAAATGTTTGCAAAAACCTTCTATAAATTTTTGTAAATATTTTGCAAAACTTCGCATTCATGCATACATCCATGTTTTCAAACATTTTTCAAAAAAATTGCACATTTTCAAAAATTTTTGTAAAAATCTGCATATTTGTAAATATTTATACAATTTTTCCAAATCATAGTTGACATTTAAACTGGCCTGAAATTAAATTGGAAAATGGAGCTTGGTTATGACCTTAATCCACCTAATTCTAAGAGGAACCTTATAGGGCTTAGGATTAAGACTTTTCATGTCCATTGGGACTTAATTCTTTGAGTCCACTAGGCTATGAGCATATGTCATCTTGATGAGCCTAAGTAGAGCACTTAACAACACACACATGACTCTCAGAGACACTGTCTTTACTTGCACCCGTACTATATACATAGCTCTCTACAGATGAGGTGGTGAGGAGGCAGTTTCCTTTGGCTTGGGGTAGCATATGAGGGTAGTACTTCTAGGCGGAACCTCTCCTCGTCTTATAGTGAAGGAAGTGCGTCTCAACTTGGTCTGGTGGTATTGAAGTCTAAAGACAGGAGTTGTGGGTTGCAATAAAGCTTCAAAAGAGGGATAGTCTACTGGCTCAAGAGGAAAAGCTCCTTATGTATATATGTTGCACCATGTAGATATGTTGTACATATGCACATAAAAAAAATGTGCAAAAGAAAGAAAAACTCCAAAAAAGTGGTGGGTCTAATTGAAAATAAAATACCCATCGGAGTGTATATAGCAAATAAAGCAAAGCTTATGTTACACATGTCCATCTCATGAAGCTTGCAGCGGGAGACTCAGCTACACTGGTTGGGCTCCCAAGGATACATGGCTACACTGGTCATGGTCCATTCTCTTCTTCCCCCTCTTCTTGAGCCGGTTGCACTTGAACTAAGAAGGGAATACCCTGCTCCTCGAGAAAAGAGTTGCTAGACTGAGGCATTAGAGTTACCTTGACAAGGGAGGTTGTTTCTTTGTCATTTCTGAGGTGGGGAGCTACATTTCACTTACACAGTACAAGGAAAGATTCATGGTCGTTAGAGTTTGTGTATGTAGACTTGTTCTGATCTGGTTTATTGAGGAGTCTTGACCATAGATTCGTGGAACTTAGAGGTTGTTAAGTTTTAAGCTTAAGTCCAAATAAGGTTCTGACAAATTATTAATCCAAAGGTCTGACTGAGCTCCATATTTCAATTTAATGAAGGAAATTTAATAATCAACCTTGATTTCCCATCTTTTTCTTTTTATTTCGCTTTTCACTTCTTTTTCAAATAAGTGTTTGCTAAGGGACTAGCAAAAGTAAAGTATAGCAGGGTGATGAATCCCCATTCATCACTCTTTATTCCTTTTGTTTAGCTAAAACTCTTTGCAAAACACCATGTAAATACTTGTAAATATGATAAATTGTCAAACTGCATGCTTTGTGTAAATAGCAACAATTAAGCATGTTTTTGTGCAAAAATAAAGGAATAAAGAAATAAAGAAAAAGAGGGAAATATTTAGAATAAATATTGAGTGACATGATCCCAAGGGAGGGCCCATCATGGGCCTGACTGCAAAATAAAACAAGGAGAGAGAGATTGGGTCATTCATCATTATGTATATCTTTTCCCTTCATGTATATAATTTATTTTCCAAAAATAAAAATATATATACATTGCTCACATATTGAACATATTTATAAAAATAAAATAAAAATAAGAAAAATTAAAATAAAAACAAAAAGAAATAATTTCTCTCTCTTCATGTTGTACATACCATGTATATATGTACCTTTCTCTATTTATTTTAAACTTGTAAATAAATAATAAAAATCAAATAAAAATTATTTTATATCACAAATTTTATGTTGTAAATGAAAAAAAAAATAAAATCAGGATAATTATATAAAAATAAATTAATAAAAATGTAAAATACTTATGTATTTAGACCTATATATAATATAATATTATGTATATACATTAATTTATTTTTCAAAAAAATCATTAAAAATAATTTGAAAAAGAAGAAATATTTTTTTAGAAAATATTTTGAAATAAAGTCATTTACTATTTTTAAATCAATTTACAAATAATTTCGAAATTGCGAATTCTGATTGGTCCACGGGGGAGAGTTGACCCCTGGTCAACTCCCCTCGGACCACTTTGCATTCGGACCTCGTCTCAACACGACTTCGCGGAATTTTCTTGGATTTTCCCGACCTCTTTTTACTCAAACCCCGGGCTCCGACTATCGATGGATGATCCATGATTCTCGCCCAATAGTTTCCTTAGGGGTCCGTACATCGATTTGTGCGCCCGACTCCAATCTTCTCGGACCCCTACTCGTATATAACTTCACCTTCAGCTGCCTTCTCATGCATCTCTGGCCATCCCCTTCGGCTCCCAGGACCTCCCTTCCTCCTCCTTGAGTGACATCAAGCGAGAGGGATCGATTGCAGCGGGGACCAAGGTCGGTAGCCTCAGATACGGTGATACCCGTTGCCGCGCTACGCCACTAGCAAGATCGAGTCTCTGGAGGGTCGCTCCATCGAGTCAAGGACCCCACGAGGACTAGGACCTCCACCATAGACTATTATGGCCATCAGGTAGTCCCAATACCCAGTAGCTTAGTTTAATTTCTAATTCTTAGGTTTCCAACCGCCGATCTCTGTCGCCCCTTCCACGTCGCTCCGATCACTGATTCATTCATTCGACCATCCCTTCACCTTCAAGAGACTTCTCAGCACCTTCTTCATCCCTCCCATCATCCTGGTTTGCCACGAAACAGGGAATTCGGGTTTCCTCCACCACTGCTCGCCGGAGACCTACGCTCCACCTCACCCACGTACCCCCTTCGCCCGCTAATGGGTTGAGGAAGTTTTCCCTCAATCCCTCTTTCTTCCTATGCAGGTTAGAAGGCTAAGGGACCTTATATGGAGGCCCGACCATCAGAGCACAGGTGCTTCAGCTTCCCTTCGTCGCCGGAGCGTTCCAGCTGCTCCCGGCCCCATCCGAGCATCTCAGTAGCTGTAGGACACTGTTGGCTTCCTTTTCCCCTTCCTGGCAGCACCATAGGAGGTCCCGAGCACGCGTGGCCAGGTGAAGGTCTTTGGCGAACTACTCTTCGAGGACCCTCCATCGCCGTTCGATCGAGTCGCTTCTCTAGTTCTGATCTCAACCATCCGTTCGTGCGGGGATCTTGATCGTTCGATCCATCTACGGATCAGATCCATGACATTAATCGTGAAGAGGTATCCACCATCCAATGTTGTCAGATCAAGAGTGGACTCCTCACAACCGTTGGATCTTAAATAAAATGGTAAATATCACTTAATCCCTTCTCTCTTTAGCGTTTATAGTTGAGTCCTGTAAATATTTTTAGTTGTTGTTTTTAATTCGGAATAATTTCACTTTGGACCTGATAGTTTTAATATTCGCATTTTAATCCCTCTAGATGTGGTGTTTGTGCTTCAACACGTGATTTTTCTGGGATAATTGCATGTAAGTAATGAACCGAAAATTCGATCAATCAATCTGGGATAAAATAATCACTCAAAGGGTCGTTGCGACCCGGATCGAGAGAGAAAATCAGCTCAACAAGAAAAATGAGGAAACATACCACCAACCAGAGATATAAATCAAACAGTACAAAAATAGTGGCCCTGGCTATGAGATTAGCCTGGTGTAGCACCCAGGGTCGGACTCAGGGAGCACGAATTGGCCTTGCAGCCTACGAAGTAGTCAAAAATGAAATGAAGAAGAAACAAGTATTTTTGGTGGTTTTTAATTATTTTTATATATATTTTTTGGATTTTTAAGAAGGGAGGAAAATAATAAAAGGTAAGAAACAAGTACACTCAAGGAATTATTCAAACACTCTTGAGATTTTTATGATTATTATAGAATTTTGTAAGAATCAATGAAGGCAGAAATGATGAACTATTGTCCAGCTAGGCTTCAAAGGACCATGAAAAATATCAAATGGTCCTATCAGAGTCTGGAGGTATTTTTATGAAAAATAGAAGCAATAAAGAAAATCCAGAAAAAGAGTTTATTATTTTTGGAATTTTCTACAATTTTTTAGAATTTTTATAAGTTTTTAGGGTTTTTTAAATTTTTAGGATTTTTATATGTCCAAAATAGCCAAAAATGCACAGAAATTCAAACACACAAAAATAAACAAAACTTATTTTTTTAGAATTTTTGAAAATGTTTTTATATTTTTTTATGATATTCTAATCCGGACAGACCTAAAAACAACTGTTTTTGAATTTTTAAAAATATTAAAAAGTCTCAAAAATGCACCCAAAAATTAGGGAAATTTGTACACAATGGCAGGAGCCACGTGTTCCAAATTTCATGCAATTTGGGTTTGATTTGATATTTTATTTAAATCAAATAAAGTCTCACAGTTCATAGGGACCTAAATGCAAGAAAACATGTTTCCAGGGGCTGAAATGTAACTAATTCAGAAAGTACGAGGTCCCTCGTGCAAAAATTCCAAGAATGAACGTGCGCTGCACGTGTTCAAGGCACGGAGGGACCTATTTTGTAATAAAACTTACTTCCAGGGACTTATTAGCAACATATGCTAAAATCCCAGGGAAGAAGTTGCAAAATACCCACAAAATTCAACACATGTCGAATAAAAACGCTCATAGGGGTACGGATGAAAATATCAGAAAGTAGATTTCATTCAATAACACATCAAAACATCAGCCCAGAGAATGCAATTTCACCAAAAACTCACGTGACGAAGCACGTGTCTCACATAAACATGGACGAAAATGCAAATAGAAGGAAGTTTTAGGTCCTAAGTGCAATTGTTCCAAAATAAAAACAACTGAAATAAATATTTACAGGACTCAAAAGTAAATGACAAAACAAGAGGGGCCTAAGAGTAATTTACCCCTATTATTATCGGGGGAGAGACGACGCCACGTGGATGATCGAATGGTGCAGAAGTGATGGCGCCTTTTCGAAGAACCCTCGCTCTGATCGGACGGACGGAAGAGTGCCACGTGTAAGATCGAACGACTCTAGTGTGTGCACGCCTCTCCTCTGCGATGGACGCTCTAGATGAGCTCCTGATAAGAATCCGACTGCTGCAAACTCCTCGCGAATGGACGCTCGAGATCAAATCTGGGCGAAAGAGCACGATCGGACGGTGACGGAGGATCCTCCAAGAACAGGTCACCGGCAAAGTTCGTCGGCTCGATACTCGCGTTGTGGACCTCCTCTGCTGCTGTTGGGATGTGGAATAGGATCGCCTCGATGCTCCGCAGCTGAAGATCTCCTTCGATGACGCCGGGAAGCTCCGAGGAGCTTCGGCGACGAAGGCGGAGCTGAGCTCCTGTGCTTGGATGCTAAGACCCTCAGATGGGTCTCTTCTGACCTGAAAAAGAGCACAGCAAGCATGCTGAGTTGAGGGCAAAGTGCCTCGACCCTGTGAGGGGCGAAATGGGTGTCTAAATGGGTCGGGGCGGTACCCTCCGGCGATGCTACGGCGGAGGAGGGTGGACTCCCAGTTCCTGGGAGAACTGGGTTGGATGGATGGGCGTAGCAGGTGGAGAGAGGTCTGGCAAAGGTGATGGTCAAGTCGGGAGCACAAATGAGTGGTCGGAGAGAGCAGAATTGGTCGGCGACGGTGGCGGAGAGATTTGGGGGAAAACCGAAATTAGGCTAAACTACAAGCTAAAGGAGCTACCTGGCAGGTGGAGTCGACTGTGCTGGAGCTCAGGGAGCTCCGGGGGTCATTGCCTCAAGGGGACGTCGCTTCCCGAGGCTGAGCTCGCTCGGCGGTGGAGCACGGCGGTGATCGCCGCCGGATCAGATGTTCCCGGTTGCCCGAGCCTCGCTTCGACTTCGTCTCGCACGATTGTCACTCAGGAGAGGTGGAGGAGCTCTCTGGCAACGAGGGAGAAGGCCAAAGATGGCGTGAAATGTGGCTGGAGCTCAAGCTAAATAGTGCTAGGGGTCCGAGAAGAATGGGGTCGGGCGAGGTGGTCGGAGCGCGGATCCCTAGGTAGATCCCCGGACGAGTGTCTCGGATCTTCAAGGAGTACATGGATCCCGGGGTTTGAGGAAGTGGGTGGCGGATCGTGCGGGGAAAATTGGAAGAATTCGGGTTAGGCGCCCCGATCCGCGAGAGAAGAAGGTCCGCGGGGGGAGTTGACCGGGGTCAACAGTCCCCCGTGGACCAATCAAATTATTCTGTTTGTAAATTATTTAGAAATTTATTTAAAAATAGGAAATGACTTATTTTCGAAAAACTCAAAACATGAAAAATGTTTATTTATTTTCAAATTATTTTTTAGTAAGTTTTATCAATTTTTCTAAAATATAATTTAGGTATTTACAAACTAATATTATTATATATAGGTATATACACTATGTATTTTTGTTTTTGATTTTTAATTATTTATTTTTATACATTTTATTCTAATTTTATAGTTTATTTTTTTATAAAATAAAATTTGGAATATAAGGTTATTTTTATTTTATTTTTATTAATTATTTACAAAGGTTAAATAAATAGTTTTATTTATGTGCATACATGGTATATATACAAGGTGACTTTTGGTTTTTATTTTGTTTCTTTTTATTTTATTTTTATTTTTGTGATTTTTATTTTATTTATTTACACCATAAAATGTGGAATATATATATATATATTAAATTTTAATTATTTATTTACAAGGAGAAATAAATAGATAAGTTATTTATATACACATGATCTATGTACAATGATGAAGTGAATTTTTATTTATTTTTATTTTTCCATTTTTATTTTGATTTTATATTTACAAGTATGTACACATAAATACACATCCATTTTATTTTTATTAAGAGGAAAATAATTTTTATTTATTTACATGTATATGTACAAACACATGAGTTTCCCTATCTCCCTCTACTTGGGTTCTTTTGCGGTCAGGCCCATGCTGAGCCCTCCCTTGGGATTAGGTCGCTCAATATTTATTCTAAATATCTCCCTCTTTTTCTTTTACTTCTTTATTCTTTTATTTATGCACAAAAACATGCTAATTATTCATTTTTACACAATGCATGCTGAATGGTAATTATTGCTATTTACATGAATATACATGTGTTTTGCATAGGTTTTGTAGCTAAAATAAAAGAATAAAGAGTGATGAATGGGTATTCATCACCCCCCTATACTTAACTTTGCTAGTCCCTTAGCAAAATCTTATATGAAAAAGAAGTGAAAAGAACAAAAAAGAAAAAGAGGAGAAAATGCATGGATCAATGTTGATTATTAAACTTGCTTCATTAAATTGAAATATGGAGCTCGATCAGATCTTTGGATTATTAATGTGTCGGAACCTTATTTGGGATTAAGCTTAAAACCTAACAGCCTCTAAGTTCCACCAATCTATGGGCAAGACTCCTCAATAAACCAGATCAGAACAAGTCTACATACACAAACTCTAATGACCATGAATCTTTCCTTGTACGGTGTAAGTGATATGTAGCTCCCCACCTCAGAAGTAACAAAGAAACAACCTCCCTCAACCTGGTAACTCTAATGCCTTGGTCAAGCAACTCTTTCCTCGAGAATTGGGGTATTCCCTTCTAAGTTCAAGTGCAACCAGCTCAAGAAGAGGGGGAAGAAGAGAATGGATTATGACTAGTGTAGCCATGTATCCTTGGGAGCTCTAACCAGTGTAGCTGAGTCTCCTGCTGCAAGCTTCATGAGATGGAACATGTATACCATAAGCTTTTGCTTTATTTGACTATATACACTCCGGTGGGATTATTAAATTTTCAATCCGACCCACCACTTTTTTAGAGTTCTTTTCTTTTAGCACATTTTTTTCATGTGCAACTGTACAACATATCCACATGGTGCAGCATATATACAAGGAGTTTTTCCTCTTGAGACAGTAGACTATCCCTCTTTTGAAGCTTTATTGCAACCCACGGCTTCTGTCTTTAGACTTCATAACCACCAGATCAAGTTGAGACGCACTTCCTTTACTATAAGAAGAAGAGACGTTCCGCCTAGAAGTACTACCCTCATATGCTACCCCAAGCCAAAGGAAACTGCCTCCTCACCACCTCATCCGTGGAGAGCTAGGTGCAAAGTGATGGTGCAAGTAAAGCCATTGTCTCTGAGAGTCATGCGTGTGTTGTTAAGTGATCTACTTAGGCTCATCAAGATGACATATGCTCATAGCCTAGTCGACTCAAAGAATTAAGTCACCATGTACCTGAAAAGCCTTAACCCTAAGCCCTATAAGGTTTCTCTTATAATTAGGTGGATTAAGACCTTAAACAAGCTCCATTTTCTAATTTAATTCCAGGCTAGTTTAAATGTCAACTATAATCCAGGAAAAACTATACAAATATTTACAAAGATGCTATTCACAAA
Organism: Ottelia alismoides; assembly: GCA_037367405.1. Taxonomy (NCBI): domain Eukaryota; kingdom Viridiplantae; phylum Streptophyta; class Magnoliopsida; order Alismatales; family Hydrocharitaceae; genus Ottelia; species Ottelia alismoides. The sequence continues at coordinate 673,608 of JAZKJV010007173.1, read as the reverse complement.
TATTTACACATGTGCAAAATTTCTGAAAAATGTTTTGAAACCATGGATGTATGCATGAATGCAAGTTTTGCAAAATATGTACACAAATTTACACGAGGTTTTTACAAAATTTTGATTTTCAAAATATTTTGGAAAAATTTTGTACTATATACATAATTTTGATGTGCACATATTTACACACTATTTACAAAAAGTTTTTACACACATTTTTACAAAAATAATTTTGTACAATAGCTATGTATGTGCAATAAAAGAATGTTTATTTACAAGGAAATTTTTTTTATTTTTATGGATTTTTGATTTCTTAGCCATTTTTATTTATTAACACACTCACACAAAGTAGGAGTAATAGCTAAAGTATATATGAAATATATACACACCCCCCTATACTTAGCTTGAACGATTTCCTCAGAGTGATCAAGAGCGATGAAGAAGACATAACTCGTGCTTAGTATAGAGAAGTGAAAAGGAATGTCTGTATACAAAGATGAATCAAAGAATAGAAATCAAGAGGAGCTCGGTATTTCCTACAATACTTAGGATCAAATAATCCTAAGTATAGCAGACTGTACACGAAGGGAAATCCGAGTGAAGAAAGTACAGTGTCTACCCCCCCCCATACTTAGGGTGAAATATCCCTCAGTATAGGCAGCAGAATAGGGGTAGAAAGACACGAAGAAGATCAACAAATATATACAAAGTGGAGGGCATCACTCCCCCTATACTTAAGGCGAAGAATCCTTAAGTACAGGCAACAACAGAAGTGATGGAACAGAACGAAAGGAACAACTCGGTGTTTCCACCCCCCTATTCTTAAGATGAGGTATATCCTAAGTATAGCAAAGATAATCCTAAGCGAGACCTGGGGTGAAAACAAACACGAAAGACAGAAAGATCAAACTAAGACGAAACACGTATATTCAAAAGGGTACAATGTTGAGGTGCCTCTCAACAAGCGTTAGGTTTTACGCCCCTAGTTGGGCGCAAAGGCTAGGATAAAGTTGTGTCAAGGTTCAGGATGGCATCTGTAAGGCGAATGTCGTACTGTCGTCGCGGTCTCGGTATGAGAACAGTGACGAAGTCAACAGTGTAAAGAATGACACCTAGGTAGGAAATCAGGCGGGTGTCTGCTACCGGCCAATGATATGGAAGTATGTGATCGGGATCTGGTAGCACAAAAAAATTCATCGGCTCTGGATCAGACTGGAGTGGAAGCGTAGAGCCGAAGAAATCAAACATGGGGAAGGATGGATCAGTCATGGAATCCTCCACGTCAATCAGTGTCTCAAAAGGATGTGGACAGTCAAGATCAGGAGACTCTCTAAGAAAACTGATATCTGATATATATAATGAAGAGAAATCAGACAGATCATCGAATATCTTAAGGATCGGCTCATCCTCGTGAGGGTCGTCGAGGTGAGATGACTCAGAATCAAAAGGATCAGAAGACTCGGTTTCGTGATCCGCTAGATCGGATACACTCTCGGAAGGTGAAACCGAGTACTCATCGTGTGTGGCATTCTTCCGCAGATAACCCTCGGGGAGAAATGCAAGATCAGAGGTGAGAAATAGAGGATCAATGTCTAGAGGGGCATCTGCGTTGTTGTCAAGTATCCACTTGGTGCACCAGGCTGTATCATCATCTGATATGTGGCTCTCGGCAATCTGAAAACAGGAGAAGGTACTGCTCAACATTGCAGAGGATGGAAGTCTATCTACGACTGATCTCGCTCTGTGGCAATGCTGGCTACCAACTGGTCCTCAGCAAGTGTGTCTGTCTCATCAAAGTGGAGGTCAAAAGGCTCGAATACGGGACTATCTGTATCTGATCTCTCAAAGTGGTGTCCCATATCGAACTGTGGCTGCTGGGCTGAGTCATGGTATCTGTCGGACTCCGAGAAGTGTCTCTACAAAAAAGAAGCTGAGTCGTCCGGGATTGGACACTGAAGTGACTGAATCAATGGCTGTAAAGGCGGGGGCTCCTCCGATTCCTGGAGTATCAGAAGATCTGATATCCAAGACTCGTCAACTGAGAACTCTGGGGCTGACTCGAGCTCTAGCTGGAAGACCGACGGGAACTCGAGTAGATTCTGGGTCCGAACCTCTGGTATCGCAGTCATCTCCTCTGTACTCTGTGGTGCTGGGGCATCCAAGTCCTCAGGCTGGTGCGTAGAAGTTGTATCCTCATGTAATGTGACACACCACACTGGTACCATAACGTCCGCATGTGTTGTCCCGACTACGGCATCTCGTGAAGATGGTCTCTGTGAAAGTAACCGCGAGATGGTATCTAGTAAGTGAATGTCGAAACTGCGGTGTGAACCGCCACATGTGGTAATCACTAGTGCTATCTGCTCTGCGGTCATCCCCCGCATGGAGATCTCAATACGTCTGTCAGTGAAAGTCCATGGTCCGGAAATCTCCTCAAGAGGTCAAGAAACCTCGGTCATGCCTCATGCAATGGCTCTTGGGGGTCTACTGAAAACTCGGTGATCAGAGACCGCATAAAATCTGCTCTACGCTAGGGAAAGTATCTCTATAGAAACTTTCCACGTAGCTCTCCCCATGTAGCAAATCTCCTCCCCAATCGTCTATGCCATCTCATGGCTCTGTCCTGAAGCGTGAATGGGAAAGTCCTCAGCATCAGGTCGTCTGCAGTGATATCTGAATATCTCTGTGCTCTGCAAAACTCCTCGAACTCTGACAAGCAAAGATAGGGCTCCTCGTGTGCCTCCCCTGAAAATTTTGGCAGTCTCTGAAGAAGCTCCCGATCCCAGATGAATGGACCTAATGTAGAAGCTGACTGAGCTCCCTGTCGTATCTGCTCATCCACCATACTGGAATAGGATCTATCTGATAATCTCATCTGCTCTCTCTGATCAAGAATGGAGTGCACTCTCAACTCAGCAGCGGCATTGTCCGAGTCTCGCATCTGCTCGATCTGATATCCGCAAACGTCTAGCGCAGCATGCCCCGAGTAACGAAAGGAATGGGAGGGAGGGTGCGGGAGGTTGGTCGGAGATCCGACCTCCCTCGAAGGTGGACTGGACTGATCGTCAGTTGATGGAGAAGAAGCTGCAAGAGTCGGCAAGAAGTGTGAGGGATCCATCATCCAAGGTACGGAAGGGGAAGAGAAGAAGAAGAAGACTGAAGGGAGGGTGGGAGGGAGAAAGATAGATGGAGAAGATAAAAGGGAAGAAGGCAGCAGGGATCTGAAATCACACAAGATGAGAAAGCAAACCCCTGATTCACCTACGCACACTGAGCTAAAGACCGTAAGAGATCGGTCAATTATCTTGTCGATTTTATTTTAGGTGATCAAGTTAGTCCTTCAGAGAGATTACGTGAGCTGATAGGAATCCAATATTCTCAATCGAGTGTACCGAACACAAGGCCGATAGTCGGTCGAGAAATCGGATATGGCTTTTGCCTAGGCTGCGGGTCACTCTCTCTCCCATCCAAACCAAACAAGGAGGGGGTTACTCTCCCCAAGACAGATTTTTCAATGTGATGTCTTTTAGATCAAGTGTGATTAGCAGTCCCGATTTTATGGTTTTTCTTTTCATGTATTTTTCAGATAAAAATAATGCCTAATGAATTTTTTGGTTCTCCTGATTATTTTAAGTCCAAAATAGGGGAAGATGACGAAAAATCCGATGCGTGAGAATCAATGATGCATGCAGAATAAGAGATGCATACCTGACTCCAGCAGTCTACATGCAGAGTGATCCGTGCATAAAATAAAAGACAGAGTATAAACTACCTATATGATGCACGCGGAAAACTGTCCCTAGCAGAGCAATTTCTACGCGAAAGAATGGTAGCCAGGTACTCAAGCCTAGGTCCAGAGTCCTATCTTGGGAGCCACTCGGTGTCCGCCACAATGGATCCTGCACACGTTGTATGTGACTCCTCAAGGCACGTGGACCAGAGCTCTAATACGCGGCTTTTTCTTGGGAATTAATTATTTAGGTCCAATTATTCGAGCTATAGGAACAGGCAAGCAATTAGGTGTTGGGATCCTAAATAATTAAGTCACAATCAAGCAAAATCCTAAGATAAGGCTGAAAATCCGCGTAAATCAGATAACTAGTAAATAAACGGTCGAAAAACTGCGTGAAACTGCGAAAAACCGGTGGGGTCCCCCGAGCACACCGGTGCTCGGCAAAACAGACCCCGAGAGTCTAAGTGTCTTTATCCCTGGTCCCTGTATTATTAAGATAATAAAATGTGCTGAAAATAAATCTAAACTACTCTAAGCTACTTTGCGGCTATTCCACGGCTCCCGTACTCCTGCTCGGCTCCTTGCGCTTTCCTGCGACTTCGTAGAGAAGGAAGCCGCCTCCAACTCTCGCGGTTGCGTCGGCTTCCGAAGAAGTTGCCTTGATCCTCGGGCCCTCGCAAGTAAACAAGAAGAGTGTCAAACCAGATTATTATCTATAAACAAGTCAGAAAAATATATACCAAAAATATATACAGAAAGCCGCGAAAAATAAAGCTGCGGAAAAATCAAAAGCGACTACTAAGCCGTTTTCCCCGGTAACGGCACCATTCTGATGAACCGAAAATTCGATCAATCAATCTGAGATAAAATAATCACTCAAAGGGTCGTTGCGACCCTGATCGAGAGAGAAAATCAGCTCAACAAGAAAAATGAGTAAACAGACCACCAATCAGAGATATAAATCAAACAGTACAAAAATAGTGGCCCTGTCTATGAGATTAGCCTGCTGTAGCACCCAGGGTCGGATTCAGGGAGCACGAATTGGCCTTGCGGCCGACGAAGTAGTCAAAAATGAAATGAAGAAGAATTAAGTATTTTTGGTGGTTTTTAATTATTTTTATATTTTTTTTGGATTTTTAAAAAGGGAGGAAAATAAAAAAAGCAAGAAACAAGCACACTCAAGGAATTATTCAAAACACTCTAAAATGCTCCAAAAATTCCAACAAAAAATTTTTTATGTTTTTTAGGTTTTTTACTGTTTTTGGTGAATTTTTGAGATTTTTATGATTTTTATAGAATTTTCTAAGAAATAAAATAAGGCAGAAATGATGAACTACTGTCCAACCAGGTTTCAAAGGACCATGAAAATATAAAATGGTCCTATCAGAGACTGGAGGTATTTTTTATGAAAAATAGAAGCAATAGAAAAATTTAGAAAAAGAGTTTATTATTTTTGGAATTTTCTACAATTTTTTAGAATTTTTATAAGTTTTTAGGGGTTTTTCAATTTCTAGGGTTTTTATATGTCCAAAAATAGCCAAAAATACACAGTAATTCAAACACACAAAAACAAACAAAACTTAATTTTTTTAGAACTTTTGAAAACTTTTTTATATTTTTTTATGATTTTCTAATCCGGATAGACCTAAAAACAATTGTTTTTGAGTTGTTAAAAATATAAAAAAGCCTCAAAAATGCACCCAAAAATTAGGGAAATTTTTACACAATGGCAGGAGCCATGTATCTAAATTTTACGCAATTCAGGTTTGATTTGATATTTTATTGAAATCAAACAAAGGCTCACAGTTCACAGGGACCTAGATGCAAGAAAACATGTTTCCAGGGGCTGAAATGTAACTAATTCAAGAAATCTGAGGTCCCTCGTGCAAAAATTCCAAGAATACACGTGCGCTGCACATGTTCAAGGCACGGAGGGACCTATTTGTAATAAAACTTACTTTCAGGAACTTATTAGCAACACGTGCTAAAAGTCCAGGGAAGAAGTTGCAAAATACACACAAAATTCAACACATGTCGAATAAAAATGCTCACAGGGGTATGGATGCAAATATCAGAAAGTAGATTTCATTCAATAACACATCAAAACATCAGCCCAGAGAATGCAATTTCACCAAAAACTCACGTGATGAAGCACGTGTCTCTCATAAATAGGGACGAAAATGCAAATAGAAGGAAGTTTCAGGTCCTAAGTTCAATTGTTCCAAAATAAATACAATTGAAATAAATATTTACAGGACTCAAAAGTAAATGACAAAACAAGAGGGGCCTAAGAGTAATTTACCCCTATTATTATCAGGGGGCTGAGACGACGCCACGTGGATGATCGGACGGTGCAGAAGTGATGGCGCCTCTTCGAAGAACCCTCGCTCTGATCGGACGGACAGAAGCATGCCACGTGTAAGATCGAACGACTCTAGTGCGTGCATGCCTCTCCTCTGCGATGGACGCTATAGATGAGCTCCTGATAAGAATCTGACGGCTATGAACTCCTCGCGAATGGACGCTCGAGATCAAATCTGGGCGAAAGAGCACGATCGAACGGTGACGGAGGATCCTCCAAGAACAGGTTGCCGGCGAAGTTAGCTAGCTCGATACTCATGCTGTGGACCTCCTCTGTTGCTGCTGGGATGTGGAATAGGATCGCCTTGATGCTCCGCAGCTGAAGAGCTCCTCCGATGACGTCGGGAAGCTTCGAGGAGCTCCGGCGACGAAGGCGGAGCTGAGCTCCTGTGTCTGGATGCTAAGACCCTCAGATGGGTCTCTTCTGACCTGAAAAAGAGCACAGCAAGCATGCTAGGTCGAGGGCAAAGTGCCACGACCCTGTGAGGGGCGAAATCGGTGTCTAAATGGGTCGGGGCAGCACCCTCCAGCGATGCGACGGCGGAGGAGGGTGGACTCCCAGTTCCTAGGCGAACTGGGTTGGATGGATGGGCGTAGCAGGTGGAGAGAGGTCTGGAGAATGTGATGGTCGAGTCGGGAGGACAAATGAGTGGTCGGAGTGAGCTGAAATTGTCGACGACGGTGGCGGAGCGATTTGGGGGAAAACCGAAATTAGGCTAAACTACAAGCTAAAGGAGCTACCTGGCAGGTGGAGTCGACTGTGCTGGTGCTCAGGGAGCTCCCGGGGTCATTGCCTCAAGGGGACGTCGCTTCCCGAGGCTGAGCTCGCTCGGTGGCGGAGCACGGCGGTGATCGCCGCCAGATTAGAGGTTCCCGGCTGCCCGAGCCTCGCTTTGACTCCCTCTCGCACGGTTGTCACTCAAGCGAGGTGGAGGAGCTCACTGGCAATGAGGGGGAAGGCCAAAGATGGCATGAATAGCGGCTGGAGCTCAAGATAAATAGTGCTAGGGGTCCGAGAAGAATGGGGTCGGGCGAGGTGGTCGGAGCTCGGATCCCTAGGTAGATCCCCGGGCGAGGGTCTCGGATCTATAGGGAGTACATGGAGCCCGGGGTTTGAGGAAGTGGGTGGCGGATCGTGCGGGGAAAATTGGAAGAAATCGGGTCAGGCGCCCCGATCCGCGAAAGAAGAGGGTCCGCGGGGGGAGTTGACCGAGGTCAACAATCCCCCGTGGACCAATCAAATTATTCCGTTTGTAAATTATTTAGAAATTTATTTAAAAATAGTAAATGACATATTTTCAAAAAACTCAAAACATGAAAAATGTTTATTTATTTTCAAATTATTTTTTAGTAATTTTTATTTATTTTTCTGAAATATAAATTAGGTATTAAAATAGTATTATTATATATAGGTATATACACTATGTATTTTTGTTTTTGATTTTTTATTTATTATTTTTATTCATTTTATTCCAATTTTATAGTTTATTTATTTATAGAATAAAATTTGGAATAATATGATAATTTTATTTTATTTTATTTTTATTAATTATTTACAAAGGTTAAATAAATAGTTTTATTTATGTGCATACATGGTATATATACAAGGTGGCTTTTGGTTTTTATTTTGTTTCTTTTTATTTTATTTTTACTTTTTGTGATTTTTATTTTATTTATTTACACAATAAAATGTGGAATATATACGTATTTTTATTAAATTTTAATTATTTATTTACAAGGAGAAATAAATAGATAAGTTATTTGTATACACATGATCTATGTACAATGATGAAGTGAATTTTTATTTATTTTTGTTTTCCCATTTTTATTTTGATTTTATATTTACAAGTATGTACACATAAATACACATCCATTTTATTTTTATTAAGAGGAAAATAATTTTTATATATTTACTTGTATATGTACAAACACATGAGTTTCCCTATCTCCCTCTACTTGGGTTCTTTTGCGGTCAGGCCCATGCTGAGCCCTTCCTTGGGATTAGGTCGCTCAATATTTATTCTAAATATCTCCCTCTTTTTCTTTTATTTCTTTATTCTTTTATTTATGCACAAAAACGTGTTAATTATTCATTTTTACACAATGCATGTTGAATGGTAATTATTGCTATTTACATGGATATACATGTGTTTTGCATAGGTTTTGTAGCTAAAATAAAAGAATAAAGAGTGATGAATGGGTATTCATCAGTAAGGATTTGGGTTTATGAATGTTATGAATTGAACTTTTAGTTTCAGATATTGCATTGATACCCCTTTGCGTGATGTATTAAAGCATGTGCTGAATTTAGATGAAATTTACAGTTGACCCCCCACCGTTTTTACACATGTTTTATTTAAGCCCCCAGAAATTATTTTTCTTTCACTTAGGTCCCTGTGTGATATGGCTTTTCTATTGGTTGAATAAAATATCAAATTAACTCCAAATCTTCAGAAATTTGGACACGTGGCCCCTACCATTGTGTAAAAATTTTATTATTTTTGGGACATTTTTGTTTTGATTTTCTATTTTAAAAATTCAAAAACCTTCATTTTTGCTACTATTTGAATTATAAAATCAATTAAAAAATTAAAATCCCTCCAAAAATTCTAAAAAAATTAGATATCAGTTGTTTTTCTTCCTTCTTGCTTCAGTCCAAATTTCATTTGATTTGGACTTATAAAACCCCTAAAAATTGCAAAACCCTAAAAACCTTATAAAAATCATTAAAATTTCTATAAAATTAAAAAAGTGCAAATTCTTTTCTTGTAGTTTATTTCTTATTTGTAGTTTGTCATTAAATTATCTCCAGAATTTTAGAGGCTATTTATCTATTTTTACTTAGCCTTTCAAATCTATTTGCACAGTAGTCTTTATTTTCCTCTTTATTTCATTTTTAGAAAATCGATAAAAAAGGAAAAAAAACATGAGAAAATTAACAAAAACATTTAAAAATTATAAAACTCAAAAATATTTTTATTGCAATTTTTAGACATGTTTTGATGCATTGAATAATTCGTTGAGTGCGCTCTTTTTAGCTTCTTTTCCCATATTTTCTTCATAATTAAAAATCACAAAAAAATTAAAAATCCAAAAAAATCCACCAAAAACATTTTATTCTTTTTATTTGTTTTTTGACTACTTCGTAAACCTTTTAAGTCAACTCGTGCTCCTTGTCTTCGACCCTGGTCGCTATACTAGGTTAAATGAATAGCGAGACCGCTATTCGGCTTTTTGACCGATTACTTCTATTTGGTGGTCTTATTTTCTTGATTGACCGATCTCCGAGATTCGGGTCGCAACGACCCATATTTTTACACATTACCCGGATTTCGTGAGTGATTTTTCGGTCATCAATGGTCAACACCCGAAGCCTTACCTTGGTCATGATCTATTGATCGTTGACGTTGCCCCTATTCATTTTGCATGAGATCTAGTCTTTGACTCATATCATTTATATCTCATGACTAACTTTCACTTCTCTTTTACAGTTGTATAGATCTCATTACCCATACCATTCCTTCTTTTGTCTAAATACCCTATCTTCATCTTTTGATTATGATATACTTATGGTGTGCTTTATCCTAAGTATGGGGGTATCGGATATGTGATTAGTCATTTGATTCTTTTTACCTCTGTTTTGCTGCCTATACATAGGGATGTTTTATCCTAAGTATAGGGGAGGTAAATCATGTATATTCTATCATTTGTTCTCCCCATATTGTACAGTCTTTTATACTTAGGGCTCGTTTTGTTACTGGGGTACTCCGGAGTACCCTGGTGTATCCTCCTCTAAATATGGGTTGGAAATCCATCACAAGTCAAGGTGATATCACATCACATTCTTTATTCCAACCCTCTCCCAACCCTCATAGCCATCAAACACCTACTATTCACAAGTGGATACCACAACCCATCCCATCCAAGTAACCAAACAGGCCCTTGGGATTATTTGATCCTAAGTACAGGGGGATCACCGACCTATTCATTACATTCTTTTATTCGTTGTTGTAGTATAGCATTCTTTTCACTTCCCAATATTCAGCATGAGTTATCTCTTCCTTTCATCGCTCTTTCATCACTCTAAGGACATCATTCGAGCTAAGTATAGGGGGGATGTTGTATATATTGTATATATACATTAGACATAACTCGTACTTTATGTGAGTATGTTAATAAATAAAATAGCTAAAACCCCATAAATAAAATCATTAAAAATCACAAATTTTTTTAACTTTACCTGTAAATTAAAATCTATTTGTAAAAACCTTTTGTAAAAACTAATTTTATACAGATGTTTGTAAAAATGTTTTGATGGTAAAGTTTTTGTAAATATTTTTGTATCAAAATTATGCACATAGTACAAAATTTTTGAAGAAAAATGTTTGAAAAATAAAGGTTTGCAAAAATTTGTTTGTAAATATTTTGTAAAACTTTTCCTTCTTCCTTGCATTCAATTTTTTCATAAAAACTTACATATTTTTGAAAAAAGGTTTCAAAAGAGCTTTTATACATTCTTGCATGTATATTATTCAGAATCATAGTTGACATATAAACTAGTCTGGAATTAAATTGAAAAATAGTGCTTGGTTAAGACCTTAATCGACCTAACTTCATAGTAATCTTATAAGATTTGAGGTTAAGACTTTTTAGGTCCATTAGTAACTTAATTCTTTGAGTCCACTAGGCTATGTTCACATGTCATATTGATGAACCGAAGTAGAACACTTAATAATGCACCCATGACTCTCAGAGAAAATGGCTTGACTTGGACACACATCCACGTAGCTCAACACGGACGAGGTGGTGGGGAGGAAGAATTATTTGGCTAGGGGTAGCATAAGAGGGTAATACTGCTTACCAAAACCTCTCGTCTTCCTCTAGGGAGGGATGTGCGTCTCAACCCGGTCTAGATGTATTGATGTCTAAAGACAAGAGTTGTAGGTTGCAATAATGCTTCAAAAGAGGGATAGTCTATTGGCTCAAGAAGAAAAAATCCTTATGTATATGTTGCACCATGTAGATATGTTGTACATATACACATCAAAAAAATGTGCAAAATCAAGGAAAACTCCAAAAAAATGGGCTGGTCAGATTAGAAATAAAATGCCTACCGGAGTATATATAGTCAATAAAGCAAAGCTTATGTATGACACCTTCTCATCTCATGAAGCTTGCAGCGGGAGACTTCCCTACACTGGTTAATCTCGCAAGGATACATGGCTACACTAGTCATGGTCCATTCTCTTTTTCCCCCTCTTCTTGGACTGGTTGAACTTGAACTTAGAAGGGAATACCCCAGCCCTCGAGGAAAGAGCTGTTAGACTGGGGAATTAGAGTTACCTTGTTGAGGGAGGTTGTTCCTTTGTCATTTCTGAGGTGGGAAGCTACATATCACTTATACAATACAAGGAAAGATTCATAGTCATTAGAGTTTGTGTATGTAGACTTGTTCTGATCAGATTTATTAAGGAGTCTTGATCATAGAATTATGGAACTTAAACGATGTTGAGCCTAAGACCTATTTCCCAATAAGGTTCTGCCAAACTAATAATCAAAAGGTTTGACTGAGATCCATACTCCAATTTAATGAAGATAAGTTTAAAAATCAACCTTGATTCTTTTTCTTTGTTTTCTTCTTTTTCACTTCTTTTTCAAGTAAGTGTTTGCTAAGGGATTAGTAAAGGTAAAGTATAGGGGATGATGAATCTACGATCCTCATTCTTTGTTCTTTTATTTTAGCTCTTCTTTTTAGTAAAAATACATGTAAATAGTTGTAAATATAATAACTTAGCATTATGCATGCCATTGTTGGTAATGCATAATTAACATGTATTTTTGAGTAAAATGAAAGAATAAAGTGAAAAGAAAAAGAATGATGTATATAGAATAAATACATAGTGACCCAAATATCAAGAGAAGATCAAGTCTTGACCTGATCGCAAAATAAAAGAATAGAGAGAAAAGAAAAAAGAATGATGTATTTAGAAAAAATACACAGTTACCCAAACTCCAAGGGAAGGTCAAGCCTTGACCTGATCGTAAAATAAAATAAGTAGAGAGAGATAGGGTTCACTATTTATTGAGCATATCCTCTATACATGTGTGTAATATTTTTCTATTTATTTCTATCAGAATTAAATTATATTATTCTTTACAACATTGTATATAACATTATAAATAATATCAAAATAAAATAAAATTATAAAATAAAATAATAAAATAAAATAATCCAACTTTTGTACAAAATACACTTATATATACCACACTCACAATTTATTGTATATCTATAAATAATTTACAAAAATAATATAAAATTTACTTCATACTCCTAAAATCATGTTGTAAAAAAATAAAATATAAAATAAAAGTATTTCTGTAAAAATAATAAAATAAAAATATGTGTACATAATACATAGATATATTATACCTGTATATAATACTATATAATTTATATACATTATTTTGTTTTTCATAAAATAATTAAAAATCATAGAAAAATAGATAACAAAATAATAAACATTTTTCATTTTATATATTCTTTATTTAAAATCATTTATTATTTTTATTCAATTTCTTTTTATTTCTATAAATCATGAATTCTCATTGGTCACATTGGAATGTTGACCTCGGTCAATGCCTTCTCCTCAACTGGGTTGACCCGATTCTGATTGCTGAAGTCCTTTTCTCCCCATTTTCTTAATCGTACCCGATCTCCACTCAGTTCAATCTCTACGCCCAATTATGCTCTGAACATCTAGGACCATCAGGGATCCCTAGGCACAATCGGATCTGCCTAGGCTTCTAACCTCTTCGTCGATCTTTCCAGACCCTTGGTCTTGCATATAAAATGCCTCTTCCATCTCCTGCGCTCGATAGCTCGTGCCTTGTTCCACCCTTGCTTCCCAACTAGGTTCAGTAGAGGGACAGTTGCTCGACGCCTCCTTTAGAGTTCGGTTTGGTCAACATTTGGCCGTAACTCAAGTTGTGGTCGGAGTCCTCCACCGCAAGAAGCTTCTTCCTCCTCCTGTCGGGGAATCGAGGCCACAAACCTCACCGCACGATTGCCTAACGTTGCTGAGATTCTAAGAAGCTTCTGGTATCGCCCATCTTACCATCACTTCCAGTTTCTATTCCATCTTCCTTTTTTTACATGCCATGGCTCCTCAACTCCAACCAGTCGGTCGGAGATCCATCTTGACCACCCATCTGTTTAGATTGATACCACACCTCACCCTCCATCTTCTGACGTGACCAGTTCCCCCTTGAAGATCGACCATCTGGTCGAGATTAGGTCTGGACCTCCATCTCCCGCCTTTACTAGAGGTCGTCCCCCATTTCCCGTTGCTTCTTTTATCTCCAGCTGCAATAACCAGGATCAGAGCATAGAACAGAGTCCCCTCTACCTTTTACAGGCTGAGACACGCGCAAGGAGACCACTTGGGATCCCCAGCTGCTCAGGCAGAGACACTCCAAGAGTACATTCATCGTTAAGCACATCTAGGCGTAGCTACCTCCATCCGAGCATCCCATCTAACACGGAATAGCTCCACAACGCAGCCGGACCCTTCTGATCCTTCATCAGAGCGTTGGAGCCCCTTCGATGCACGGTTGAAGTTTGTCGAAGTCCTGTTCTTACATGTCCCTTCTCCACCGTTGGATTAGCCTGCTCCTGCCAGATTCAATCCGAGCCGCCAGACAGTAGCAGCTTTGGTACTATTAGATCTAACGCATCTGAAGCATTTGATGCCCATGTTCGAGACAGATTCTGAGCTGCCAGATCTATAGTAGAGGATGATTAGAGTCGTGCACCACTGCCTACTCTAGCATGCGCTACATGCCCCTTAGGGTATATTGCATATTTCACCTTGCATGGTTTGCCATTTTGCTTCAGTCCATTAAATAAATGTTGTAGTTAAGTACATTTACAGTTTGGACCTTGTAGTTTTTCATATTTGTGCTTTAGTCCCTTCAAGTCTGAAGCATGTGTGTTCTCATGTGATTGCTGGGTAATTTGTAGTTTGTTTCCTACACTTTTATGTTGTTAGTGTCTGAATGAATTGTTTTTAGAAATTGTGTTTATACCTCAGTGTATATTGTATTGAGCTGCAGAATCGACCCTAGACTTTCAAATCGTGTTATCTATTTGGTCCAGAAACTTAAAGTAATTGCAAATAGGTCCATGTCAATTACGACTAATTACATACTCTTAATTGGAGTTAATAATTCTTAAATTAATTCTAAAAATTACCTAAAAATTATATTAGCCCCCGCTAGTGTGTACTTTTTATTGAGATTTTTGTGGATTGATTAGAATGCATTTTCTATTTTTGGAAATTCGATAACCCTTGAAATGATCCCTATTTGCCTTATAAAATTCATAAAAATTCAAAAAATGCTTTAAAAATTCTATAAAAATTCATGTGTTCCTTTTTGCATGCTTTCCCTACACTATTAATTTTGTTTAAAAATTCAAATAAAAACTCTAAAAATTACAAAATATCTAAAAACTTATACAAATCATATAAAATTAAAGAAAATTCCAAAAATTGTAATTTCAATTTCTGTTTGTGTCCTTACACTTCTATTTTATCTTAAAATTCCTAACTAGGACCTTGGGTCATTTTCAAATATTTTTATCTTGCAAGTTGGTCCTGATTGTGCACTGATTAGAGTTTTTAGCCCTGATTGATTTTTATGGAAGCACAAAATCATTTGAAAAAAATTATAAAAATACCAAAAGCACTTCAAAAATTGAAAAACACAAAAATAATTTTAGTTTTATTTTCTATATATTTTTGAATAGTTTAAAAATTACAAAAAGAGTGTTTTATGTGTATTATGAGTATTTATGCTTGCTTGCCTTTATTCAAAAAATAAAAATTTGGAAAAAAATAAAAACCACTAAAAAATAGAAAAAGTATTTTGTTCTCTGAAATTAAATTATTTAGTGCTTTAATCGTGCTCCTTGTGTTCGACCTTGGTGGCTATACCAAGTAAATAATAATAGAGAACCGCTTACATTCTTTGATTGCTTGATTTCTCTTAAGTAGTTTTATTTTCTCATTGATTGCGCGTAGCGATTTAGGGTCACAACGACCTTGGATTGTTTGCTTACTTAACCCTTGTTCATGGGCACGTCATCATCCGATGAAGGGGATGGAATTGGATCTTGAAGACCAGATCGAGGTTCGATCTGGGTGGAATCCATGATGGGCGAAGTGGAGAAGCGAAAGAACCATAAAATGGGGGGGCTATGGTGGTCGGGAACAGTAGTGTGACAACGAACATAGTGGACAAAGCTCTTTAGCTCTGGAGAGGCTTTAAAGCTAATCCTAAGCTTGAATAAGGGATTAAATGATAAAATGAAATCAAAAAAATGAACCTACAATCTAAACTAGAAAGCAATAGAAAATGACCTCACTCGATCAAAGCCAAGGAGAAGGAACGTTGATGACCGTTGTGGTTGGAGATGGTGGGAACCACCTTCTTAATGTCTCTGCACGCTACAAGAAGGACAGGCGAGGCCGTTGTCACTAAGCTCGATCCCTAGGGCACACTCTAGGGGAAAAGCAGAGCAAAGGGGATCCAAAAAATGAAGAATGGAGAGGAGGGTATTATGTACAGGCTGGTGATGGGGAGGTCTTCGAGGCAAGATCCCGGGCGCATGAGGAAGATATGGAGCATGGGATGCACTCAGCATGAATCAAGGGTAAACAATGGCCAAACCTCTTGAAGGATGTACAAGGCCTCGAGCTTTGTATCATGAGGGAACAAGTCGAGAAGAAGGGGTCGTAGCTAGGTTTGGCATGCCTATGCACATTGGGAGAGGAGTTGACTAGGGTGAACTCTTAACTCCCCCTGGTTGGTCCACGTGGACGAACCAACATCCCTAAATTATTTGAAAAATCAATATTAATCAGTAAATGAATTAATTTAATTAAAATTATAAAATAAAAATGTTTATTATTTTTCTGTAGAATTTTAATATGATTTTTTTTATTTATTTTTATGACGTTATTTATTAAAAGTTACTTTTTTAGGGTTTATTTGTAAGTATATTAACCTATGTTTTGTATATTTTTTATTTTTTATTTTTTCATTTTATTTTGATATTTTACATATTTATAACTTATTTTTAAATACAAAAAATATATTTTTATTGCTATTTATATATTATGAACAATTAATAAGGGTATTAATTATATATGTATAAGTATATGTATATCATATATGTATTTATATAGACTAATTTCTTTGTGTGTTTTTTTATGATTTTATTCTATTCTAAATTTATATGTAGATTATAAATAATATTTTCAAAATTATAAAATTATGAAAATTAAAGATAAAAAGAATAAATAAAATGAATATTTTATTCAGGTATACCATATAATAGGGATCCAATACCTAACTTTTGCATCCTAGCTCCAAATTAAATGAAACTACCTTCGTTAAATAGCTTATTAAAAGTTATATACAATGTGATTTAATACATTTTGACTTCATATGTAGAAGATATGGGTATGGAATGTTTGCGTTTTGGCTTTTTATTTTGAGTATAAAAATTACACTGCGTCGTATTTTTTGTGAAATCAATTTTGTTTTCTTCTATATATTATTATGTACAACTTTCATGTAAAAAGTTTCTTTATTCAATGCATAAATAATAAAAAATAAAATAGGACCCATAAAATATTATTGGTGAATAAATGAATGAGTTATCGGTGGACCTTATCTCCTCGTCGACCAATGTCACCAAGATACCTAGGTCTTGGGTTTTAGGGTAATAAAATACCTTTGGCATTTTATTATTTTTCTTTCTTTTCTTTATTTTATAATTTTGGTATTAAAAACTATATTTCATATACAAAAAAATGGAATAAATAGTAAATGTTAATTTGTACAAAATAACGTTATTTACATGCTTTTGTCAGGGTTTTGTAAGGCCAAAATGATATAATAAAGGTGATGAAATGGAGATTCATCACCTCCTATACTTTCCTATATTAGTCTCCAGCAAACACTTATGCAATAAGTGCATAAAAATAAAGAAAAGAAAAAGGAAATTGGATTGATTTTAATTTTCAAATTTATTTCACAAAATCAAAGTTTGGATATTAAGTTGAATCTTTGGATTTTAGGTGCGGTTGTAACCTTATTGGGAAGCAGATTTGAAACACAACAGCCTTCGAGAACCCCAAGACCCTGTTCAAGTCTCCTCAATAGCCAGGTCGGAGTAACTCAACTCATATGCAAACCCTTATGACTATGAATCTATCTTGGACATTGAGTGAGATATGTATCTCTCCTCGCATGAAGCGTAAAAGTCAGTCTTCTCCAACGTGGTGACCCTAATTTCCCAACCAACGACATTTCCTCGAGAAGCGAGGTATTCCCTTCTAAGTTCAAGTACAACTAGCTCGAGAAGAGGAGGTGGAGAGAAGAATGGATGGTTCATCCGACTATAGACTCACAAACATATGACTTTGAAGCTCAAGCATGCTTATTGACTGTACAAATATGTACACTACGAAAGGCATTTTATTATCAATCAGGCATGTCCACTATTTTGGATTTTTTTTATTTCCCATTTTTTTGAATACTATATACAACAGCATTTACATATGTACTTTTTCCTCTTAAGCCAGTAGACTATCACTCTTTTGAAGCTCTATTGCAACCCACTACTCATGTACTTAGAATTTGTTGCCATTGGATTGGTTTGAGGTACAATGGACACAAAAGTGTGACTTCTGATGTTTCCATTGTCTTGTGTCTAATACCGACAAATCTATCCATCTACCACCTCACCTGAGGTAAGAAAAGTGTAAGGTGCAGGTGTACAAGCTAGGTCATTATCAATAAGAGTCATGCATGTGCTTCAAGATACTTTACTTAGCCAGTCGAGATGACACTGAACCAAGTCCTGTGATCTCAAAGAATTAAGTCAACAAGACCTGAAGTCCCTCAATTCAAGTTCATATAAGATTCATGTGATTAAATAAATTTATGGTCTAACCATGTTTAAATCTTCGGGTTTTATTTACATTGTTCAATTACCAATCTCAATTCCAAAAAATGCAAATGTTATGAACAATGCAAAAAATCTTTTCATGATATAATTTTTTAATTTTTATTTTTTTTAGATTTTTAAAAAAAGTTTTTGCAAAAATTTTTGGGATTTTTTATTTTGCAAATTTTTAGGGATTTTATCAAAATAGAGATTTGGCAAATAACTAGGTACAAATATTTATACGGGAGTGCTTTTTATTAATAACAAGAGTCAGGCTTTTAAAATTTTACAGGTATCTATAAGGTTTAAGGATTTTTATTATGTGCCCAATTCTTAGAATAAATTAGAAATATTTTTACAAGAATTTTAAAAACATTATTTTGCAAAATAATTTGACAAATAATTTTTACAACATTGTATAAAAATAAAAATCATTTTGCAAAGATTTCTCAAACAATATAGAGAGATTTTTTTAAATTTTTGCAACCATTTTTAAAAAGGATTTACGAAAAGATTTTCAAAAGTTTTATTTTAAACAAAGAAAAGAAATGTTTACAAACAAAAACATTTTTATAAAGGTTGAAAATATTTAATAAAACATTTTCTAAATAGTTTTCAAAGAATTTTTCAAAAGGTTTTTCAAACTATTTTTCAATCATTTTACAAAAAAAATGAACCTGATTTGATAAACATTATATACAAAGAATCAGGTATTTGTGTGTTAATTTTTATTAATTATCCATATTATCAAAAATATGAAAGTATGAGTTACATTTAAAGTATACACGAAGTATATACAACCATCCCATACTTGGCTTGAGCTATTTCCTCATAGACTGAGAGAAAAAGAGAATACATAACTTGTACTGAGTATTGAAGATGCTATACTACAACTAATGAATAAAGAATAAATAATGAAGGAATGAATGAACGAGAAGTTGACCGTCCCCCCATACTTAGGATGAATGCAGGTTGTACCTACATGCAGGGAGGGTCAAGGGTGGGAATAGATAGATCACAACTCAGTCTGTCTCCCCCTATACTTAGGGTAAGATATCCCTGAGTATAAACAAGAAAGGGAGACAATGGAGGGTATCAATAAAAGAATCAAAATAAAAGAAAATAAAGAAGAGTAGAATATAGGCATCACTCCCCCTATACTTAAGGTAAAAGATCCCTAAGAATAGATAACAACAAGAGTGATGAAATGGAATGAAGAATGAACACTCAAGGTATACCCCCCCCCATATTTAGGACAAGGTATGTCCTAAGTGTAGAAGTGAAGAAGGGGTGACACCTTCGGGAAGAATAAGAAAAATGACAATGAAAAGAAGAAAAGAAGAAAAATCAATCAACTCACCCACCTCCCCTATACATGGGACAGAGTGCATACTAAGCATGGTTAAACACACAAAATGAGCTGGATGAGAAAAAACAATATATGGAAATAAATGAAATGAAAGCAAATATACAAAGGGGTGGATGTGAAGAGATAAAGAAGGTAGAAAGCGAATCTTCTTGTGTAACTGTTGAGGAATGGATCTAACAAGGTGCAGGTCAATATCAAGGTCATTAGTATACACAAATCGATTAGAGTCGACCTGATAAAGATCCTCAGTGGTATCAAAGTAGAAAAGCACTAACTGGTCGGTAGAAGAATTGTGGTCGTGCTCGGCTTGGGAAGTCTCTTCTAGGTCACAAACGAAAGGACAAAATTCTATGATGAAAGAAATAAGCTTAAATTAGGCCTCTGCAGTCTCTATCTTCCCTTCGCTTAGATATTTTGGATGTCATCAATGCATCACCACTCACCAAAAGGGAGAACTCCAGGGTCTATGCATTTCTAGTCTTCCTCCTTAGAGAGGGATTGTCGGGTCTCAATATCATCTATCAAGCAAAAAAACACTTTTATTTCATTATCAAGGTCATAGTCCTCGGGGTCGGCTACCACATGCACACTCTCATCAGATGTAGGTCTCTGGTCAACAGTGGGTATAGTGATCAACATATCGCTCCCGATATCAGAATAGAGGCGAATCTCCCAGATCCATAATCAATAACAGCTCTTGCAGAGGTGATGAAAGGTCATCCCAGGATGATTGGAGGATGCCCTATAGGAGTGGAGGTCTCCATGGGCAATATGATAGATTCAGCAGTGAAGCTCATGCCATGAATCTGAATGACAACTTTATCTATAATACCCCTCGACCTCTTCACTGATCCATCAATAAATTGAAAAATCATCATGGTTTTCTTGAGACGCCCTAAGTGAAGAGACTATACCAGTGAGAAGGGTATTATATTAATTGAAGCATCACCGTCAAGGAGAGTTTGATTGAATGGTTAGAAATAGTGCAACTCCCAAGAAATGTGCCAGTGTTCCCTTTCCTAATGTGTGGGTAGTGAGTGATGGCATAGGCGGCGGCCACGGTCAAAATATCGCTCAAATATTCTCCTTTTCTTTATATTCTTGGTTTTATGAGTAGATAATTGAGTCATGGCATGGTGAAGTGGGGCTTCAATGATCTCATGAATAGATGCCACAACTATTGGTTGAGTCAACATTTTTAAAAATTTTGGATCTCCTCCATACAAAGGAGAAGATCGGAATAATCATCTACACAAGGGTGACTAAGAGCATTCATCATTCACGTCAAAGGTGGGAATTTATGTGTGTGTATGTGAGTATAGGATCTGGCAGGTATGCCCTCTCCTCACAAGCTGACTCGACAAGGTGTCTCCTGAAATTGCATGCTTGATTATGAACCCTATGATTTCCATTCAATTAAAATGATAGAAATTAATGGTTAATTTCCTAAAAAAATTATTGATTGATATTTGTGAAATATTTAATGATGATGATTATTTATTTGAATGAAATTTCCTTAATCAAAAAAGATAAGATAATTGATCTTCATCACAATTAGTTACATCCTTTCCAACAAACACTGATGCTTGAACAGGATTGGGGATTTGTTTAGCAAATATCCTTATAATATTAATCGAAAATATTTTGATAAATATTATATGGTATAACTTCAGTAGAAAGACCGATTATCATCTCAAATACAAAATAATCAAACCGTATTATCCTG
Source organism: Ottelia alismoides (assembly GCA_037367405.1). Classification (NCBI taxonomy): domain Eukaryota; kingdom Viridiplantae; phylum Streptophyta; class Magnoliopsida; order Alismatales; family Hydrocharitaceae; genus Ottelia; species Ottelia alismoides. The sequence goes on along the minus strand of JAZKJV010007173.1, from coordinate 652,412 downwards.
ACTTGAGGCAGATATAATCTCTAGTTGGGGATTGTGGGGTAGCATGTTTCTCTATGAGCGGCCTATCTCACTCCCGCCAGTACTGGCCATGACAACAGGTAAGGAAAGGATAATGCGTGAAGCAGTCATGATGTATTTATAATTATTAAAATTCTAATAATATGTATTTTGATATTATACCATCCTTCAAGTAATAATCAAAATTGTTTGTGGTTTGATAAATTGGATTGATAATTGATTTAATACGATTGAATTAATTATATCCAATTAAAACACTCTATTATGAATAGAGTTATTATTTTCCTTAGAAATTAATTATGTGAATTTGATTCATTATAATTAATTAAAATTTTAACATTATATAGAGGATCACAAAAGCGAAATCTATGGTCTCCCGTCAAGGCAAAGGGTTCCATCGTCAGGGATTGTATGTAGGAGACGCCTATCCGAAGTGACAGCTCATGAATAAAAGCGCATCTAGACCGAATTCTTTGCTTCTCGAAAGAGTAAGGTCGTATATGTTGTGACCCTAATATCAGTTCCTCATACTATTGGAGCGATATTGGATTGCACATAGCGAGTTCTATCCTTGTTCACAGTTGGTTCAATCAACGATGGGTCAGCATAACCTTAGGGTTGGTGGGCTTGGGTGTTAAAGAATGAATTGGAAAATTCAAGTTGTACTTGCATGGAAGAATGAGTTCCCACTTCTTTTTATCTGAGTTACTATTTCTCATATTATAGGGATGTAACAAAGATAATAAATAAGATCTCAATTTTGCTTGAGATGTAATGGTAAGTATAACTCTTACTTTGAAAGTTAATATTGAAATGAATTTTCAGAGTTGAAAAGGCAAGACAACTTGACATAAAAAAGTCTAAATCAAAGTAATATTTATTTATTTATGCAAATTTCTTATTTCAGATAATCCTTGTTAAAACCACTCAATACTATACTCAATAACAACCACTAAAATATCATGGATTGGATCTATGATCAAGGTATTGTACTTGCAGTTGAACACATAATGTATGTGTTGCATTGTGCAAGTTTCCTCAAAATAATGAGAAATAACAAAATTGATAATAGAACAACAACCTGGGGCTTGTACGTCTCTATAATCTTGATCTCTCATCAAGTGTGCTTTAGAAGTATCATGTCGATAATGATCGTAATTGTGAAATAATCCTTATAAAATCTAAGAAGATGTTTTGGCATACATATGTGCTCGCAACATTTAATCATGGATGACATGGTTCACTGCATTATGCAGAATGGTGGTTAGATAAGAGATGATGTACTCAAAATGTTTGAGTACCTACTTGAACCAAAAGTCTTTTAAGAGTTACGATGGATGTAGATACGATGAATGCCATTATTCTACTATCTGTACTCAAGTAATTCATGAAGCTTCATAATATTCATATTATATGAATTTGATGAAGCATTTATAAATGTTGAAATGCTCTTAAATTGAATCTTTTGTATTAAACATAAGAGATCCTTTGTCTTAAAGCAATGGTTGTTTATAGCTAAAGGGAGCACAACGGAAGCATGTGTCTGGCCCAAGTAAGAAAGAAATTCAAGGAGTTGACTGTGCTTCTGTGACTTCCATATGACATCCAAAGAGTTGGATGAATGCCAATACTACAACAAGCTGATGTGTTAACAGTTGCTGAATCCATGATTCTCACTCTTTATTCTTTTATTTTAGCTATTTATCTTGGCAAAGCATCATGTAAATAGGTGTAAGTACACTAAGTTAGCATTATGCATGATTATGTTAATATTGCATATTTAACATGTACTTGTGCAAAAATAAAAGAATAAAGGAAAAGAAAAAGGAGGGAGGTATTTAAAAGAAATACAGAGTGACCTGAACCCCAAGAGAAGGTCGAGCATTGACCTGATCACCAAACAAAATAAGTAGAGAGATAGGGCCTACTCTATACTGTATATATCACTTATATTTGTAAATAATTATTTTTGACAAAATAAAATAATTTTTTTACCTTCTTATATTCATTCCTAAAAAATAAAAAAATAAGAACAAAAATCAGAAAAGTAAAATAAAAAATTAAAATTAAATCATCTCTCACTTGTACAAAATACATATATATATATGTCTCACTCCCTATTTATAATATACCTATAAATAAATAATAGAAATTACTTTATACTCCCACAAATATGTTGTAAATAAATAAATACTAAAAAAGGGTATTTATCTAAAAATAACTAAATAATAATAATTGTACAAAATACATAGATATAATATACCTTTATATAACACCTTATACTATATAGAGAGTAAATTATTTTTCATAAAATTAATTAAAAATCATAGAATAATTCCTTGAATTACAACAAACATTTTTCATTTTATTCATTTTTTAATTTCAATTCATTAATTATTTTTAAATCAATTTTCTTTATTTTTCTAGCAGTTTTGTCATGTAGTGTATTTTGTCCTTATGCCCCGCCTCTTCCTATTGGTCTAGCGGGGATTGTTGCTCCGGTCAACCTGGTCCCCCCGGACCCCCCTTTTGTCGAGTTAGGTTTTTGGACGTTTTTCTCTGAATTTTCTAGACCCAACCCGACCTCCTCTTCGCCCAAACCTTCGCTCCGGATTGAGAGCGTGGATCCCAGTTCCTTGCTCGATCCTTCTCTACTTGATCTGCACCTAGGTTCGCTGGTATCATTCCCATCCTATCGTAACCCCCACGCCTATATATCATGCATGCCCTCCTTCCTTTTCATGCACCTTTAGTTGTGCCACCTTCTCCTGCAAACCCAACCTCCTTTCCTAGAGTGATAGTAACAGTGAGACATGGTGAAGGAACGGTGAGAGACGGTGAAGGATCTCTTCGAGAGCGTTGAAACCCTAGGTCCGGTGAGGTAAACCTCAAGATATGTCGCAAGGAGTCGAGCCCCTAGCTGTGCCAACCATCGAGGCTTGAACCCCACTATGGAATTCTTCTACATCCATTGGCACTCTCCTTCGCCTTCAGGTACCTTCTTCACCTTCCATTTCCCTTCGAATCCATCTTTCATCCGCAAAACATAGTATCCATGATAGCCTTATGCTACACCGTGTTTCACTCCCCTTCGACATTACTCTGCCTCGCCCTGGCTACCTTCCACTTCAACGTTAGCCCTGCAACCATCCACGAAGCTCCAATCATCGGATTGGGGTTGAGTTAGCAGGTACAATCCCCCACTTCAATGTGGCCTATTTCGTTCACCGGTCCCCTTGGTTCGCGATGTTCTAATACTCTAACCCCTCGCTGAAGTATCGTTCTTTGAGCCAACATAGTATACTACAGGGTTGGAGCACACTTTGGCCTCATCTGGAAGGCAGAAATAGTGCGGGAAGGGTCCCAGAGCCCCAGTCGCCCCCAGGACCTTTCATTTGGTCCTGGACCCATTGAAGCCTTTCTAGAGCTATGGATTGTCTTCCTCGATCGATTCCATTCCTCCACATCTCTAGAGGACACAGTCGACAAAAGAAGCTCGTCGGAGGCGAGTTCTTCCTAGTTCTTCCAGAAGACTCCTCCTCCGTCCGATCAGAGCCCTTTGCCAGGTCTAATCTCAACCGTTCAGCAACGAGGAGCTCCTAATAGTCAGATCCATCTGAGGATCTCATTTGCACCTTCCATCGATGAAGCGGTATCCTTCCATCTCAATCGTGCGATCATAAGTAGGACGCCATCGTCCGTTGGATTGTGTATAATAAAGGGTAATTTCCACGTAGTCCCTTATCTTTTCTATCTTTATTAGTTGAACATGTAAATAATCATAGTAGTTAAAATAGTTTGGTACTTTTGCACGTGGACCCTTGCTCTTTTCAATATTTGCATTTTAGTCCAGTTTCATTGAGCTCATGTGTCGTCCCACGTGGTTTTGTGGTTCTTTTGCAGTATCTATCATGAAATTCATGTATGTTACTGTTTGAGTAGAACTTTTCTAATATTTATAAATTTACCCATATGTGTGGCTTATTATGCATGTGCGTGAATTTATTGGACTTTCTGCAAATATAGCCCTGAACTATTTACGTCTGTTATATTTTAACCTAGATACTTTTCGGTAATTGCAAGTAGGTCATGTGTGTTGTATGTGCTGTTTCTAATCAAATAATTATTAAATCAACTCCAAAAATGCCACAAAAGTTACAGTTAGCAACTGCTAATGTGTAATATTTTGGTAATTGTGACTCGATTTAATTTTATTTGATATTTTCTAAAAAAATCCCTAAAAAATGTCCTATCTATTTTCTAAAATACCAAAAAAATACAAAAATTTTCTAAAAAATTCTTTAAAATTCATGTTTATTTTTTTAGTTTGTTTTCATTTCAATATCATTTTTGCTGCATTATAGTTCATAAAAACCCTTGGAAGTTAAAACTTTAACTATATTACAAAAATCATTAAAAATTCTTCAAAATTCAAAAAAAATGTGATTTCAGTTGTTGTAGTTAGGTATTTTTATTTATTTTATCATAAAAATCATAACCATGCCATTTCGACACTTTTGATATTTTAAATTTTCCCTTTGGTCTAGGCTGTACATTGTTGTTCTGTTTTGATTTTATTTGAATTTTATAAAATCATACAAGAATCAAAAATATCATGAAATTACCAAAAACATTTGCATATTTGAGAAGCATAAAACAATTTTACTTCCAATTTTTGAGCATTTTTACTCTAAATAAATATTGTAGAAAGTAATTGGTAGCCTTGCTTGCTTGTTTGTTTTCTTATTAGAAAATATATAAAAAAATTCGAAAAAAAATAAAAACAATAAAAATATGCATTTTCTGATCTGATTACCAACTACTTCGTAGGTTTTACTCGTGCTCCTTATGTTCGACCGTGGTCTCTATACTAGGTTAAATAAATAGCAGAGATCGCTACATAGATTTTTATGCTTGATTGGTTGGTTTATGTGACCTTATTTTTCTTGTTGAGTTTGATTGATGATTGAGGTTGCAACAACCTTTGATATCACTAAGCCTCGATCGCCCGAGCACTCATCAGTATAGGTTGATCGGGTTCCTACCAGCTCGCTTAATTGCCCTGTTAGACTGAATGATCACCCTTCTTCCAGCCCCGAGGTGCCCGAGCAGAGATCAGAGCAGATATTTGTTCATTTGACGGCACCTAAGTTGGGCTCTTTTGCCTTTGTAGAGACCCAAGAGATGTCCAGCAGCGAGGAGCACACTGATGGGCAGCCCCAGAGTACCACATATGTTCTAAAATAGGGCACCATCAACAACACCTTGCTAGCCTCCCTAGAGATGATGCAGCGTCAGATCATAGATCATGGAGCATTTATGGTTGAGGTTTGACGGGAGTTAGAGCAGATGCGAGCCAACAGAGAGGAGCAGCAACAAGAATCCAATGGAGATATTCCCGTAGGAGGAGGAGCGGGAGGTCAGCCAGAAGATCCCGAGGAGCCACAGGAGCTAGTACGACTAGCCAGACCGATGAGGGAGTTTCATAACCCTAGTGAAATGCTTACACACCGTTGGATTTAGGTACCGACATTCTGGGAGATTTCAAGCTCCCCCCTTAGATCATCCATTGTTGCCCAAGATCCATGGGCTTGCCACCGAGGAGCCGCATCCTCACTTACAGGAATTTGAAATGATCTGCAACACTGTGCATGACAAATATGTGGACGAGGATACCATCAAGATGATGGCTTTTCCATTCTCCCCAGTATATAGAGTAGCCTACTGGCTGAAACATTTTGGGAGATATGTTACTTCGTGGGAATAGCTCCGGATCGAGGACTTGAACAAGTACAATCCACTCGACCGGATGAATGCAGCACGAGCTCTGACCAATAACTTCTCCATGATCCCCAACAAGCAATTCCATGAGGCGTGGGATCGTTTTCGAGAGCTTATTGACTGGTATCCACATCATGACATCTCCAAGCCCAGCCTAGTTCAGAGTTTCTTTTATGGGCTGACACCAGAGCTCCAGGGTTTACGAATGCTTCTTGCGGGGGCTCCAACTTCGCCAAGGACGAAGACCAGGTCTAGTTTATCTATGAGGAGATGGCTGAGAAATACACATTGATGTCCCATACCCATCTCTACACTTAGAGAAAGCCCTCACCCCATGTCGTGTCTTATCATATGATAACACGAGTTGATGTAGGTCCATCCACCTCTTCAGCAGTTGTTGCACAGGCAGAGTCGTCAGCCGCTGATATGGGCATCATCAGCGTGAAGTTGGACCGCATTGAGACTATCGAGAAGAAGCAGTGCCATGGTATGATAGAGATCGATCAGTTGGCATAGACTTTGAGTGACCCGAAGACCCAAATCACGTGTCTCAAAAGGCATAGATGGCTTCTCAACCCCATCTCAGGTCATGAGTTGATCCTAGCAACAGCAGCTTGTCCCAGCACTCCGCCAATACAAACAGGTTCACCAGATTTAGGCAGAGCCATACCAGCAACTGCAACACCAATATTCTCAGCCAGCGCCATCTCAGGACACTCAGATGGTGGTGTATTAGCAGGATCAGCCACTGGTAGTTCTTCCTCCATCCCCTTATGAACAGGAGTCGTTGACAGAAGTCAAGGGGATTTGGTATGACCGGCATTAGCCTGGGATCCGTCGAGATCATCCCGGATTCAGGTGGTCGATTGGAGGTGCCTCATCCTAGCATCAGCCTCCAGCTCAGGATGGACAGCTCGACCAGCCACAGCAACAGCCCCAGTTCCATCACCAACCACACCAATAACCATCCCACCAATACCGGTCGGGTCCTTGTCCCTACTAGCAGGGACAATAGTGGAGGCAGCCCCAACAGCCGCCTCAACGGTATTCTCAGCCTCCCCCTCACCAGTTTCAGCAATAGCCTCCCTTTCAGTGATGAAACCTGTCCAGTTCTCATGGGCCAGCCTATGAGAATCCAACACTCAATGATTTAGCCCACCTACTTTCCGACCAGCAGTCATCCTTTAGGCGGGATATGGATGAGTTTCGCCGGGAGATGAGGGAGATATTTAAGGGCAAGGCTTCCATACCAGCTCAAATTGAGCCCAACCTGAATAACCTCAAGAGGAAATCTGAGCAGGTACATTTCACAGAGACTACCACTCCTGGTGATTTGTTGGGTGACATTGCTTCATAAACATTTGATGCTGATTTTGTGTCACTTAGGAGAGGTAGGATTCCAACTAACAGCACCTTGTCTGAGCGACAACACCAAGGAGTATGCAGGAGCACCATACGGGAAAGGTAGCGGTACTGATGCCACTAAGGATGATGATAATAGTGGTGCTTATGCTACCAAGGATGTTGATCCATCCAATAGTATTGAGGTCATCACTTCTCCAGATGCAGAGGATGGTACTATTGCCATCAGATTACATTATGTTGAGCCAGAATGCGGTGTTGATGCCACAACACCTGATGTCATGGGTGGTACTGAGGCCACCCCTTCTATTCCAGTTGTGTTTTCTCCAGTTTCTGTACCCCATGACATTATGAAAAAGAATAAAAATAATAATAAAGGAAAGATTTCTTCATCTTTCAGTCCATATATGATGATTGATGATACTTGTATGGACTCCATGCCTTTGCAGCAGCAGGAACCTCTTCATATCCCTCTATCTAAGGAGGGCCCAGCTATCCCCTTCCCTTAAGCACTCCTCTTGGCTAAGGGGAATAAAATAGAAAATCCAAAAAAAGATCAGCAATTAGAGTTCAGAGATCAGATGATTGATAGATTCCACATCCAACAGACTTTACAGGAAGAACTTGATCACATCCCTCTCTTCCAGAAGAACTTGAGAGAGAATATTACCATCCGTAGGAAGAAGATGAACCATCAAATAGAAATCCATGTGCTGACTCGTACCACTTGCTTTGCATCCCGAAGCATCTGCCAGCCAAGAGATCAGATGCAGGAGCTCCCTATGTCAGATGCCATATTCATGAGCAGAGGTTCAATCGTACTCTATTAATGGCTCTTCTATCAACCTCCTTCCGGCAGCCTTACTCGACCTATTTGAGTTTGGCCCTCTTCGACAGAGAAGGACAGACCTTCAGTTTGCTGATAGATATGTCAAGAAGCTGAAGGGTTTGTTGAAGGACATAATCATCACTATTTTGGGCATGAAATTCCACGTGGAGTTCGTTGTGTTGGCCATGGAGATGCCTGAAGTTGAGACCGATACCCCCATCATTCTAGGATGTTTATTCTTGGCCGCAGCCAAGGAGGTGTCTGATAATGCTAGTGGGAAGGTGTACTTTTGCGTCGAGGGTGAAAGTATATAAATAGAGACGATCGATGTGACTAGAGCGCGAGACTCAACTTGCTCATAGCAGTGTAACGATGCAGAGCTGACGATAGAGGTAGAGCGAGATGCCCACCAGGAGTGCGACTTTGTGATCACTGAGGATGATATTGCTTGGTCCGATCCTGTCTAATGAGCCCTTCTCTTACCTTCAGATTCTACATATCCACAATTTTCAGCGGAGAGTTTGAAGAGCACACTCTTGGCCGAGAATACTGTTGAGGCTAACGATTTCAGGTTAACGAAGAAATTTTGTATCTTGTGATTCTAACTCTGATCCCCCAGATTCAGACATAGATTGGGAGGAATTTGATGACTTATTACCTTGTCTGATTTTCACAAAGCCCACAACTAGGGTGGAGACCTTGCCAGCACCGAGTACAACTATACCAACAGGGTTGTCTTCGCCAATTTTGCATGATTAGAGAGAGTTCTCTCATTCAAATCTGGTTGCATTCACTCAAACTTTTCAGAAGACAGATTTTCCAGCTCCTAGTTTCCCACAATTGAAGCCTTTGCCGCAGTAGCTGAAGTATAGATTCCTTGCATGTGAGCATGAGATGTACCCAGTCAATATCTTAGTAGATTTGATTGGAGATCAAGAATCTTGTTTGATGGAGGTTCTTGAAAGGAACCGCAAGGCAATAGGATGGAGCATAACCGATCTCGAGGGGATAAGTATAGCTATGTGCTCCCACCATATCTATCACAAGGAGGATGCTAAGCCATCGCGTGAGTTCCAACGATGGCTGAACCCAACTCTTTGAGAGGTAGTCATGAAGGAAATATCGAAATGGTGGAGCATCGATTTTATCTACCCCATCTCCGACTCCAAGTGGGTTAGTCCATTACATGTGGTGCCCAAGAAGACGGGCATCACTACTGTTATGAGTGACTCTAGAGAGGTGATAGCTACCCGGGTACCCACTTCTTGGAGGGTCTGTGTAGACTACAGACGATATAATCAGACCATCAAGAAGGATCATTTCCCGCTGCCTTTTATTGATCAGATTATAGAGAGACTAACTGGGAAGAGTTACTACTTCTTTCTTGACAGGTACTCTGGATACAATCAGGTGGCCATAGCACCCGAGGACTAGGATAAAATGACATTCACTTGTCTGTTTGGGACCTATGCTTTTAGACGGATGCCCATTGATCTATGTAACGCTCTGATGACATTCCAAAGGTGTATGTTGTCCATCTTCTCGGACATGGTGGGTGACTGTTTGGAGGTCTTCATGAATGACTTTTCGATCTACGACGATGGGTTTGATGCTTGTCTTGACTGCCTAGACTATGTTCTTCAACGTTGCATAGAGGTCCATCTTCTTCTATCTTGGGAGAAGAGTCACTTCATGGTGACTCAGGGGACGATGCTTGGTTACATCATCTCTAACAGGGGCATGGAGGTTCATCCAACCAAGGTGGATATCATCAAGAAACTCAATCCACCATCCAACTTGCGGCAATTATGTATTTTCTAGGGCATGTAGATTTATACTGATGTGTTATTCACGACTTCAGCCGGATTGCTCGACTGTTGACTGATCTACTGACAAAGGATATCGAGTTCATTGTAGATGATAAGTATCTTACGTCATTTGAGACTCTCAAGAGCTTAGTTGTTGAGGCTCCTATCCTACAGCCACCTGATTGGTCTCTCCCATCCGAGATCATGACGGATGCATCCGATTTTACCGTAGGAGCCGTGCTGGGATAGAGGAGGGATGGAGTACCATTTTCCATTCACTACGCTAGTCGTACATGGGATGTCATGCAGCGGAATTATACTGTTACAGAAAAAGAGATGCTAGTTGTAGTCTTTGCCTTGGACAAATTCAGATAGTATATACTTGGATCCAAAGTGACTATTTTTACTGATCATACTTCCATCAGGTACCTCATGGCTAAGAAGGATGCCAAAGCTCGCTTGACCAGATGGATCCTTATACTCCAAGAGTTTGATATTGAGATTAACGATAAACCTGGAGTTAAGAATGTAGTGGTGGATCATCTCTCCTATTTGGAAAATCTTGAGGAATCCGAGTAGATTGATCCTATTTCAGATTCCTTCCCAGATGAGGTGATCCTTGCTATCACCTCGCTCCCATGGTACGCCGATAGTGTGAACTATCTTGTTGCCAAGAAAGTTCCACAAGGTTGGCCAAGGCAACGACTTGAGACTTTCCACGCGAAAGTCAAGTCCTACCATTGGGAGGATCCCATCCTTTATCATGAAGGAAGGGATAACGTCTGGCATCGATACATTCCTCAGGAGGAGCACCAAAGCGTTCTCACACACTGCCACAAGCTTAAAGCAGGAGGACATCATTCTGGGAGGAGAAAAACACAGAAAGTGCTCCAATCCACCCTATGGTGGCCTACCCTCTTCAAGGATTCTGATGAATTCGTGAAGTGGAGTGGACAGCGTGATATGATGTTGATGCAGCCCATTCACTTCTGTGAGGTTTTTGACGCATGGGGCATCAATTTCATGGGTCCATTCGCTAAGAGTCAAGGATTCAAGTACATTTTGTTGGTTGTTGATTATGTAAATTGTTGGATTGAGGCCATACCCGCCCGAACCGTAGATGATAAGACTGTTTGCAAATTTTTGAGGAAAAATATCATTTCATGGTTCGAGGTGCCTAGAGTATTGATATCTGACAGTGGGTCTCACTTTGTCAACGACAAGGTAAAGTCCCTTGCTAACGCGTTCAGCATCGACCATCGAGTTGTCATTCCATATCACCCTCAGACCAATGGTCTTGCTGAAGTATCGAACAGGGAGATCAAGAATATATTGCAGAAGGTAGTCCGCCTAGACCGAAAGGATTGGTCACAACTTTTGGACTCGGTCTAGTTGGCATATTGGACTTCCTTCAAGACCCATTTGGGTACATCTCCCTTTAGTCTCATTTATGGCGAGCCTTGCCATCTACCTGTTGAGATTAAACATAAGTCACTATGGGTTGTCACTGAGATATTATTGGATCCAAGGAGTATAGGAGATCAAAGAAAGGCCGAATTGGTAGACCTGGAGGATCCTAGAGATACAACCTTCACGAACAGCCTACAGTATAAGGAGCAAGTAAAGATATGGCATAATTCTCATATCAACCATAAACAGTTTGAGCCAGATCAGAGAGTATGGTTGTTTGATGCCAGGCTTAGATTATTTCTAGGTAAATTGTAGAGTAAGTGGAAACGACCATACCTGGTCTGAAAGGTGCATGACAATGGTAGCATCAACATATCTAAGATGTCATCCAAGTCCATCTTTCACAACGGTCAGTGCCTCAAGCCATATCTAGATCATGATCCACTAATCGTTGACGTCGTCCTAATTAATTTTACATGAGATGTGGTCTTTGACTCACATCATTCGCATCTCATGCATGATTATCACTGTCTTCTGTCATGTATAGATCTAGATGTCCATATCATCTCATTCTTTACTCTAACATCCCATCTGCATCTTGTGATTATGCTACACTTAGGGTGTACTTTACCCTATGTATAGGGGGTGTCAGATTTTCGATTATTCATTTGATTATTTTTCCTATGTTTTGTTTCCTATACTTAGGGATATCTTACCTTAAGTATAGGGAGATAAACCATGTACATTCTTACAGACTGCTATACTTAGGAATACTTGATCTAAGTATAGGGGGAACCACCGAGCCCTCTTCATTCTATTCTTTGATTCGTCATTGTAGTATAGTCTTCCTTTTCACTTCCCAATACTAAGCACGAGTTAGGTCTTCTTCATCGCTCTTTGTTCATTCTGAGGACATCGTTCGAACTAAGTATAGGGGGTGTCGTATATATTGTATATATACTTTAGCTGTAACTCGTACTTTTTGTGAGTGTGTCTATAAATAAAAAGGCTAAAATCCATAACCTAAAAATCACAAAAATTTTAAACTTTTTTCTTGTACATAAAATTCTTTCTTGCACATACATAGCTATTTATAAAAAAATATTTTTGTATAAATGTTTGTAAAAATGTCTTGATTGTGAAAAGTTATAAATATTTCTGGTATCAAAACTATGTATATAGTATAAAATTTTCGAAAACTATTTGAAAAATAAAAATTCACAAAAACCCTTGTGTAAATATTTATGAATAGTTTGCAAAATTTATGCATTCATGCATGCTTTCAAACATTTTTCATATTTTCAAAAAGTTTGCATAAAAAGATTTTTGTAAATATTTGTATATCCTTCTGAATCATAGTTGACATTTCAATTAGTCTAGAATTAAATTGGAAAATGGAGCTTGGTTAAGACCTTAATCCACCTAACTCTAAGAGGAACCTTATAGGATTTTGGGTTAAGACTTTTCAGGTCCATTAATGACTTAATTCTTTGAGTCCGATGGTCTATGATCACATGTCATCTTGATGAGCCTAAGTAGAACACTTAACAACGCACACATGACTCTCACAGACAATGGCTTTACTTGCACCAGCAACTTACACATAGCTCTCTACGGATGAGGTGGTGAGGAGGCAGTTTCCTTTGGCTTGGGGTTGCATGCGAGGGTAGTACTTCTAGGAAGAACCTCTCATCTTCCTTTAGGGAAGGAAGTATGCCTCAACTTGGTCTGACGGTGTTGAGGTCTAAAGATAGGAGTTGTAGGTTTGCAATAATGCTTCGAAAGAGGGATAATCTACTAGTTCAAGAGGAAAAAGCCATTATGTATATATGTTGCACCATGTAGATATGTTGTACATATGCACATCAAAAAAAAATATGTGCAAAAGAAATAAAAACTCCAAAAAACTGGGCAGGTCTGATTGAAAATAAAATGCCTACCGGAGTGTATATAGCCAAATAAAGAAAATCTTATGTTACCCATTCTCATCTCATGAAGCTTGCAGCGGGAGACTTAGCTACGTTGGTTGGGCTCCCAAGGATACATGGCTACATTGGTCATGGTCCATTCTCTTCTTCCCCCTCTTCTTGAGCCGGTTGAACTTGAACTTAGAAGGGAATACCCTGCTCCTCGAGGAAAGTGCTGTTGGACGAAGGCATTAAAGTTACCTTGTTGAGGGGGGTTATTGCCTTGTCATTTCTGAGGTGGGGAGCTACATATCACTTACATCGTACAAGAAACGATTCATGGTCATTAGAGTTTGTGTATGTAGACTTGTTCTGATATGGATTATTGAGGAGTCTTGACCATAGATTGGTGGAACTTAGAGGATGTTGAGTCTTAAACCTAGGTCCAAATAAGGTTCCGTCAAACTAATAATCCAAAGGTCTGATTGAGCTCCATACTTAAATTTAATGAAGACTAGTTTAATAATCAACCTTGATTCTCCTTCTTTTTCTTTTCTTCTCACTCTTTATTCTTTTATTTTAGCTATTTATCTTGTCAAAGCAACAAGTAAATAATTGTATATACAATAAGTTAGCATTATGCATGCTTTTGTTAATATTTCATATTTAGCATATATTTGTGCAAAAATAAAAGAATAAAGGACAAGAAAAAGGAGAGAGGTATTTAGAATAAATACAGAGTGACCCGAACCCCAAGAGAAGGTCGAGCATTAACCTGTTCGCCAAACAAAATAAGTAAAGAGAGAAAGGCCTACTGTATATTGTATATATCACAAATAAAATAAATTATTCTTTTTACCTTCTTATATTCATTCCTAAAAAGAAAATAAAATAAAAATAAAATAAAATAAAATAAAATAATTAAAATAAAATCAACTCTTACTTATACAAAATACATGTATTTATGTCTTACTCCCTATTTATTATAGACCTATAAATAAATAATAAAAACGAAATAAAAATTACTTTATACTCTTAAAAATATGTTGTAAATAAATAAAGTACTAAATAGGGGTATTTGTGTAAAATTAACAAAATAAAACTAATTGTACAAAATACCTAAATATAATATACTTGTATATAACACCTTATACCATATGGAGAGTAATTTATTTTTCATAAAAATAATTAAAAATCACAGAAAAATTCCTTGAAAATACCAAACATTTATTTTTTAATCTAAATTCATTTATTTATTTTAACTCAATTTTCTTTATTTTTCTAGCATTTTTGTCGTGTAGTGTATTTTGTCCTTATGCTCCGCCTCTTCTGATTGGTCAAGCGGGGATTGTTGCTCCAATCAACTAGTCCCCCTGGACCCCCCCCCCCCTTGTCTAATTGGATTTTTGGTCGCTTTTCTCCGAATTACCTGACCTGACCTCCCCTTCTCCAAAACCTTTGCTCTAGATTGAGAGCGCAGATCCCTGATGCTTGCTCGATCCTTCTCTACTTGATCTGCACCTCGGTTCGTGGGAGTCATTCCCATCCTCTCGCCCCCCCCCCCCCCCACGCCTATATATCCTGCATGCCCTCCTTCATTTTTGTGCACCTTTAGCTGTGCCACCTTCTCCTGCATACCCAACCTCCTTTCCCAGAGTGACAGTAATGGTGAGAGAGGGTGAGGGATCCCTTCGAGAGCATGGAAACCCTAGGTCCGGTGAGGTAAACCTGAAGTTCCGTCGTAAGGAGCCGAGCCCCTGGCGGTGCCGGTCATCGAGGCTAGAACCCCCCTGTGGACTTCGTCTACATCCCCCGACACTCTTCTTCGTCGTCGGGTACCTTCTTCACCTTCCATTTCCCTTCGAATCCATCTTTCATCCGCGAAATAGAGTATCCCTGAACGAAACAAATAATGTGTACATGGTAGAAGACAGTGATAAACAGGCATGAGATGCGACTGATGTGAGTCAAAGACCACATCTCATGCAAAATGAATCGGGGCAACATCAACAATCAACGGCTCATGATCTAGATATGATTTGAGGTGCTGACCGTTGAAACGAAAGGTGGACTCAG
This sequence comes from Ottelia alismoides, assembly GCA_037367405.1. Classification (NCBI taxonomy): domain Eukaryota; kingdom Viridiplantae; phylum Streptophyta; class Magnoliopsida; order Alismatales; family Hydrocharitaceae; genus Ottelia; species Ottelia alismoides. The sequence goes on along the minus strand of JAZKJV010007173.1, from coordinate 637,221 downwards.
TTGACATCTCAAACATGTTAATGCTACCATTCTCATGCACCTTTCCGACCAGGTATGGTCCTTTAGACTTATCTTCAATTTCCCTGGAAATAATCTAAGCCTTGAATCAAACAACCATACTCCCTGATCTGGCTCAAACTACTTATGGTTGATATGAGAATCATGTCATATCTTCACACACTCCTTGTACTATAAGCTGCTTGAAAAGGTTGTGTCTCTATGCTCCTCCAGGGCTGCCGATTCGGCCCTTCTTTGATCTCCTATACTCTCTAGATCCAATAATATATCAGTGACAACCCATAGTGACATGCTTGATCTCAACAGGTAAATGGCAGGGCTTTCCATAAATGAAACGAAATGGAGATGTACCTATAGGAGTCTTGAAGGAAGTCAAATATGCCCATAAGATCGAGTCCAAAAGCTGTGACCAATCCTTTTGGTCTGGACGGACTACCTTCTGCAATATTATCTTGATCTCCCTATTTCATACTTCAGCAAGACCATTGGTCTGAGGGAGATATGGAGTGGCAACTCGATGGTCGAAGTTGAACTCATTAGCAAGGGCCTTTACCTTGTTGTTGATAAAGTGAGACCCAAGGTTTAGGAAAGTAGTATGCGTATGCGTTCGAACAGGTCATCCAATACTGAATAAGCGGTATGCGGGGGCATATGTGAGGTATATGTGGTTTTACAAGATTTTCTAATTTTTAATTTAAAAGTAAATATCTATGAATAAAATTACCACTGAATTTATGTATCTAAGTGGAGTTAAAGAAGATCTAAGAAAAACGGTTCATGTTAGATGGTTGTTTATATGTGTTTAATTGCCTCATATTTAATCACAAAAAACATTTACCATAAAAACTTCACATATTAGATGATTCATGATAACAAAACTTCAATACACATACATGCACTACATGAGCAAAACCTCAATCGACATATATAAAAATATTTGACGATAGTGAAAACAATACATGAGGAAAGCATAAAACATTGTATACACATAATGGTATATTACATTGCAATTGTATACAAATGCATGTCATATTCTTACAATAGAATGAAGGAAGGGGCAGGGTTACACAATTAAGGACCTGAATGGGAGGATTGAAAAGTTAGAGCTGCTGGAGCAGTATGCGGGGCATATGCGGCATATGCAAGGCATATGCGGGCTGCATATGCGGGGAGAGCGCATAATGCACTGATTCATCTAATCGGTGTGTTCTGCATGTCGCACGGGCATATGCGATCGCATATGCGGCCCGTGCGGTCAATTTCATAAAAATTGGTAAGACCCCCCGTCAGATATCAGTACTCTAGGCATCCCGAACCATGAAATGATATTCTTCCTCAAAAATTTGCAAACCGTCTTAGCATCTGCGGTTCAGACGGGTATGGCCTCAACCCAACAACTTACATAATCAGCAGCCAACAGAATGTACTCGAATCGCTGACTCTTAGGGAATGGACCCATGAAATCGATGCCCCGTGCATCAAAAACCTCACAGAAGTGAATGGGCTACATCGGCATCATATCACGATGTCCACAAGTTCTTATTCTCTGATAGTTAGTACACCTCTTTATGAATTCATCAAAATCCTTGAAGAGGGTAGGCCACCATAGGCCATATTGGAGAACTTTCTATGATGTTCTCCTCCCATAATGATGTCCTCCTTCCTCAAGCTTGTGGTAGTATGTGAGGACGCTGTGGTGCTCCTCCTGAGGAATGCACCAATGCCAGGTGTTATCCCCTCCTTCATGATAAAGGATGGGATCCTCCCAATGGAAGGACTTGGCCATCGCAAGGAAAGTTTCAAGTCGCTTCCTAGGACAACCTTGTAGAACTTTTTTGGCAACAAGATAGTTCACAATATCAGCGTACCATGGGAGCAAATCGATAGCAAGGATCACCTCATCTGGGAAGGTCTCTGAAATAGGATCAATTTCTTGGATTCCTCAAGATTTTCCCAACAGAGAGATGATCCGTCACCACATTCTTAACTCCATGTTTTTCCTTAATCTTAATATCAACTCCTGAAGTAGAAGGATCCATATGGTCAAGTGAGCTTTGGCATCCTTCTTATCCATGAGGTACCTGATGGCGGTATGATTAGTAAAGATAGTCACTTTGGATGGAACTATATTCCATCTGAATTTATCCAAGGTAAAGACTACAGGTACCATCTCTTTCTCTGTAACAGTATAATTCTGTTACACGGCATCCGATGTATGGATAGTGTAATGAATGGCAAATATTACTCCATCCCTCCTCTATCACATCATGGATCATACGGCAAAATCATAGGCATACATCATGATCTCAACTGGGAGAGACCAATCAGGTGGTTGTAGGACAAGAGCCTTAACAACTAAGCTCTTAAGAGTCTCAAATGATGCAAGACACTTATCATCTATAATAAACTCAGTGTCTTTTGTCAGTAGATCAGTCGAACGGTCGGGCAATCCTGTTGAAGTCATACATAAAATGTCGGTAGAAACCGACATGCCTCAGAAAAGACTGTAACTGCCGCAAGTTGTACGGTGGATTGAGTTTCCTGATGATATCCACCTTGGTCAGATCAACCTCTATGCCCCTATTAGATATTATATGATCAAGAACCGTCCCATGAGCCACCATGAAGTGACTCTTCTTCCAAGATAAAACAAGATGAACCTCAATGCATCGTTGAAGAACTCGATCTAGGTAGTCAAGACAAGCATCAAATCCATCGTCAAAGATCGAAAAGTCATCCATGAAGACCTATAAATAGTCACCCACCTTGTCCGAGAATATGGACAACATGCACCTTTGTAATGTCTTCGAGCCGTTACATAGACCAAAGGACATCTGTTTGAAAGCATAGGTCCCAAACGGACAAGTGAATGTCATCTTGTACTGGTCTTCTGGTGTTATAGCCACCTGATTATATCCGGAATACTCATCAAGAAGTCAGTAGTGACTCTTCCCAGCTAGCCTCTCTATAATCTATTCAATAAAAGGCAGCGGGAAATGATCCTTCTTGGTTCCCTGATTCAATCGTCTGTAGTCCACACATACCCTCCAAGAGAGGGGTACCCGGGTAGTTATCTCCTCTCCGGACTCATTCACAAATGTAGTGATGCCCGTCTTCTTGGGCACAACATGTAGTGGACTAACCCAATTAGAGTAGGAGATGGGGTAGATAAAATTGGTGCTCCACCATTTCGATATTTCCTTCATGACTAACTCTCGAAGATTCAGGTTCAGTCGTCGCTAGAATTCACATGATGGATTGGCGTCCTCCTCGAGATAAATATTGGAGAAGAACAAAGCTGAACTTATCCCCTTGAGATCATCTACACTCCATCCTATTGTCTTGCAGTTACTTTCAAGAACCTCCATTAAACGAGATTCTTGCTCTCCAGTCAAATCTGCTAAGATAATGACTGGGTACATCTCATGCTCACCTGCAAGGAATCTATACTTCAGCAACTGCGGCAAAGGCTTCAGTTCTGGGCAACTAAGAGCTGGCAAATCTAGCCTCTGAAAGGTTGAGTGAATGTCAGCAGATCTGAATGAGAGAGAACTCTCGTTGTTCATGCAAAGCTGGTGAAGACTGCCATGCTAGTGTATCTGCACTCGGTGCTGGCAAGGTCTCCATCCTAGCTGTTGGCTCTGTGGACATCACACAAGGTAATAAATCATCAAACTCTACACAAACTATATCTAAATCAGAGGGATATGAATCAGAATCACATGATACAAAATCTACTTCATTGTCCTGAACACGGTCGTCATCCTCAAAAGAGTCCTCAGCCAAGAGTGTGCTCTCTGAACTCTCCTCTACTGGAAACTGTGGATCTGCAGCATCTGAAGGTAAGAGAAGGGCTTGTGAAATAGGGTCGGACCAAGCGGCTTCATCATCAATGATCACAAAGTCGCACTATTGATGGACATCTCTCTCTACCTCTTTCGTCAGCTCTGCATCGCTACATTGGTTTGAGCAAGCTAAGTCTCGCACTCTGATATCATTGATCATATCTATTTGTATACTTTCACCCTCGACGCGAAAGTACACCTTCCCACTATAATGGTTGTACACCGCCTTGGCTGTGGCCAAGAATGGACATCCTAGAATGATGGGGGTATTGGTCACAACTTCAGGGATCTCCATGTCCAACACAATGAAGTCCACGAGGAATTTTAGACTCCTGAATAGTGACGACTATGTCCTTCAACAACCCCTTCGGCCTCTTGACAAATCTATCAGCAAACTGAAGGACTATCCTGCTCTGTCGAAGAGGGCCAAACTCGAATCGGTCGAGCAAGGCTGTCGGAAGGAGGTTGATAGAGAAGTCGATGTCTAATAGAGTATGATCGAACCTCTGCTCATGAATATGGCATCTGATATAGGGATCTCCTACATCTGGACTCTTGGCTAGCAGATGGTTTTGGATATCGAAGCAAGTGTCATGGGTCAGCACATGGATTTCTGCTTGATGGTTCCTCTTCTTCCTACAAATAGTAGTCTTCTCTCTCAAGTTCTTCTAGAAGAGAGGGATGTGCTCAAAAGTGCCTCCCGCAAGGTCAACTGCATATGGAATCTATCAATCGTCTGCTAATTGAACTCTTATTGTGGATCTTTTTTTGGATTTTCTCTTTTATTCCCCTTAGCCAAGCAGAGTGCTTGAGGGAAGGGGATAGTTGGGCCCTCCTCAGATAGAGGGCTAGGAAGAGGTTCCTGTTGCTACAAAGGCATGGAATCCATACAAGTATCATCAATCATCATATATGGACTTGAAGATGAAGAAACCATACAAGTATCATCATATTTTTTGTTCTTTTTCATAATTTCTCGGGATACAGAAACTGGAGAAAACACTGCTGGAATAGAAGGGGTGGCCTCAGTACCACCCATGGCATTAGGTGTTGCAGCATCAGTACCACACTCTGGCTCAGCATCATGGAATCTAGTGGCATTAGTACCACCCTCTACATCTGGCAAAACGACGGCCTCAATATCGTTGGTGGGATCAACTTCTTGGTGGCTTCAGCACCACCATCATCATCGTTGTCCTTAGAAGCATCAGTACCGCTATCTTCCTCGTCTGGTGCTTCTGAATCCTCATGGTGTTATCGCTCAGACGAGGTGTCTCCAGCTGGCATCCTACCGCTCCTAAATTACACAAAATCAGCATCAAATGCTTATGAAGAAATTTCACCCAACAAATCACTAGGTGTGGTGGTCTATGCGAACTATACCTGCTCAGATTTCCTCTTGAGGTTATTCGGGTTGGTCTCGATCTTAGTTGGTATGGCGGCCTTGCCCTTAATGATATCTCTCATCTCCTGGAAAAACTCGTCCATCTCTCGCCAAAAGGATGTCTGCTAGTTGGAGAGTAGGTGCTCTAGATTATCGAGTGTTGGATTTTCATAGGCTGGCCAATGAGGATCGGATGGGTTTCCTCGCTAAAAGGGAGGATGCTGCTGAAATTGGTGAGGGGGAGGCTGAGAATATTGTTGAGGCAGTTGTTGGGGTTGCCTCCACTGTTGTCCCTGCTTGTAGGGATGAGGACCCGACTAGTATTGGTGGGATGGTTGTTGGTGTGGCTGGTGAGGAAACTAGAGCTACTGCTGTGGCTGCCCGAATTGTCTACCCAGAGCTGGAGGCTACTGCTGGGATGAGGCACCACGAGTCGACCACCTAAATCCAGGATGATTGCAGCAAATCTCGAGCTGTTGTCGGTAGTACCAACTCCCTTTGACTTCCATCAACGTCTCTTGCTTGTAGGGGGATGGAGGAAGAACTTCCAGTGGCTGATCCTACTGATACACCACCATCTGAGTGTCCTGAGATTGCGGTGGCTTAGAATACGGGTGTTGCAGCTGTTGGTATTGCTCCGCCTGGATGTAGTGAATCTGGTTGTATTGAGCAGAGTGCTAGGATGAAGCGATGCTGATAGGATCAACTCGTGACCTTAGAGGGATAGGAAGCCATATGTGCCTCCTGGAGATACATGATTTGGGTCTTCATGTCACTCAAAGTCTGTGCCAACTAATCGACCTAAGTTATGCCCTAGCACTCCTTCTCAATTATCTGAATGCGGTCCAGCTTCTCTCTGATGATGCCCATGTCAGTGGTCGATGACTCTGCTTGTGTTGCAGATGTTGAAGAGGTAGATGGACCTGCGTCAACTCGTGCTATCCTCAGATAGGATACGGCATGGGGTGAGGGCTTCCCTCGAGTGTAGAGACGGGTCTGGCACATCACTGTGTAGTTCTTGGCCATCTCCTCATAGATGGCCCAAACATGGTCTTCATCCTTGGCGAAGTAGGAGCTCCCTCAAGAAGCATTCACTAACCCCTGCAGCTGCGGTGTCAGCCCACAAAAGAAACTCTGAACTAGGTTGGTCATGGAGATGTCACGATGTGGACATCGGTCAATAAGCTCCCAGAAACGATCCCACGCCTCATGAAATTGCTCGTTGGGGATCATGGAGAAGTTGTTGATCAAAGCTTGTGTTGCGTTCGTCCGGTCGAGTGGATAGTACTTGTTCAAGTACTCAGTCGAGAGTTGTTCCCACGAAGTGACATATCTCCCCAAATGTTTCTGTCACTAGGCTTCACTATTGACCAGGGAGAATAGAAAAGCCATCATCTTGATGGTGTCCTCATCCACAAATCTGTCGTGGACAGTGCTACGGCTCATTTAGAATTCCTATAAGTGAAGATGTGGCTCCTCGGTGGCAAGCCCGTGGAACTTGGGCAACAGCTGGATGGTCTGAGGGGGCTTGAAATCTACCAGAATTGCCGGTAGTTGAATCCAACGATATGTAAGGGTTGCACTAGGGTTGTGCAACTCCCTCATCGGTTTGGCAGCTCGGACTGGCTCATGTGGCTCCTCTGGATCTTCTGTTTGGCCTCTCGCTCCTCCTCCTATAGGAATATCTCCACCAGTAACTCGCTGCTGCTCCTCTCTGTTGGCTTGCATCTGCTCTAACTCCCAACGGACCTCAACCATAAATGCTCCCTGGTCTCTGATATGATGTTGCATCGTCTATAGGTAGGCTAGCAAGGTTGTATTGATGGCGCCCTGGTCTAGAACATATGTCGTACTCTGGGGCTGCACATTAATGCGCTCCTCACTGCTGGCCATTTCTTGGGTCTTTGCAAAGGCAAAAGACCCCTACTCAGGTGCCGTCAAATGAATAAATATCTGCTCTGGTCTCTGCTCAGGCACCTCATGACTAGAAGAATGGTGATCGAGGGGGAATAAGGCAGAATCGAACTCAGGTTCGGAGAGAGGGTCTAGGCTCTCGTGAACCTGCCAAGATGAGTGGGGCCGGAGTGCTCAAGAGCGGTGCAGCCAAAGGCTGCCTAAGATACCTCCGGCCCATCATCGTGATCTTGAGAGAGGCAGATGGGATCTGGAAACAAACAAGATCAGCAATCAAGCCCCTAATTCACCTACGCAACGCGGAGCTGATGACCATAAGAGTTCGATCTTTTATCTTGTCAATTTTATTAGGTGATAATTCAATCTAACAGGGCGATTAAGCGAGTTGGTAGGAACCCGATGCTCCCAAGAGACTGACCCATTCCCAAATCTAGATCTTTCCTAGCCAATACAATTTGCGTACCATTTACTGGCTACCCGATGAACTCGCTCTGTCAAGGATATTGTGGATCGCTTTACCAGAAATCGGAGCAATCCTCACTGGGGACCGACTAACCCCAAGACTAGTAGTCTAACGAAAGTCCATGTGTGGCTCTATCCTAGTGTTCGGGTTACTCTCTCGCACAAGAAAACCAAACAATGAGGGGATGACTCTCCCACGACAAATTTTTAAGTGAAGTGTCTTTTAAGATCAAGTTTGATTAGCAGTCCCAATTTTATGGTTATCTCTTTTTTTAGATATTTTTTAATAATCAAACAAATGCCTAACGAGTTTTTCGATCTCCTGTTATTTAATAGTCCAAAAACAAGGGGGAGAAGTCGAAAAGGCCGATGCGCAATCAAACACGATGATGCATGCAAAGTAAGAGATATGTACTTGTCGCCAGCACTCCACATGAAGGGTGATCCACGCATAAATTTAAAGATAGAAATGTAAACTAATATAAATGATGCAAGAAGAAAATGGTCTTAGATGAGAAATTTCTACACGCGAAGAACAGTAGCTAGCTAACTAGACTAAGTCCGGAGTCCAATCTTGGGAACCACTCGGTGCCCGCCATAACGGAACCTGCTAACATTGTATGTGGTTCCTCACAGCACGTGGATTCAAGTCTAACTGAACTAATTGAACTAGCATTTTATTATGAGTTTTTAATAAGGTCCAATTACAAATATATAGGCACAAGCAATATATTAGGGATTGGGCCTTAATTATTTACGTCGCAAGCAAGAAATTTCCTAAATCTAAGGGCCAAATTCTTCGAGAATCAAAGAGAAGAAAAGGCGATAAATCAAAACCGATGAAAAATCACGGTGAGGTCCCCGAGCATATCGGTGCTCGACAAAACAAACCCCGATATCCACCATATCCAGAAATCCTGAGGTCATGTGTTATTACAACAATAATAGTCTGTCGAAAGAAAAACTACTCGACTACTACTCTATAAGCTAAAACTATTTATGCTCCTGCTCGTGCTTCTCCTCAAGTACGGGTCTCCTCCAAAACATCCTCGGGCAGTTCCTCGCACAAAAAGTGAGACAGAAACGAGTAAGAAAGTAGTTACAACAAATAGAGATAAAAACAAATAAGTATAAGAAGGCTGAAAAGAGACTACTAAGTCGTGGTATGCCTAGCAACGGCTCCATTCTGATGAGCACTCGGGCGATCGAGGTTAAGTAAGGTCATTGCAACCTCAATCACATAATCGGAATCAACAAGAAAAATAAGACCACGTAAACTAAACAATCAAGAACAAAAATCCATGTAGCAGTCTCCGTTATTTATTTAACCTAGAATAGCGACCAGGGTAACACAAGGAGCACAAGTAAAACCTACGAAGTAGTCGGTAATCAGATCAGAAAATGCATATTTTTGTTATTTTTTTCCATTTTGTATATATTTTCTAATAAGAAAACAAACAAGCAAGCAAGGCTACCAACTAGTTTCTACAATTTTTTTAAGAGTAAAAATGCTCAAAAATAGGAAATAAAATTGTTTTTATGTTTTTCAAATATGCAAATGTTTTTGGTAATTTTGTGATATTTTTCTGATTAATATATGATTTTATAAAATTAATAAAATTGAAATAGAACAATAATGTACTGCCTGGACCAAAGGGCAAATTTAAAATATTAAAAGAGCCCAAATGCCCTGGTTATGATTTTTATAATAAAGTAGATAAAAATGCCTAACTACAACAACTGAAATCTCATTTTTTTTTATTTTGTAGAATTTTTATTTATTTTTGTAAAATTTTTAGAGTTTTTAACTTTTTAGGGTTTTTATGAACTATAATGCAGCAAAATGATACTGAAATGAAAACAAACAAAAACAAACACATAGGAATTTTTAGAGTTTATATTTTTTGGTATTTTAGAAAATAGACAGGACACTTTTTAAGGGTTTCTTATTTTTAGAAAATGTCAAATAAAATTAAATCAAGTCACAAAAATTACCATAAATATTACATGTTTGCAGGAGCTAACTATAATTTTTATGGCATTTTCGGAGTTAATTTAATAATTATTTGACTAGAAACAATACACACAGCATGCAACGACCTACTTGCAATTACCTAAAAGTATCTAGGCCAAAATATAACAGACATAAATAGTTTAGGGTTATATTTGCAAATAATCCAATAAATTCACACACATGCACAATAAGCCACGTATAGGGGTAGATTTGCAAATATCAAAAAAGTTCTGCTCAAATAGTAACATACATAAAGTTCAAGATAGACACTGCAAAAACACCACAAAACCACGTGGGACGGTACATGAGCTCACTGAGACTGGACTAAAAATGCAAATACTGAAAAGAGCAAGGGTCTACATGTAAAAGTACCAAACTATTTTAAACTACTATGAATATTTACAGGACCAACTAATAAAGATAGAAAAGATAATGGCCTAAGTATAAATTACCCTTTATTATACGCGATCCAACGGACAATGGCGTCCCACTTATGATCGGACGGTTGAGATGGAAAGATATCACTTCGTCGATGGAAGGCACAGATGAGATCCTTAGATGGTTCTGACGAGCAGGAGTTCCTCGTTCTTGAATGACTAAGATTAGACCTGGGGAGGGACTCTGATCGGACAGAGGAGTCGTTAGGAAGAACTAGGAAAAACTAGACTCCAGCGAGCTTCTTCCGTCGACTGTGTGCAGTTCCGACATCCTCTCGAGCTACAGAGGAATAGAATCGATCGAGGAAGACACTCCGTAGATCCAGGAAGGCTTCGATGGGCCCAGGACCAAATGAAAGGTCTTGGGGGCGACTGAGGCTTTGGGACCCTTCCTGTTGTATTTCTGACCTCCAGATGAGGCCAAAGTGTGCTCCAACCCTGCAGTATACTATGTAGGCTCGGAGGACGATACTCCGGTGAGGGGTTAGAGTACTAGACACATAGCAAACCAATGTATTGGTGAACAGAATAGGTCACGTCGAAGTAGGGGATTGGACCTACTAAACCAACCCCAATCCGATGATTAGAGCTTCTTGGATGGTTGGGAGGCTAACGTAGAAGCAGAAGGTAGTCAGGATGAGGCAGAGTAACATTGGAGGGGAGTGAAACAAGTTGTAGCATAAGGCTATCAGGGATACTCTGTTTCACGGATGAAAGATGGATTCGAAGGGAAATGGAAGGTGAATAAGGTACCTAAAGGCGAAGGAGAGTGTCGGGGGATGTAGACGAAGTCCACAAGGGGGTTCTAGCCTCGATGACCAGCATAGCCAATGGTTCAGCTCCTTACGGCGAGCTTGAGGTTTACCTTACCGGACCTAGGGTTTCCACGCTCTCGAATGGATCCCTCACCCTCTCTCATCGTTACTGTCACTCTAGGAATGAGGTTGTCTATGATAACTAAATTTGGTTTAATTATTAAAGATGTGAATAATTTGAATGTGATTCATGTTACTTGGATACTAAGATGTGATTTTATTATCAAAGATATGATCAATGTGGATATATCTATCCATAATAATCATGGATATTATAAATATGATTTGCAATATGTTGGAGAGAATTAGAATTAATTATAAATAGAATTACAAATTATATGTTGTTGTGAATTGGATCTACAATAAACAATTAGTTGTAAATCTAATTTACATATTATGTTGAATATATGAATACGATTCATATTCATCAATGTCAAGATTAATGTATTCACATATTTAATTTGGAATTATTTTTGTGAAGATAAATGCAATAATAGTTGTTGTATTTTATCCTATATAATAAATATATAAATGAATGTAAAACTACCAATAAGGCGGTCTTCCATCTTGAACTAGTCAAAGGGGGACGACCACCCTCTTTTTAGGGTGGTGTTTGCCTCCCATATTATCTCTTGATTATATTTGAAATTAAACTGAATTAATTTGTATCTTGATAGAGGGATATAATTAATTTATTTTAATTGAATTTGTTATTGCAAATTTGTAGCAACAAATCATGGCCATTGATTAATATCCTCTTTATCTAAATCGTTGGATTAAGAGGGCACATGGATTGAGATCCATATACATCCAACTAGTATAAAAGGAAGGGTAGCTCTTGTCTTTTAGACAACATACATAGTTCCAAGAGGAATTAAACTCTCTACATCTCTCTCTAACCCTGCCAAGTCTCTCTCTCTCTCCTCCTTAGTTTGGACGTCCACCCTAAACCCTAGAGTGGGTCTTCATCGTCATCATGTTGTTGTACCGTCGCTTCGATCTCTCGTGGATCTCCATCTCCTTCGGTGCACCTCGCTCGTGAAGAAGACGTCGGATCTAGAGAGACAAGATCAAGAGATTCGATGCCTGATCATCAATATGGATTGCGAGGAGCACACATTTCATTAACGCGCTCGCAAGCGTCTCCTCCGCCAGATCAGACTTGAGATACTATGTCTCTTCCTTTAAAGACTTGATTGCAACCATGCTTCAATAGGTGACCCTAATACCTATTGGTGGTTTAGATTAAAAGATCCGATAAGTGTTCTCGTATCATGTAATTTCATTGCTTTACTTTTTTTATATTCTGCTACCCCGAGAAACTAGTGCAACTAGTCTTTACCGATTGCATATGATGCCATCACCACGCTTACGTAATGCGCTTAAGGATTTTTTCCCCCATATACTTCAGGTGGTGGGTAAAAGTCTGAGGCCTAAAATAGTGGTTGAGGCAGATATGTACAAAAAAATCAAGAGCAAAGACCTCATGGTAAAATGGAGGTGGACTAGCTGGGGGGTACGAGGGATCTGAAAAATCCGGATAAAAATCACTCAAGTCGACCATCTCTAAAACAAAATAAAGTGATCAGGAGAATAGTAGGTCAAATAAAGATATGAGAGAAAAAGGCGCAAATACGCAGAGAAGATTTAGTATGCACAAACACAAACAAATATACAGAAAACAAACCCCTCAATTCACTAACTCAACTCAGTAATGTCTATGAAAGTTTGATCTTTTTATCTTTTCAAGTTTTGATGTTAGGTAATAAATACAATTTTGTATAAACATGTAAAGTCATGTGATTGGGGCACTAATCCTTAGTGTGTACGAATCAAATAAAATGTGAATACAATGAGGGGGATGCTCTCCCCAAGACAAGGATTTTTCTTTTTGATTTTTAGGGTCGAGTAAACTTATCAGTTCCAAATTTATTGGTTATCTCTTTTTTGTATTTTTAATAAAAATGCATTAACCTAACAAGGATTTAGATCCTTTAGATCCTATGTGACAAAATCAAAGGGAGAGACTCGGAAAAGCAACACAAGAAAAATAGATGATGAATGCTAAGTAGAAATTCTCACCTTGCCTTTAACTCTCTTCATGCGAGGATACTAGGCAGAATTGAAATATATCTATAGGAAAATATAATCCGATGAAATCTTCTTAGAATAATAATTGTTATTATCATGAAGCACCAGAAGCTAACTATCTAGATATGAGACCTAACTTCGGTCTCAGAAGCTCATTAGTGTCCACCACAACGGATATTGTAAGCGTTGTATAGAGCTTCTCTCAGCATGTGGTCTCAAATCTAAATAGTTAATAATTAGATTTGACTAAGTCCAAGCACATATCTATAGTTACATGTAAAATATAATTAGGGTTTTGGACATTAATCTATCGACAAGAAAATCCTATAACTATGGATCAATCACACTAAACAAATAAAAATAAAATCTTGGAAAAAATAAAAAGAAAGTGATAAAAATGCGACAAAAAACCCACAAGGCCTCCAAGTGAACAAACTCGAACAGTGGACCTCGTAAACTGTCAGATTCTGGAGAGTCCAATTTATCACAATAAATGTATCTCACTCTCACTTAGAAATACAAGATAAATAAATATACAAATAAGTGGCATTGTCATTCAAAATTCTACCATGTCCTCTTCTATTGTTAGGTCAGAAGTTGAGTATGCTTCACATGGGTGCATAGGTGCTCCAAGGAGTACCTCCCTCGATCAGCGTTCCTCGCAACAAAGTCAAACAAAAGGGTGATTAGATGGGTCACAAATAATGTCAAATAAAATGATAAAGAAATAAAGAGGAAAATAGACAAGAAGGAAGAGACAAAATGAAAATATGCAAGCTATGTGGCGTTGCCCCCAGCAACGATGCCATTTGAAAAATAGGGTTTTGCGAGGGTCTAAAAAGTATCCTTACCAGGAAGCGAAGACAAAGTTTTATTGAGCCGATCGCTCATGAAACCCAATGTAATTCAACAATTAACTCGTAATATAAATCAAGAAATGGAAAATAAGATGTGGGGTTAAAATTTATTATAACTCTACAACAAAAGTGTATATAGGTGTAAGTATTGCGTAGAGGTCAAGCACATGGAGCAAATAATAGATTGTAGAAAATGAATTCCAAAATTTGTTCTCCTCTTCTTGTATACATGTTTTGTATAGGTTCTAAATTTTGTACTTCTTTATATTAATTTTTATATTTTTTATTATTTTATATTTTATATTTTTATTTGATTTTTATATTTTTATTTTTATTTTTATTTTTCTTTTTTTTTAATGTATAATATAAGAATATGTATACCTATATATACAATATAAGATAAATTTACTATAATACTTAAAAATAATTAAAATACATGAAATAACATGTTTTTATATTATAAATGATTTTTTACCATTTTTGCGAATTTTTAGATAACTTTTCTAATTTTTATATACTTTTAAAGTTAGAAATATACCAAAAAATGGATTAAATGAATAGGGTGAATTATTTTGGAGATTAAAAATGATAAAAAGTGTCAAAATTTCTCTAAATCAATTTTTATAGATAAATAATAAGAAGAAGAAGAAAATGTAGAGACAAAATTACATATTTTGGGATTTTTAGGGATTTTCTATGTTTCTATAAATGATTTTGGAGCTTTCTTATTTTTAGTCTTTTTTTATTTTTAGTGGTTTTGGGTCTATAGGTACAAAATAATACAACAAATAAATATTTTTGGGGAATTTTCCAAAAAAAATATTTTTTCTATTCTATAAGTCAAACAAGATTAAAAACATGCTCTTTTGATTTTAAATATATATTTAAAGTTCCTAAAATGAAAAACAATAGCGTGAATGTAGATTTTAGCAGGCACTAAATCATATTTTTTGAGAATGATTGAAGCGTGGATGATATTTTTAATAAAGGGATTTTATCACTTGTGCCCCTCCAAGATATCGCAATATCAGTTATGCCCCTATCTTTTTGGTAATATCAGTTGTGCCCCTCACTTCTTTCTCCGTCATCAGTTGTGCCCTTCCGTCAGATTAACCATCAAAAAATGGAAATAACCATAGTTTACTCAAACCATGGGGTGGTTAAGAGGGGTATTATGGTCAGAATAAAATCAAATGAGGAAGAGGGTTGGGGAGGAGGTGCGGGCTGGCGGTAGTGGCCGGGGGAAGTGCGTGGCTGCGGGAGGTCCGGGGGTTGACGATGGTTGCGCGGTTCCGTGGTGCGGAGCAGGGGAGGTGGTGGTGCGGGGCAGGGGGGAGGGGGAGCAGGGGGGCGCGCGTGTGGGGGAGGGGGTGCGGGCGGAGGTCAGGGCAGGGGGTGGAGGGGCGGTCTGGGTGGAGGGAGGCGAGGGCAGGGGGCGGGGGGAGGTCTGGGCGGAGGGAGGCGAGGGCGGAGGGAGGCGAGGGCAGGGGGCGGAGGGGCGGTCTGGGTGGAGGGAGGTTGGGGCGGAGGGAGGCGAGGGCAGGGGGCGGGGGGAGGTCTGGGCGGAGGGAGGCGAGGGCGGAGGGAGGCGAGGGCAGGGGGCGGAGGGGCGGTCTGGGCGGAGGGAGGTTGGGGCGGAGGGAGGCGAGGGCAGGGGGCGGAGGGGCGGTCTGGGCGGAGGGAGGTTGGGGCGGAGGGAGGCGAGGGCAGTGGGCGGGGGGAGGTCTGGGCGGAGGGAGGCGAGGGCGGAGGGAGGAGGGTAGGGGGTGTGGGGAGGTCTGGGTGGAGGGAAGTTCGAGCGGAGGGTTGGCGGGGGGCGGCGCCGGGGAGGGGGAGATCGGGGCAGCCTCGAGGCTGGGGCGGAGGGACAGCGTCGGGGAGGGGGAGGGGAGCTCGGGGCGGAGCTGGGCGGCACGAGGCAAGGGCAGGGGCGGAGAGGGAGGAGGAGGAGGAGGAAGAGGATGGGAAAGAGGAGGAAGAAGAAGAGGATGAGGAAGAAGGTATAAAATGACCACATAACCAATTTTTTAAAATTAATTCCGCTTATGTCCTCAAAGTTAACGTCCGTTTGCACTGTGCATGGACGGTCACTAACCCGAGGGGCACAAGTGATAAAATAGCAAGAAGTGGGGGCACAACTGATATTACCAAAAAGATAGGGGCATAACTGATATTGCGATATCTCGGAGGGGCATAAGTGATAAAATCCCTTTAATAAATAGAAAGCAAGCACAAGAATTAATGAATTGGAAGGGCATTTATGTAGTTAAAGTAAAAGGCAAAATTATTTCTGTAAAATAACCAAAAAATATATAACTAATATTTAAACTTCCTGGACTAAACAAAAAAAATCACAACCTGCGAAAATTTCAGTGCAAAATCACCACCTCACGTAGGACCGTGCATGAGGTGAAGTGGATTGGACCAATACACAAATACCAAAAATAACATGGGGTTCCTTGCAAATAGTACAGCTATTTTAAACGGCAAATGAAAGTTTGAAGATTATATTATAAAATACAAAAAGGAGGGGTGAAGATTGCAAAATACCCCCTCCCCCCCAAGCACTAGATCGGAGGATGAAGATGGACCACTTGACAAGCGTCACGCTCATAGCTCACGATGATGCTTCGCAGTCGATGCCTAGGATCCTTGGGATGGATCCGATGATCGATGGCTCTTCAATCTAGCAATCGCTGCTTCATCTGGATGATGAAGGAAGATCGGACGATGGGGGATGCACGAGCCTCCAACCACCTGGAACGTCGTTGAAGGCTTCCCCATTCTCCTACATGCCTCCCGCAGTCGATGGATTCTTCAAAATCCTCTAAGGACCACTGGTAGGTCTCTGGAGGTCTACGGTCCTCCGACGGACCTAGGAGCTTTGTTCTTGGCCAAATCTTTCTACAGAAGGGAGCTTCAACACAAGAACCAGATAGACAAGACACTGCGAGGGAAAGGGGGAGGTATTGGCCGTAAAAGATGGTTGTGGGAGGTGAAATGGAAGGAGATGGGTCGAGGTCTGGCGAAGTGGATGAAATTGGACCTCGAAGACCATATCAAGAGTTAATCTAGGTGGAATCAATGGCGTGCGAGTTGGAGAAGCTAAAGGACAAGAAAATGGGGTGGCTATGGTGGTCCAGAACAGTTGTGTGATGGAGAACACAGTGGCGGAGCTCTTTAGCTCCGACGAGGCCTTAAAGCTAACCCTAGGCTTAAACAAGGGATTAAACGACAAAATGAGAGCATATAAGGAAACCCTCAATCTAAATCTAACTAGAAAGAGATAGAAAATTAGCTCACTCGAGTGAGCCAAGGAAAAAGAACCTCGACGACCAGGGTCATCGGAGATGGTGGGAACCACCTTCTCAACACCTCTCCACGCTGCAAGAAGGCCAGGCGAGGTCGATGTCACCAACCTCGGACCTTGGGGCACACTCTAAGGGGGAAAGCGGAGCTAAGGGGCACCGAAATGAAGAATGGCGAGGAGGATATTATGTATAGGCTGGTGATTGGAAGATCTTCGAGGCAAGATCACGAGCGTAGGAGGAAGATATGGCACATGGAATGCACTCGGCGTGAATCAAGGCTTAACAATGGTCAAACCTCACAAAGGATGTACAAGCTCTCGAGGCTTGTATCACGAGGAAAAAAATTTAGAAGAAGGGGTTTCAGGTAGCTTTGAGAGGCCTATGCGCCTTGGGAGAAGAGTTGACCAGGGTTAGCTCTGGACTCCCCTTAATTAGTCTACGTGGACAACTAGAAAAAAGGCACCCTGAAATTATTTGAAAAAATCTATATTAATTAGTAAATGAATTTATTAAATTAAAGTTTAAAATAAAAAATGTTTATTGTTTTCTTTAGTATTTTAATATTATTATTATATTTTTTTAGGTTATTTATTATAAGTTACTTTTTGAGGATTTATTTATATGTATATTGACCTACGTTTTGCATATTTTGTTTTTATTTTGTATTTTCGATTTTATTATTTCAGTTTTATATTTTGTATAGTTATTACTAATATTTATATACATAAATATATTTTTATTATTTTTTTGATATATTATGTACACTTAAATAAATAAGGGTATTAAATATATAGGCATAAGTGTAGGTATTTCATCTATGTATTTATATAGACTATTTATTTTTGTATTTTATTTATAGTTTTACTATTTTATAAATATGTATATATATTATAAATAATATTTACAAAATTATAAAAATAATAAAATTGTAAAAAGAGTAAAGAATAAATAAAATTAATATTTTATTCATGTATATTATACAATAGCGGTCCAATATCTAACTTTTGCATCTTAACACCAAATTAAATGAAACCACCTTCATTAAATATCTTATTAAAGTTATATACAATTAAAGGTGATTTTGATACATTTTTAGTTCATGTGGAGAAGATATGGGTTTGGGAAGTTTGGATTTTGGCTTTTTATTTTGAGTATAAAAAGTACATTATATATTATTTTTGTGTGAAATCAATTTTGTATTTTTTATATCTTATTATCTTCAACTTTATTATACAGAGTTTCTTTATTTGATGTATAAATAATAAAAAATAAAATAGATTCCAAAAAGGACTTATTGATGAATAAATGAATGAGGATTTTATCGGATTTTTGGCCATTATCTCTTCGTCGACCCAATCATCAAGATGTCTAGATCTCGAGGTTTAGGGTCATGAAATACCTTTGGCATTTTATTCTTATTCTTTTATTTTATTTATTCTATAATTTTGGCATTAAAAACTATATTTTGTACATAATAAATGGAATAAATAGATAATGCAAATTTCTACAAAATAATGATATTTACATACATTAGAAAAGGTTTTAAGGACAAAATGATAGGATAAAGAAGATGAAATGGAGATTCATCATATACGATATCCGACATCGAAATTTAAAACCTTGGTTTTTATATGGATTGTACCTAATGACATAAAAACAGAATGACATCCCTCGTTAATTTCAAGTATAAAGAAATAGTTTTGTAATGAATAATATTATTTGATATGTTTTCAATCCTAATCATTTGACATAGGTTGAAAAACCTTCATATGAATCCCCTTGATGAATCTCTATTTCATCACATTTATTCTATAATTTTGGCCTTAAAATCCCTAGCTAAATGCATGTAAATAGCATTATTTTGTACAAATTAACATTCATTATCTATTCTATTTATTGTATATAAAATACTATTTTTAATGCTAAAATTATATAATAAAGAAAAGAAAAGGAAAATAATATAATGCCAAAGGTATTTTATGATCTCAAACCCTGAGACCTAGGCATCTTAATGAATGGGTCGACAAGGAAAAATGTAGGGGGTGATAAGGGTCAAATATACAATAAAAATCCTAATTTTTGTTCGCCAATATTGCATTTTTGGGACCTATTTTATTCTTTATCTTTTATACATCAAATAAATAAAATTTGTACATGAAATTTGTAGATAATAATATATAAAAAAATAAAATAATATGCACTGTACATTTTATACTCTAAATAAAAAACTAAAACCCAAATTTCCTTGACATATATCTTCTTGATATGAACACAAAGTGTATAAAAATCTTCTTTAATTTTATATAACTTTTAATAAGATATTTAATGAAGGTAGTTTCATTTAATTTGGAGTTAAGGTATGAAAGTTATGTTTTGGACCCCTATATTATAGTTTACCTGAATAAAATATTAATTTTACTTATTTTTATAATTTTCATAATTTTCGATTATTAGAATTTTGTGAATATTATTTATAGAGTATGTACATATTTAATATAGACTAAAATCATAAAAAACACTAAAATAAATAATATATAAAAATACATATACTTATACCTATATAATATATGCCTATATTTATTTAAGTGTACATCTTACATCAAAAAAATATAATAAAAATGTATATACTGTCTACAAATAAATTATGATTTTATAAATTAGGAAAATAAAATAATAAAATCAAAAATATATAATAAAAATAAAATAATCAAAACATAGGTCAATATACCTATAAATATACTTGTAAAAAGTAACTTGTAATAAACTATGTCATAAAAATACATAAAAATCAAATTAAAATACTACATAAAATAATTAACAATTTATTTAATTAATTTTTTACTATTTTACTTATAATTGTTTATCATTTATTTTTTGTTTTGTCCTATGGTAAGTTGATGTGGCCCGATAGGGGTTGAGTCATCGTTGACCCCGATCAACTCTTCATCACCCTAGGCATGCATGTCACAATCATTGCATCCCTCGATTACACCAATTTTGGAGGCTGGCCCTTGCACTCATTTGGCTCGATATCTCTTTGACTTTTGAACCTCTATCCATTGTCTTTCACGCCTATATCTCACATCGATCCGAGGGTCATTGTATCGAGCGCCATTTCCCAATGAAACCTTGTATATATATATATATATATATATATATATATATATATATAGTTTCGCCCTACGCCTCCATTCCTTTTTTATCCTCTTCCGCACCAGATAAACCCTCGAGGTTGTTGGTGACAACGCTTTCCTCTACGAGTTTCAGCGAACTTCTTAGAGCATCAAATCGAGTGATCCAAGTCGCCACCACCAGCTTCTCTGCGAGTTCTACCCGCTCTGGTCTAGTTCAGGTAGCTTCTCTTTTCTCTCTGTCTTTTGATTCATTAGAGTAATAGTAGTGTAGATTCATCTTTTATTACGTTTAGTTCCATTTTAGATTTTGTAAAATAAAAAAATTTATCTCACTGGAGCTCCGGCTCCGCCCCCTTCATTCTGCCATACCTGACTTGCTCTGCCTCGCCTTCTACCCTCATTCTCTTCCCCCTTTCCTTCTAATCATCTCATGCACTCTCGATCACCAGATCTTGCTTAGATATAGAGATTGGGTCTACCCTCTCCGCTATGCGTCGGAGACTTCCATCCAAACCATCTATGCATCCATTCCTCCATATGAAGCCTCCCAAAGTTTTTCCTTTTTACAGATAACGATTCCCTGCAGGAAACAACGAAAGAAACCCATTTGCAGGTCTCATCAAGGTAGGAGAAGGTACCTAGGTCACGTAGCTTTCTAACCTGCTTGGAGGACCTGGAATTGTTTTGATCGAGCTAGGAGTTGTGGATCAAGTCCTGGATTATTTTATGCCACCTCTGAGCTCCTAAGAGTGAAAATTGATGGAGAACGGGTGGATCAAAGCTCACCAGAGAGGAGTTCTTCCTCTATTCTTCGAGAGAGCTTCGTGTTCGTCCGATCAAGTAAAAACATCTAGGCATACAATTGTCGTTGGATCTTCCTCATCCATGGCAATCATATCCGATCTTGGGACTAATCTCAATCGTGCATCTTCGAAGGGGTATGAGCCGCTGGATTGTTGACATGATCGAGGGGTATTTTGCACCAACACCCTCGCACCTTTTGTCTATTCCAACACCCTTGTACCTTTCCTTCCTGCATGATCAGAATATTTTGCATGATCGAGGGATAAGTGAAGTGCTGCTCACCGTTCCTTCTTGCATCATCGAGGGGTATTTTGCACCAATACCCTCGCACCTTTTGTCTATTCCAATACCCTCACACCTTTTGTTTATTACTTTTAGTACTAAAATTTTCATTTATAGTGTAAAAACTTATGTTCTATTTGCAGTCCAGCACCCATACTTATTTTATTGCACTTAGATTCAATCCATGTCACTCGTGCCCGTGTGCATGAGGAGGCTGGACATTTTACACTTGTGCCCTTGGGCTTTTGTTGATTATGATTTAGTTTATTAATTTTGCAAAGTAGTCTAATATTTTCTAGCTAAATTGCATATTAACTCCCATACTTGTATTAAATTGCAAAAATACCCCTTTTGTTATATATTATTAAATTTGTTTTTGAAAAAATTGCATGTTTTCTCCTCGATATCTCTGAGGTGTTTGCATTTAGTCCTAAAGCTTTAATTTTTTGCAAAAATACCCCTGCTAGAATGTATTTTTTTCTTGTTAATTTTATGAAAAGTATATGTTGTCCTTTTAAAATTTGTGGAAAATTACCTTAAATACATGACATATATTTCTATCACATATATTTTTATTAGGTGTTTTGAGCGTATTTTCTTATTATAAAGTTCAAAAACCGAGCCATTATTCCTTATTTGCAGTAAAAATCCCATACAATTATAAAAAAACATTTCGAAAAATTACAAAAATTTATATTCTATCTATTATTGTATTTTGAGCCTGCAAACCAAATTCTCTAAAAGTAGAAAAAGGAAAAGCCTAAAAATGAAAAAGATCCAAAATCTTAATAAAAATAAAAAATCCCTAAAATTTAAAAAATACCAATTTCTATTCTATAGTTTTTTTATTATATATTATTATAAAAATAGTTTGGAAAATTTTGATCCTTTTTGCTATTTTTAAATTCCAAAATAATTTCGGACCATTTATCTTGTTCACTATTTTATCTTCCTTTTGACTTGAAATATACCTAAAAATACATAAAAATTCTCCACAAATCCAAAAATAATAGAAAATAAAAAATATAAAAACATTTATTTTTGGAATTTTTGTTTATTTTTAGTTGTATTTATAATTTTATAACTCTATACTTTAAATATTGTTATATATATTTATTCTTATATTAGATATTCAAAAGAAAAAGAAGCTAAAAATCAAAAAATAGAAAAATAAAAAATATAATAAAATAATCAATAAAATATAAAAACAAAATTCCATAAAAATTATAAAATTTAAAAACCCACAAAAAACTAAAATCCAAAAATTTATTGTCTTTCTTAGCCAAGTTTTGATTGTCTATCCTCAGTTGTTTCATGTATTCTACCCTACTATACTTGTCCACTATACATTTATTTGTAAGGTATAATAAATTTTGTTCAGATTTGCTTGCTTCTGTGTGTTGCTTGTTGTTCGATTTGGCTCTTGTGAGCGATCGCTTCAGCGGTATTTTATTTTCACCTTCCGTGAGGATATTATCTAGACCTTTACAAAAGTCAACTCAATGACCTTCCTATCGTATCATATCCCAACAAAACAAGGTCTCTCTGTATCCTCTATATTTTTCTTATTTCTCCACATAGTAAAAACCGATCGTTACCAACCAAGAATATAGCTCAATTACGTGTGAACACTATAAATATGTGTATTCCGTGCTTACTTGATTGATCGTTTGTGCATGTTTTGCTTCCGCGATTCACAATGTAATCACTATAGATCTACTTAGTTGTTGTGAAAACATCAAAGACCTCACATAAATCAGCGCAGTAATGCTGAAAAAATGGGAAAAAGTACTCTTAATCAAGCAATCAAGATATTTATGGTGCAAAAAGAATGAAACATATGAGACAACCTACATTCATATTCCTCTCATTATTGTCCTTGGTTATGGCATAGTCACATGCATTCAGATTAATGATTCTGACCCTGCAGCAACCCATATTATTTACTTATAATAATAATTTTCAATATTAATACTTTTGTTCACATTATTTCACCGTGCCATGTGTAATTTTATATAAAAAACAGATATTGTCATATGTTAGGGCCACAGAGATATCATGACCCAGAAAAGCAACCTTTCAACAATTGTTCCTCGAATACTGGGCATAGGAAATGTAGTTTTATTATGCATTAGTTTTTTTATTAAATTAGGTAGGAATATCTCAAAATTAAAAGAAGAGGCGGATAACAAAGAGTAATTAAGGCTTTCATCTATGCATCTGAAACATCATAAAGAGAGATGAATCTTCTTTCTTTTTTTGAGCTGAATTACATGTATATCTTGCATCCCTCTAAGCTTTTGCAACTCATTTACGTAGATTTTGGAAACTCAAAATTAGTATACTCTTATTGTCAACTTTCAAAAATAGGCACCTTAATTTAGAATCTAGGCATAGACGAAGCTTTTTTTTCTGAATTATTAAAAAGTCATGTTTTGGTATGTGATACAAATGAGGGTTGTTTTTTAGCACTACAACAATAAATGAATTTCCATCATTAAGCTTAACTCTTTATAACCGACTTTATAATTTTGTAAGTTTTAGATGTGGAGCTACGTTCGGATATTCTGACATTCCGCGCTTATATTCGTAGCGTCCACATTGTGATATGGTTCATCACTTATTTTTTACGGTAAAGGAAGATGTACTCACTATAAGAAAAACATGTTCTGACCATAAAGTGTGGCTACAGATTCTTGTGGTCACGATAATTATGAGGCCACTAGTTTCAGCATCCACAATTCTCTGATCAAAGGCTACAAAAATGTAAGGAGGACATTCAAGCCAGTACTATGACTACTACAATTTTTATGGCCACTTATAATAGCCACGGTATATTCGTGATCAGAGAACTCTCGTGATGAGATTTGTAGTATGGTTACATGCTACGAAATGTTGTGATCAGACCCAATTCTGTGGCCCCAATGCCCATATCTTTCGGCATAGCTCTGTGGCCACAACTCATTTTCATTATGGTGACTCTTCAGTTTTAGGCAGCCCCTTCCAATATAGAAACATTCACAGGGAAGACTGGCATTGACAACTTATTAGTTCGGACCTAAAAAGATCTGTTAGCAATCGTCCAAAATGTTTAAGTCCAAGTTATGAAGTCGTAATCCTCCGCTCTTACAATCTACTCTTTAACTTTGTAAATTTTAGATGTGGAATTATGTTTGGGTGTTACATTCTCCTTATCAAAGTTAGCCATTATAAATTCCTCTTGTACTAGAATTATATTTATTTAGTAATCCCGTACAGACAGATTACACAAAATCTTCACATGTCGACAATACAAATGATCACAAAATCAGGCTGATGCAATACATCGGTTGAGCCGATGACTCGGATGAGAAGATAATAAAGTTGAAGAAAACAATCTTGACCTCAATAATTTGGCAGTGGACCCAATACTCACATGCGCGTACGAAATTGAAAGAGACCCCAAGACGTGATGGGTGCTAATTACAATACAGCCAAACAAGCAATCCATGTGAACCCTAATATTAACTTAATCAACCTAAAGCTCATAGTTAGGAAATAGAAGTTGACGTCGATCATAACCAAACAAATCATGCATGTGCATTCACATGCCTTCTCAAATTTAATTCTTTCTTTTTAAAATAAGAAAATAAAAGAAGATGAAAGCATATTAATCACCATGATTTCATGCTAATTTTACGGCCTTTTTTGGGGTTGATGTAACTCTTAACATCAACAATACGCCACACTTTCTGTAGTGTAGTCATTATTGCCAATACAACAATATAATATGTAACTATTGTAACGTTCTCAACTTAGGTTCTCGATCTATTATCGAGGAAAATTAGTCATGGCAACTCGTTGGGTTCATGCTGAGATGGATCCGTTGACAACCACCTAAAATACTTAATCTAAATTGACAAGTAGTAACCTCGATCACGTATAACTCACTCTCACGTTTTGTGAGTTTTAGATGTAGGACAATATATGATTGTGGATTGGGGTGTTAGACATAGCTCATCACTTATTCTCAGTGACAGTTGTGGTCGTATGTTTTGGGATGCCTTTTCCTCATATCTCTTTGTAAGGGTGGTTCCACCTCTCGGGTAGCCCTTCCACTTTCATATAGAAATTGGCTTTGAATCATTTGTAATGTCTTAGACTTAGGACAATGGTCTGTTTTCGAGGAAAACATGCACTAACAGGTTGTTAGATTCGAGGTCAGATGGACACGTTGTCAACTACCCAACATTCTTAAATCAAAATTGTCAAATAGTAACCCCACCATTGAAGAGTGGGAGACCAATTAGGGTTAAGTAGTAATATAAATCAGAGGTCATTGCTCCCAATCAATTGGTCGGGCTCAATCGAGAAAATAAAACTACTCGAGAAATCAAGCATGCAATGAATATAAGCGATTCGCTATTTTTATTTACCTGGTATAGCCACTAGAGTCAAACACAAGGAGCACAGTTGAAAAAATCAATAGTCAAATTTCGAAAAGAAAACTATTTTTAGTGGTTTTTTATTTTTCAAATTTTTAAAGTCTGAATAAAGGCAAACAAGCATTATTTACAACCAACACACAATAGACTCTTTTTGTAATTTTTAAACAGATAAAAAATACTTAGAAAATAAAATTAATTTTGGGTTTTCCAGGTTATGAAATATTTTTGATATTTTTTTTGGATTTTTAAGATGTTTATATATTTTATAAATATCAAATAATGCTCAAACCTCAAAAAAGTGCACAACCAGTACCAAATTATAAGTTAAAAATAATTAAAATATCCTAAAATCCTGATTAGCAATTTTATGATATAATAGATAGAAAAAACTACTAACAAAAATTGGAATCACATTTTTTCTTTGATTTTATATGATTTTTATAAAATTTTGTTTGTTTATGATTTTTAGGGTTTTTATAATGAATTCTCAAATAAAATTAGAAATAAAGGTAAAGCATACAAAAAGGCACATACAAGACTTTTTATAGAATTTTTAAGGCATTTTTCTAATTTTGATCATTTTTATAAGAAATATAGAATTTTTTTAATGGTTTTGGAATTGTCAAAAATAGAAAATGCAATCAAATCGATCCACAAAAAATCATAATAAAACATGCTGGTAGGAGCTAATAGTAATTTTTAGGTTATTTTTAATATCAATTTAATATTTATTAAGTCCAATAAAAAGTGCAATTAATCACCGTTCACAAGGACCAAATCACAAATGTTATAAGTTTATGAATCAAATAGGTAACACAATATAAAAGCATAAGGTCTATTCTACAAATAGCATGGTTAATTCATGGGCATACTCAATACTATATGTACAAGGGTACAAATGCAATTTCTAAAAACATTTCATTAAAAAATAACAACATAATAGTCCAGGAAGCAAACTGCAAATAACCCAAAATACACGTGAGCGCACACATGCTTCAGACTCAGAGGGACGAAATGCAAATATCTGAAAGTGCGAGGCCCAAACTATAAATGTTCTTAACTACAATTTTTATTTAAAGGACTAAATATAAAAAAAGACATGTAAGGGTACGAGAGAAATATACCTTGGCAGGGGCGTGTGGCATGCATGGAGGCGGTTGTTGACGTACGGCTCTGTCTACGCCTAGGTGGATCTGACGGATGTAGGGAATGTCGAGGAAGTGCGGGGAAGATGCATCAGAGGATCTGATCCAATAGCCCAAAGGTTGCCCCTATCGGGCCGCTCTGATCTAATCTATCACAAGGGCATTGATCCAACAGTAGGGGAAGGGTCTGCAAGAATAGGTCTCCATAGAACTTCAATCGAACATCAGAGAAGATCTGACGGCCTGATGAAGAGTAGGAGAGGTCCGACAAGTTCGTGGGAGTAGTGCGCGTCCCTTGGAGTGCTCCGATGAGGGTGATGATGGTCAGATGAACGTGGCAGTGACGACTCTCCTGGAGCTGCTCCGCCTGAGCAAACGGGAGTTCAAATGGCGCTCCAGGCATGCGTGGTTACCTGCAATCGGTAGAGGGGACTTGGGGCTATGCTTTGGTCCTAGTTATTGCTTCATAGGTTAAGGGAAGCGGAGTAGATGTTGTTCAACCTCCGACGAAGGCGGGAGATGGAGGTCCAGAACTCAATCTTGCGATGATGAGCGAGTTTGAAGGTGATTAGGTTGCGAGAGAAGGTGTCGAGTGAGCAGGGGGTTCGATCATAACAGATGGGAGTGGGTTATTGAATTTTGACCAACGGGTCGGAGCAGATGAACTGGAGGCAGCGCGAAATGGAAAGGTGGAATCAGTAGCAGAAATGCGGAAGAAAAGATAAGTACCTAAAGGTTCAGATGAGTTCCTAAGCTTTAGGTGAAGGTGGGCATCGAGGTCTTGGCCTCAACCGAGATGCGGCTGGCTAGGAAGCTTCATGCGACGGAGCTCCGGCCACGTAATGAGCTACGAGCCTCCAGGCACCTCCTGACGGTCCTAAGACGCTCCTCTGATAGTTGACACTCTAAGGAATGTGGCTCAGGGTCTATGGTGGCACGAGGGACGAGTTGAGGCGTTGGAGGCAAGGGAGGATATGTTATATAGGCCGCTCGAGGGTCCCAAAAGATCGGAGGGATAAGCGAAACCCTAAGCAGATCCGGTTATGCCTAGCGATCCGTGAGGATCATGGAAGTTTTGGCTTCAATCGGGTGCAGAGATGGAGTCAAGAATTGGTCAGGTTTAGGCACGATAATTCAGAGAAAAGGCTACGATCAAGAAGATGCAACCCGACCCGGTCTGGAAGAAACCATTGACCAGGGTCAGTGGTCCGATTGGACTAATCAGAATTTAGAATTTACAAAAATCAAAGAAAATATAATTTAAAATAGTTAATGAATTTAAAATAGAAGTGTATAAAATAGAAAATGTTTATTATTACAAACTATTTTTTGTAATTTTTAATTATTTTATGAAAAATAAAATAATGTATATACAGTATATAGTATTATATACATGTATAATATACTATGTATTATGTACAAGTATTTTAATTTTATTATTTTTATAAAAATACTTTTATTTTATATTTTATTTATTTACAACACTATTTT
Source organism: Ottelia alismoides (assembly GCA_037367405.1). NCBI lineage: Eukaryota > Viridiplantae > Streptophyta > Magnoliopsida > Alismatales > Hydrocharitaceae > Ottelia > Ottelia alismoides. The sequence goes on along the minus strand of JAZKJV010007173.1, from coordinate 608,790 downwards.
AGGAATAAAATATTTTTTATTTTATTTTTATAAATTATTTAGAGGTGTAAAATAAATAGTGAGTGTGGCATGTATGTGTGTATTTTGTACAAAGGTATGGTGATTTTTATTTTTTATTTATTTTTTAATTTTTATTTTAATTTTATATTATTCTTAATGCTATATACAAAGGTGTAAAATAACAAAATAATTTGATTTTGTTATAAATGATTAAATAAATAATATTCACAAGTTTAGGTGATATGTACAGTACATAGTCAACCCTATCTCTCTCTACTTCTTTTATTTTGCGAGTAGGTCAAGGCTTGACCTTCTCTTACGGGTTTGGGTCACTCTATATTTATCTAAATACCTCATTCTTTTTCTTTTCACTTTATTCTTTTATTTTACATAAACTAAATGTTAATTATGCATTATTATCAAAGGCATGCAGAATGTTTATTGTATTTACAAACATTTACATATATTTTTGCTAAAAAAAGGAGCTAAAATAAAAGAATAAAGAATGAGAATCGTAGATTCATCAACTACTTATAGCGCATTCTCACATTTCGTGAAATTATTTTTGGAACTATGTTTAGGGTTGGAGTGTTACAACGACGATAATATTTATTATCGAATTATATATATATGAAATTAATATCAAATTATATATATGAAATTATCGATGAATGTAAAAGTGGTTGATATCATTCGTAGTGGTACATATAATAATACTTATTCCATTACAAAGAAAGGCGTGATTAGTTTACACATGAGGGCTCGTCATGTGTACACTATGTGCACGTCTTGTGCACACCCAAATGTTGGCCGAGCACATGTGCTCACCTGACATGTGCTCGTGGATAGCCCTGTAACAAGGGCTGGCAAGTGAGCACCTATGTATGCCACGTGCTCTCCCGTCATCCTGGTGTACATATAAGTGCTCGCACAACCGCTCGCCTGCGTCAAAATGGGAAAGTTGTTTAAGAGCCCTTGGCGAGCACATGTTCTTGCCTAACCTAGAGAGTAGAAAAAATATATATTGGTTCGGTGGGGTTTAAATACCCCTATAAAACCTACCAAAAATCACTATAGATACTTATTAGAGTTGAGAAATATATCTGTAAAATACCCAGTAGCTAACATCCTTTTATACATGTACAACTAACTTGTACCTGTCGAACTCACATAATATCTATGCACTTACTTACAAATTAAACATATAAGTTCATATAAATCTGCAATACATGTAAATGCATAATTAATAGATGTTCTACAGTTGAAATAATTTAAAAGTAAAACAGAATCTAATATCAAAGTTTTTAAAAATTGAAAGACTTGCTTGGAATCCAATAGTTGTACAAAATTTAAAAACAAAAAATCATTCCTTCTTTGATCTGAATATTTTTGGAATCAAAGTCTGTTTTGACTTCATTTTCTCACTCTCCTCCTTTTCTAGCATACATACGTGCTTTTTCTTTGGATCATTATCATCATCCCCGTCATCTGATTCAACCTCCTCACATTGAGATGCACGCCCTTATGAACTATATTAAAGAAAATATGTATAAGATATGCATGTGAAGATAGAGAACTGTGAAATTATTACTTGTTTTAAGGAGAATACCTACATGTATACCGTATAATATTCTCGAAGCTTCATCACCTGCTCCACCATCATCATTTGAGACTCCATCTGCGATGATGGTTGTGATGATTGTGGCTGTGAATACAAATGGTCTACTCCTGAAACAGGAGAATTGATAGTTAGTCTTTACATTTTTAATGAATTGAAATTGTTATTACAAATAATTCTTATAATATTTTTTCAACTTATATTTCATGATCGTCATTTGACATTATCTGCAGAAAAATGAGGTGGGACTCCTGATAGAGATCAAACACCAATTGATAAAGATATTTAGAAATATGTATAAAAATATTTAATTATTTTATTTAATTTTAAAATTTATCTACATACTACACAATGATAACTTTAATGGAGGAGAGGGATGTTGTGACGAATCGGAAGCAAACATATGGTGGTTTTCCTCCACACTATGTGAAGGAGCATCGCCAATCGTATTTTGCTTATGGTCAGCCATGGTATAGGGACCTAAACCATCACTTCTAAAACAAGTGTTCTTTTTCAACCTAGCCACTACAAAAATAAAAATAAACAATAATAACATAATAGAACTATAATAAATTAGTGTTTAAAATATACTTTTTAATTAAATTGTCATATCTACTCTAATTTGATTGTGACTTTTGAAGCTATTGTTCGATCTAATCTTTTGTTTTTGACGGATTTCCCTTCCAGTCGTTGACCTCCTTCCAAACTCAAAATATATAATGAATGCATCACAAAAGTCCACCACCTACAAAAATATAAAATGAATATAAATTTTTATAATATAAATATATATATTATTAAATATAATGATAAGATAATACCTTTCCTCGTTACACCATGACGTGGGAATCTCTTCATCTCCTCAAACTTCATTTCCTCGCATCCCATTTTCGCTTGTGAGACTCTCCTTACCTTAGAAAATATATCGTTCATCCTCTTCTCCATCAAAAGAATAAAGGCTCAATAGTGAGCCTCATTCCCTAGGCTAGCAACAAAATGGTATGTACTCTAAAAACTTTTGAAAAGTTTTAAGAAAATGAGTAGTAACAATGATTAAATGATTCGAATAAATTTTATTTGTATTCTTATCAGGAAAATCTCAAACAATCTTTCATACTCGGTGGTAGGAATGTAACACCATCGAAATTGCAAGCTAGTCAAGTGTCTTGATAATGTTGGCTATCTCTTTTGGGACCCTGCTGCTACTAAAAAATCCCTATATATATTTAAAAATTTTTTAAAACATATATGTATGTATGTATAGATATATAAAGTTAAAATGAGAAGATGTAAGAAAATTGCCCCCCATCTGCAGTAAGCTCCAATAAAGAGAAGGACTCCGAATTCTGCCCACCTCCACTAGGTAAATATACATAGGTGCTCAGACGTTTAGAAGATGAAGAATCAAAATCCATCGATGTTAGTGCAGATACCGGAGAAGGGAATGCATCGAGAGCCGCTGAGGAAGATGACTCTCCATAAAAGAGGAAGAGGATAATCTAGAAACTAGTAGTGGGTTATGACCAATCGAGTCTCTTCAGGAAGTGAATCTAAATCAAAATGCAAGGTAGGTTGTCTACTGGAAGAAGTTGAGTCCAAGGAGGTCGGACGAGTGGATCATTGAGATCCATGAGAGATGTCACGTCCAACCTGTCATTACTGTAATGGAAATATAATAGTTAATTATACACTTATTAATGGATTTTTTTAACAAGTACAATACTCTATTGTAACTTGCAGTTAATCTTCATCATTTGATTTCAGAAGAATTATAATGTATTTCATTGGTTATGGAGTTGTCTGAATCATCATTTGTAATTTCTATATCATATAGTAAGTCAGCAGATATGATTTCATTATCTGTCAATCTTGATTCGATGATTGAGACTTCATCTGCTACATTTATTTACTCGTGAGTAGGAGTGAATACTTCATCTACATCATCTTCTATAGGAGTATCTTCTTTAGAAATATAACTTCGTGAATCTATCTTGACGACACTGAATGTTTCAATGTTCTTTCTCTTCTTTGAAACTTGATGAAGATAACATACTTGATTTACTTGAGAAGAAAGAATGAATAGTTCAAATATGTATATAAATTTTCTTTCTATAACATCTATGATGTTATTCCTTTCATCAGTCACTACCCCTTCAATTGGATCATAACAGTCGCATAGAAAAATAATTACGCTATTTAAGCCTAGAATATTGTATTCTATTTCCAAAATCTTCTTTAAGATTCCATAATAATCCAAATGATCTTCCTCATAACGAAATCCATGAACCATCACTCTATAATTCTGAGTAATTAAGTTTCTATTAGAAGTTATGGTATGAAATAGATAACATTACTCTAATAATAATTGTATGAACGGACCTTATAAATTGGATCTTCTGAAAAGTATCTTAATACATATGTATTGCAATCATTATTGTTCAACTTTTTTGCTTGGTTATTAAACCATACATGTGTATTGTAATAATTGTTGTTCAACTTTTTGGCTCGATTGTTAAACCACTCTTAAAATTCTTTCATATATCTTCTCACACCTTCATTATTTCTATATGTAGGATTTTCTTCAATAATTTTCCTTCTAAATTCCAAAAATGGGTACAGAAACAATTAAAGGATAAGGAGAATGAAAATTTCATTTATTTGAAAAATAATAATAAATACACATACTAAACGTATGGTGTTATTTCTACATAATTACCTACTATGTAAAGCTCAATAGTATTTTTCTCTTATTTCAACAATAAACGCTCTTTGGCATTTCCAATTAGTTGTGGTGACTGATGAAAGACATTGATATTAGGTTCTTTGTCAGAGTAAACTATTTTATTCCTTCTTAAAATGTTATCGATAATCTCCATGTATTAATCGAAATACCTCGTATACAATTTGTTACTTTCTCGTAAATTTTGAGAACTGATAGATCCTCCGAATCTACTTTAGTTTCGGACCTTTCTTTTCAGGAAGAACATAAACCTACGTAAAATATAATGTGTTTTTAATTATAAAACATCACAATAAAAGAAAATATTTATCTTAAAATAATATCTTTCAAATGGATACATCCACCGATATTTTCACGTCCACCAACTTTTACCTCATATGGAAGATAAAACTCGGTGGAACTATCTTCTTCAAATTACACATAATTATAGAATATTTTTTTCAAGATATTCCATCATCTTCCAATAAACTTGCAATGTACATAGAATCTAGAAAAATCTGCTGACATCAGATAGAACATCGATGATATTTTCAGTAATAGTCCCCTAAACATTATTGGTAGCAGTGTTTCTATGAATACATGGTAATCATGACTCTTTATTCCTTTAAATGAAAACTTCTTTAAATCGATCAAATTTGATAAATTCAATGAATATCCATCTAGAAATTCAATTTACTTGCCCATTCACAGACACATTTCACTTGATTTATGTCCTATATGTATTTCATTTTAGGAATTCTGATCCTTCCTTTATCAAAATTTCTAATATATAACTCCAGCCTATTGCATATGATCCTTAAACCATGACGAGAATTAACTGTATCTTTTGTATGATCAGCTAAATTCAAGCGGTATAAGAAATGTTATCAAAGATATTTTTCTCGATATACATGACATCTAAGTTGTGTCGTATCAATAATTTACTCCAATATGATAATTCCCAAAATATACTCTACTTAATCTAATTATGAGTATCACCAAAATCAGGTAGAGGTTGTGTTTTATCTCCATTACCAATGACTGAGTTTTCAAATTCCAGTAAAGTTGATAATATCATATCATCAATTTTAATTATCGGATAATATGCAAGTTCTATGTTATTCCTCTTAAAGGATTGTTTTTATCTCCGACATGGATTATCGGTTGAGAGAAAATGTCTGTGACAATCAAAAAATAAAATTTCCGGCCGTGTTGAAGCTTAAAAGACTTGTACTCTCCATACATTATAGAAAATGTTTATGTCCTTGCGTACTCCATCCGAATAACATTTCATAATCCGGTAAGTCATTTACAATCCATAATAAAGCTACTTCCATTACGAATGTTGACTTTTATTTGCATAATATATATCCAATCCATCGAGCATCTTTAACTCATCTATTAGTGAATTTAAATACATGTCAATGTATTTTTCCAGATGCGTAGGTCCTAGCACCAACAATGATAGAAAATGAATTGTCTTTTGTTACATAACCATGAAGGTATATTATATGGTGTTGTCACTTATGGCCAACAAGAATAGTCATTACTTTTTCCATGAAGATTAAATCCATCTGTACAAAAGTCTATAATGAAATCCTTTTTTGTTATGAAAATGAAGGAAATGTTGACATCAATCTCTTCCAACAGTCAGACTCTGATGGATGATCCATGTACTCTTCATAACTACGCTTAGAATGCCATAATATATTTTCTTTGTTTCTTTATAATAATATAATCACTTCAATCTCAGAGTCAACGACAAATAATGTAAAAATTTTCTTGTTATTTTTATACTCTTACTTGATTCCTGAAATCTTGGCTTATCACATTCAGGAGAATATGTCAAATACTTTTGTTCTGCGTAATATAAAATATGATGATTTATACAAGACTCTGTCTTAAAATCGGCTACATCCATCTTCTGCGTCATTCTTTTGGTCTTATAATAATTTCCAAGTAATTGAGCATCTTTAGGTAACATTTTCTTAATAATTATAAGCATGGCATCAAAATTACGATATGTCATATTATACTCCATCTTCATCGAAAGAAGTTCTGAAACTGTTGAGAGTTTTGAATATGTCTTACAACCCAACCAGAAGGGCTCTTCTGCCTTTCTCAACAACTTGTAGAATTCCGTTGTCTCACCATGTGGTTCCTCTTTGTCTAGACCATTAGTGTTAAAATCTGGATCCACAACGTCCATAATCATATATATAGATTGATAGCGTTCGCATCATTTGACTCATTAATTATGTCACCAGGACCTCACCGTATCTCTACCAAATTTATATCCTTCCATGAAATTATTTCTATAAAAGTATAACCGAATTTCATTCTTGGATCTATTCTTCATTAAATGATATTTTTGACACAGACATAATATGGTCTCATTGGAATCTAGCACACGAGAACCTTGAGTGTAAGCATATTCTACAAACTCTTAAATACCTTTTTGAAAGACATCTGTAATACGTCCATCTACTACATGCTTGTGCATCTACTCTCTAGTAGTCATCGATTTCACCTGAATGTAACAATTTGTAACTCGAATAAGAGGAGATGTTTCAACGTCGGCATATGTTAAGATACCAGACCTAGAAAAGTTAAACCAAAATTTATCGCTGGACTAAACCTATTCAATAATTTTAGGAGAAGAGAAGATAATTATTTTCATTAAGTTTTCACTTGAGTCCATCCGTAAGGATTCAAACTTACTCTAAGTCAATGATTGTCACATGGTAGCTTATTTTTAGGAAAATTCGGCAGCATAAGCATCCACTTCTCTTGTATACCCCATAAACCAATCACAATCAACTCTCAAAATCTTCACCGCAATGAAAATTTCATTAGATTATGATTGGTTTGGTATATCGAAGAAGAATGTCTTATACAACCGAATATCCATCAAAAATAAAATACAACATGTGACAACGATCGCCTTATAATAAGTTTAAATCCTTATGGACTCCCTTAGTCTGGGACCTCTGAACTATGGAAAGCCAACATAAATGTAATATTTTAAGATAACTTTACAATATACATTTGTACGTGTTACAAATGAAACTATAAAATGATCTTAAAATATTTAGTCATTTTATTTTAATCAGGTATTTTTGTATATTTGGTCGGTTAACGATGGGGATATGAACAGATGCGATCCTAAATTAATGTCTAATTAAGTATTTAAATGATATTTATATAGAAGTGTACCTGCAACAAAAATTCTTCCACATGTACACATCAAAATCCATAACCATTTGATAATAATATCTCATCCCAAAGTGAGTCCAATAATAGTATGTCAATTTTTAAAAAAATATAATATAATTAAAAGTGATGAAATCCTCCAATGTGTTGTATACGTCTCCCAATGTGCATAGCCACACATCACTCGAGGTGGAGGGACACACTTTGTGTGATTTTGGTGTGATTTAATAATAAGTTAGTATTTTAAACTTATTATCTACATAACTATAAGTTAATATGACACACTGAATGCATTAACTCAAATTTAATATGGTAAAAACTTATTACAAAATAACTATTGGTATTTGTTGAACAATGCACTTGGTCCGACCATTCTTTTAATCACATGTACGTCGAGAATTAAATTTATATCTATACACTTGTATTTTCTAGTTTCCATGTCCGTCATTACTCCGATCCAAGAAAAGCCTTATCTTCATTCACCATCACGGAGTCCAGGAAACAAGAATCGAAGATCAGTGATCTCTACCCCATGAGACTCCCTCCATCAATTTCAAGTTAGGTTCTCCCATAATATCCCTTCAATTTTTGTCGATGTTCTCCCTTCTCTTCTCTATATCTACCCTCTTATTTCCCCAACCAATTCATGATTTTTGTACATTGATAATCATATTCATCATTCTCTCCTTTTTGTTTTTTAATTTTTTATCATGATCTATCACCTTCGCCCACTCACAGTTGTCGAAGGTAGGGCTAGTTTCCTTGTTCTCTTAATAAACACTTCCGTTCGTTATTTTCTTCTAACATAGGGTTGAGGTTCATACCGTTGTGTTCTTACTCTTAATAACTTTTTATCTCTCATCCCTTCTTTCAATTGAGCCATTTCTATCCTAACTCCAAATTCAAGTTCAATACCACCAATACATCCTCTAACTCCTTCCCTTGTATTTCTTATTTCTTTCTCTCATATCAACATTCATTTAGTTCTCACTTTTTTGCCACTTCCAATTGCAATCCTAAAATTCCAATTTAGACGTGAATCATTGTAATGAAATTAGTGTTATTGTATGATTCAATATTCTAATTTATTATACAGATTTAGTCATGTTACTAGTTGTGGCATTTCATCAAACACTTAACATGCATATGAATTTTCATATATATTAGGCAAACATAATCAAACCTAATAACTACTACATATTGATCAAGTCTTATCTAGCATAAACAACAAGTTCAAGCA
>JAZKJV010007172.1:600000-935223 GCA_037367405.1 Ottelia alismoides | reverse complement strand
TAAGCCTTCTACTTCGACCTCTCAGTTTCCACTTTGTTTTTTTTTCTATTTTGAAACGATTTTATTTAGAATAGTTGTATTATCTTTATTCTTGACTAAGAAGTGTTCTATGTGAAGGTTTGACAAGGTTGTATACCTTTAGACATTCTCCATGAAAGCCTCTTTTCTTGTATATGTAAGATAAGGGTAAGCTATGTGCTTTGTAAATGATTCCGATTACACCGGAATTAGTTCATATTGCAAGGTCTATAAGTCATGGGAAGGACAAGCTCAGGCACAGGACATAGCCGCATGTATATGGTGAACTTGTTTAAATATCTATGCATTGTGGATTGCTTGGTTGTTTGTTTGTTGGAATTTATGATTTTTGAGCTAAAGTTTTACTTGAATCTATACTTTGCAAAAGCACTATTCACCCATGGTAGTGTGTTTCCATTTGGTAGTAGGGCATGATGTTTCGTGAATTTAGTGTTACTTATGTACTTCAGCAATTATGAGTTAGAACGATGCAGATAATCGTGTTGAAGGACATCAATTTACCGACCTTCCCACTTTAATTAAACTATCTATAATTGTTGGAAGAAGATGGTAATCTATCTGAAGTCCTCCTCCTTTCATATATACTAAGTATATTCATTTCATAACAACAATTATATACATAATGTTGAATGCAATCATAGAACTTTGTTACACGCAATATATATATATATATATATATAATACTACGAATATATTTATGCACTAAAATAGATATAAGAATGTGAATACTCATGAATTTCAAAGTAACATCTATATCAACATCCACTTTAAAACGAATACGAATACAAATGTCAACATTTTTACAAAACTAATACAAACGAATATATATATATATGGGGGGGGAGGGGGGGGGGCTCAACGGGGTTGTCTCTACCTTATTTTTCGTACATTTTTTATATTTTGAAATAAAGTCCATGTATATTCATCCCTATATCCCTCCTATATGTCATTCGAATTTCGTCTGAAAAGAAGACTCATATGCGTTCCATCTAGAACAAGAACGATTACAACAATTATAAGATCGTTAAAATTATCTGTTCTAGATGGAAGGCGTAGGAGTCTCTGTTTCGAACGAAATTGGAATGACATATTAGAGGGATATAGGGATGTATGTACATGACTATATTTTTCAAAAAAATAAAAAAAAGTCAAAAAAATGAGGTGGAAGCAGTCCCATTTTTTCTTATATTTATATATTTGTATTTATATATGGATGATGGCGATCACCTGCACGGACTTGGTCTAATTTTTTTATTTATAGTGTCGAAGAACATCTCGCACATTTATATTAATAAAAGAATCTCCAATAATGCCAAACCACTGAGTTGAAATATGATACTATTGGGGTCTACTTATGAGGCAAAATTCAGAAGGCCCCTTAATCATGAAATGTTTTTAGTAAATATCCAAATTCTCTCAAAACAAGTGCAAACCGAACATCTGAAACCGAACGGAAGACTGAATCGGAAATTTTACTGAAAAAGTCAGATTGGATCATGAAAATTAAATTGATTCAACCATATGATGGCATGATCAATCTTTTAAATCGGATTAAATCAAAGTGATGAGGGATGAATTGGTTGGTCAACCTTGATTAAAGGGTAAAATGAGGTTCCTCCCTAAGGGGAGCTAACTTGACTTCATCCGCTCTTTTTCGTATTTTTGTGGAATTTTTTTAAAATACATGGTAGGTTTTTATCACCAAATGATAACATTTTTTTGTAAGAATTTATAAAATTAGGTTGCCCCCTTTAATAGGAGCTAATTTGGTTCCATCCGCCTTTTTTTCGTATTTTTTGTGAAATTTTTAAAAAATACATGGGAGGTTTTTGGTCACTAGATGATAATATTTTTCTCTTTTTTGAGATTATATACAACAACATGTCATCGTAGAAATCCGATTCTTCCCCCTTTAGGTTATGCTTGTTTGTGAAGATAACAAGTTGCACGATCAAAAGCACAATCGAAAAAATCACAACCACAAATAAACCACTGATGCAGCTATGGATGTAAACGAATAGGGATATATTCATATCCGTATTCGATCCTCTACGTGTCTGCTTTATACATATTTCGACATATGTATTTGTATCTGTTTTTAAAATGAATATGGATATGTATAGCACTTTGTTATGTACCTCTATCATTATTTATGTTTATATATAAATATAGTTATAAATTTATTTTTAAATATTTTTTATATAGTTATATATCTTCTTTCATCATATTTGATGTAATTGTTATGAAATAAATACATTTAATATATATATACACATATGTATATTTATTTATTATTTAAGATAATTTATATAGTATTTCTAATATTACCTATATTGTATCTACTTTACATCTTTATCTGGCATCTGTATATGTATCCCTATACATATTTAAAAATAGATAAGGACATGGTAACACCAATATATATATATATATATATATATCCCTATTTGAGTGTTCGCATCCGTAGTACTGACGTCATCTTAAGGAAGATATTGTTGTAGTCAGAAACAACATGAATATAATTAAACAATAATTATCCGATCAACCTATTATTTATACTAGAAACAAGGGTACGTAAACGATTACGCTTAAAAGAAAGAGAGTGAAGTGGCAAACATTTTTAGAATCCAAAAATAACACAGATGTTAAAAATCCCTTGAAGATCTGTTGTATTCAAAGTTGTATTTAGACTTTAATTGGAAAAGTCTATGTAATTACAATTGGCATTCAATTTGGTTTCAATTGGGAAACCAAATGGTTTGGAGGGAAAGTTGGGAATTCCCAAATTTGAAATATGGGAGTTTGGGGTGGAAGTTTAGTCCCACACCGGGGAGAACTAAACTTTTTGGTGGACTTATGTATGAGTTCACAACCCAAGCTCTTGTAGCAATAGTAGAGAGGAAAAATGGAGGACCACACACGCGCGCGCGCGCGCTCCGCTCCGCTCCGGCTCCGTCTCCGTCTCCGGCTCGGGAGACCTGTTTACATTGAATAATCGGATAATGATTGGGAAACATATGATTAATATGATTTTAATCTGTATCGTTTCTCTGTTAATTCATTTGGATCCGATTTTATACTGTTTAATGTATGAACTGGTAATCTTATTTACAACAAGATCATCTGGCATACGCACACATGCATGCACGCCCTCCATATCGCAACCAAGGAAGGACATATCGATATCGACATCATATCGATACAATGTCGATACCGATATATCGCCGATATATCGGCGATATATCGACGCATATCCGACATCCTGTATCCATTGTTCTATTTTGAGATGTCGATACCCGATATATCCATATCGACGATATATCGATGACCTGTCGATACCGATATATCGACGATATATCGCGATATGGCAATCCCTGATCGCAACTACGACCATGGAATGAGCCTCGCATCTCATACTCTAGTCCGAGCTTGAGTGAGGTTTCGCGTATTCCCTTTAAATGTCGTTATGGTGTTAATACAATCTTTTATTTTTACAATTACACCCTTAAGTTTTTTTCAACTATGTTTATGCTCCAATATTAGCACAGAACTCACTGTAGTGTCCTTCCATTGTTACACTTGTGTCCTTGCATTTCACTAATGGAAGGTCAATCCTGCTAAGGTGCGATTTGTAGTAGAGAAAAATGTTAGGAACATAAGGTCTCGTTCGGATGGTGAGGTACCCCCCTTAACCCACCTCCTCTCTTTCCTACGTATGCCTCACTTTTTATCTTTTTTAAAAAAATTAAATAAATCAAATCTCCATCATCAATTCCATCAAAAAAAACAATATATTATACCATCATATCATATAAAAATTATAAATTACTCCACTTTCACTCACTTTTCCGAACTTCAATACAGTCACATTATAATAACTACTCACTTTTTTGAACTTCAATACAATCATATCACAACAAATCCACTTCTGACCCATCCCCAGTTTAACCCTGTAACACAGAAAGGGGAAAATCTCTATGGATGACTTAATGGTGGCAATTGCCATAGAGGAGGAACACAGGAAACAAAAACCTGTGCTTCCTGTTGATATTCAGGCTAAGGTCAATTTCATGACCTCGAAGGGCAAAGATAAAAAGGGAAAGGGTCCCAATAACAATAAAATGAAACCAAAGGGCAAGATCCAGAAAAAGGCAAAGAATAAACCCTGCTGGCACTGTAATCAGGTTGGCCATTGGAAGAAGGACTGTCCGTCCTTGAAGGCTCAACCTAAGGTTACAGACGGGAGTCCACAAGTGAACATGATCACTATGGGACTCGGGGCTAGCGAGGGGTATGTCTCTGTAAAACCTGAACTATACCATATCCATGATCCAAATGAGTGGCTCGTGGATACGGGAGCCAATGTGAACATATGTTCTGACAGAACGTTGTTTTCTTCTTATCAGACCTGCAGCGGTGGGACTGTGAAGATGGGGAACGATTCTGCAGCCAGGGTGCTAGGGTCGGGACAAGTCAACTTGAGGTTCTCCTCTGGACGAGTCTGGACGTTGCACATGGTGCTGCATGTTCCTGACATCAAGAAGAATGTGTTATCTGGCTCCATCTTAGTTAGAAATGGTTTTGAATTGAACTTTAAATGTAATAAAGTTGTTATTCTGAGACATGATGTCTTTTATGGTAAAGGCTATTTGGCTGACTTTGACTTGTTATTTAGAATTAGATGTGATTCAGTAAACATTAATGAATTGAATGTTTTGAATACTGAATGTTCTAGTTCTGTGTCTCAAGTTGTGAATAATCTTGAATCCTGTGATCTGTGGCATGGTAGATTGGGTCATGTAAATCTAAATTCGATTAAAAGGATGATGAATTTAGAATTGATCCCTAAACATACAATTGATAAAACTCAAAAATGTGAGATATGTGTGCAAGCAAAGACACCTAGGAAGTCTTTTCAGTCTGTCTCTAGAGATAGTGAGATCTTAGATCTAGTGCACACGGATATCTGTGAGTTTAATAGTGTGTTGACCCGAGACAATAAAAAATACTTTATCACCTTTATAGATGATGGCAGTAGATATTGCTATGTATATCTAATGAAAACCAAGGATGAAGCCTTAGAGAAATTTCTTATCTTTAAGAATGAGGCTGAGACACAAACAGGAAAAGTGCTTAAACGCCTTAGGTCAGATAGAGGAGGTGAATATACCTCTAACTTATTTGATGAACAATGCAAATCTTTTGGCATAGTTCATGAAGCTACGGCCCCATATTCACCACAATCAAATGGGATAGCAGAACGGAAAAATAGAACCTTAACTGACATGATCAATGCTCTCCTACAGAGTTCTGGACTTCCAACCTATATGTGGGGAGAAGCCTTGAATACAGCTTGCCATATTCTGAATAGGGTGCCTCCAAGACATATGGAAAAGTGTCCCTTTGAACTTTGGAGAAAAAAGAAACCAAGTTTAAGATATCTCAAAGTGTGGGGCTGTCTCGCTAAGGTTTTAGTCCCAGAACACAAGAGAAAGAAACTTGGTCCTAAAACTGTTGATGCGGTCTTCTTAGGTTACTTGGAAAATAGCTATGCATATAGGTTCTTGGTAATTCGGTCCGAGATACCGGGCATAGATGTCAACACTATTGTTGAACTCCGTGATGCTACCTTCTTTGAGGATGTATTCCCATTGAAGACTGGGATTCCTCAGAATCTAACCATTGAGGGTGCCTCCACATCAGGATCTATTCCAGATCAAGTGGAAAGGATATCGAATGTGGGGGTTGAGACTCAACCTGAACCCAATGATCTCTCTGAAGAGAATGAGCCAAGGAGGAGTAAAAGACCTCGGATAGCCAAGGATCTGGGTAGCGACTTCGTTGTCTACCAGATCGAGGGTGATCCACCAAGTTACAAGGAAACCATGGCTTCATCCGAAGCAAAACAATGGAAGGAAGCCATCAAATCTGAGATGGATTCCATTATGGCTAATGGAACTTGGGAGTTGGTTGATTTACCCAAAGGGTGCTCTACTATTGGGTGCAAGTGGGTGTTTAAGAGAAAGCTTAGACCTGACGGATCAATTGAAAAATATAAAGCCAGATTAGTTGCCAAGGGCTTTAGGCAAAAGGAAGGTATCGATTATTTTGATACCTATTCCCCTGTGACTAGGATGACCACAATCCGGATGCTCATAGCATTGGCATCTGTATATGATCTCTCTATCCACCAGATGGATGTGAAGACCGCCTTCTTGCATGGCGATCTTGAGGAAGAGATCTATATGGATCAACCTGATGGGCTTGTGACTCCTGGGAATGAGGGAATGGTTTGCAAGCTTGTCAAATCCCTTTACGGATTGAAACAAGCACCAAAGCAGTGGCATGAAAAATTTGACAAGACTATTTTGTCATGTGGCTTTAAGGTTAATGAATCCGACAAGTGTGTCTATTCCAAGGTAAAAAGTGATGAGTGTATTGTCTTGTGCCTATATGTTGATGACATATTGTTGTTTGGATCACATATGAGGATTATTAATGAAACTAAGGCATTCTTGAGTAGCAAGTTTGAGATAAAGGACATGGGTGTTGCTGATGTGATCTTGGGTCTCAAACTGACAAGGTCAGTTGATGGGATTGTAGTTTCTCAATCTCACTATGTTGAGAAGGTACTTGAGAAATTTGGATATCAAGATTGCAAAGCTGTAAGCACTCCTTTTGATTCATCCAAAACGCTATTTAAGAATAAAAGTGGAGTACCTGTAGCCCAGCTAAGGTATTCACAAGTGATAGGAAGTTTAATGTATCTTGCAAATTGCACGAGACCTGATATTTCATTCTCGGTTGCAAAGCTGAGTAGATACACTAGCTGTCCTGACCGTACTCACTGGGAGGCTCTGGATCGAGTACTGAAGTACTTGAAGGGAACTATCTCTCTTAGTTTGCATTATGGTAGACATCCTTCTGTACTAGAAGGATACAGTGATGCAAGCTGGATAGGGAAAATAGAGGAGTCTGGGAGTAATGGTGTTACAGGGTATGTATTTACCCTTGGAGGCGGTGCAGTCTCCTGGAGGTCTGTGAAGCAGACCATTCTAGCTCGATCTACTTTTGAGGCCGAGTTGTGTGCTTTGGACACCACTGGAATTGAGGCTGAATGGCTAAGGGAACTTCTGTCTGAAATTCCCATGGTAGGTCAGCCTGTTCCTGCGATCTCGGTACATTGTGATAATATGACCACAATTGCCAAGATCAAGAGTTCAAAGTTCAATCAGAAAACAAGGAGACACATACAAATCAGACTTAAGACGTTAAGGGATTTGGTGTCTCGAGGAGTGTTGGATGTGGATTTTGTAGGATCCAAAGACAACACGGCAGATCCGTTGACTAAGGGACTTGATAGATCTTTAGTCCTAAAGTCTAGGCTTGGGATGGGACTGAGACCCATTGGGAGTTCCTCTACAGTAGCAACCCAACCTATCTGAGTGGAGATCCCACAAAGTAGGTTCAATGTCGTAATAATAAGCTGTTTGGAGAACTGGTTGGCACTCTAAGTTTAATGCGTAAGCATGAGTGTCTTATCCCTGGAAGCCTGAGTGCCATTTAAGCTGCGAGTTTAGGAAGAGCGTAGGCTCTGAATGGGTTCAAGCCTTTGGGCAGGATGTTAGCAGTGCATCCTTGGAGAACGCCACCTATGTGAGTGTTACTGTGGGCCGCAGTTAAAGGAAGAGGGTCTTTCCTGAACACACTCATGAAACAGGATAAGGGTGCATGGCCTTTAAGAGCACCAACCCTGAAGATTGTACCAAGAACAACGCTTTGTTGTTTCTACCGTATACTTTAACACCAAGGTCTGAAGTTCAAGACGTAGTTCACTTCGTTCCTGTTAAAGTGAAAGTAGTAAACTCAGGTAGAGGTTCAAACCGGAAGGTACCTTTACTGAAAGCAAAGTGTGGGCAGCCGAAAGAAGTCTTTTAAATCCTTTTGAATCTCCTTTTCAAATTGGTGAATTCGTGGGGGATTGTTGTATTCAAAGTTGTATTTAGACTTTAATTGGAAAGTCTATGTAATTACAATTGGCATTCAATTTGGTTTCAATTGGGAAACCAAATGGTTTGGAGGGAAAGTTGGGAATTCTCAAATTTGAAATATGGGAGTTTGGGTGGAAGTTTAGTCCCACACCGGGGAGAACTAAACTTTTTGGTGGACTTATGTATGAGTTCACAACCCAAGCTCTTGTAGCAATAGTAGAGAGGAGGAATGGAGGACCACACACGCGCGCGCGCGCGCTCTGCTCCGCTCCGTCTCCGTCTCCATCTCCGTCTCCGGCTCCGGCTCCGGCTCGGGCTCGGGCTCGGGCTCGGGAGAGTCAATTCGGATCTCGGATCTCGATACTTTTGCTGTAGATTTCATTTGGTAAGTCGATTAAATTAATCGTGTACGATTAATTTGGTAAGTCGACTTAAATGGGAATTCAACTCGCCATTATGGACGCGTTTTTTGGGATCCGAAAGGATGCATTTTCGGGACGTAACTTTGGAAACCAAAGGTCGCGTTTTTAGGACGCGAGCCCCTCTATTTATATCCCTCACTCGACTCGGTTTTTCTTCACTCGCAAGAAAAACCTCTCTCGCGCCGTCTCTCTTTGGTTCTTCCTCTCGCGGACGAACGTCTTCCGCTTCTCCTCTCTTGGCTGCAGTTCTCTGAGGTACAATCGAGGACGATCCCGTTGGTGTGCGCCGACGACGATCGTGAACCGTCGTATCCTGGGAGCGGATCGCCAGTACCCTACGCATCGGTATTGTGGGGGCGATATCTTCTCTAAGGACAGTCCATTTTCATGGACGCTTCGGTGACTTCTAAACTAATCTCTGTTTTATTTTGCTTGCTGCAATATGTTTATTGCTTTACCCTTTCTGGATCATGCCCGTCTTTGTGTTTCTGTTCTTTTAATCGGTTCCTGTTTACATTGAATAATCGGATAATGATTGGGAAACATATGATTAATATGATTTTAATCTGTATCGTTTCTCTGTTAATTCATTTGGATCCGATTTTATACTGTTTAATGTATGAACTGGTAATCTTATTTACAACAAGATCATCTGGCATACGCACACATGCATGCACGCCCTCCATATCGCAACCAAGGAAGGACATATCGATATCGACATCATATCGATACAATGTCGATACCGATATATCGCCGATATATCGGCGATATATCGACGCATATCCGACATCCTGTATCCATTGTTCTATTTTGAGATGTCGATACCCGATATATCCATATCGACGATATATCGATGACCTGTCGATACCGATATATCGACGATATATCGCGATATGGCAATCCCTGATCGCAACTACGACCATGGAATGAGCCTCGCATCTCATACTCTAGTCCGAGCTTGAGTGAGGTTTCGCGTATTCCCTTTAAATGTCGTTATGGTGTTAATACAATCTTTTATTTTTACAATTACACCCTTAAGTTTTTTTCAACTATGTTTATGCTCCAATATTAGCACAGAACTCACTGTAGTGTCCTTCCATTGTTACACTTGTGTCCTTGCATTTCACTAATGGAAGGTCAATCCTGCTAAGGTGTGATTTGTAGTAGAGAAAAATGTTAGGAATATAAGGTCTCGTTCGGATGGTGAGGTACCCCCCTTAACCCACCTCCTCTCTTTCCTACGTATGCCTCACTTTTTATCTTTTTTAAAAAAATTAAATAAATCAAATCTCCATCATCAATTCCATCAAAAAAACAATATATTATACCATCGTATCATATAAAAATTATAAATTACTCCACTTTCACTCACTTTTCCGAACTTCAATACAGTCACATTATAATAACTACTCACTTTTTTGAACTTCAATACAATCATATCACAACAAATCCACTTCTGACCCACCCCCAGTTTAACTATCTATTCAAACACCAAAACATAAAAACGGATTACCCTCTACCAGTTTAACCCGTCCTAACCCGCGTACCAAACGCAACCTAATTGTTATTGGAAAAAACTCAGAAAATATAAAGAAATTAGCAAAGGTCATAACCTAACCTCTCATCATCATCATCAGATGGAGAAGAGTTGAACAACAACCCAAATTGTCCAATACAAGATTATCATGAACAGCAGCCGCATTCCACACTAATAAAAAGCTTGGAGTTCCGATTCCACCCAACACCACTTGCAATCTCAATGTGTGGTTTTGTCTCCGCTTATGGACAAAGCTCTCTTCTCTGCCCCCACCATTGTAATGGCTCTGACTTTCTCCGTATATTCCACTTTTCATGGCAAATTAAACAAAGATCTTCTACGGTTCTCACTAAGGAAAATAAGTTGTGGTTACGAAATTGTGCCCACGGATGTGGGGCTTGTGGTCACGGAATTGGACTATGCCCACAACACATCGTGGCCAGTAGTTGTAGCTACAAGTCTCGTCGCGAGAGTTCTCTAACCACGAATATGTCGTGGCCACTACAAGTGACCACGGAACTTGTCGTGACCACAGCTCTTGTTGAAGACTTTAGCCACGATATAGCTACGAGAAGTTAGTGACTACGGAATTATCGTGGTCACAAGTTTCCGTGGTCACGTTCCTTGACCACAACTCATTTTTCTTGTAGTGTCTACTCACAGATCATATGATTATGCAGATGATTGGGTTAAAAGTTGGGATTTTTGAGAGAAATTCGGAAGTCAGTAATCTTGTTTAGAGAAGATTATGTGCATCCTAGAGTAGACATCTTGCAAGTCTAGTCTGTTCAGTAGATGTTCATGGATTCCTTATTGGGTGACTTAGATTATTGCAAGCAAAGGTTGCGCGGAGGAGATGAACTAGCAAATCCATGGAAAGACATATGCCGCCTTCGTTCAGACTTTGTCCAGTCTCCGCTCACTTCGACCTTTAGGAAAGCAAAGAAAGAAGTAGGTCGCGTAGTTTGACGGAGTCAGTTTCTCACTAGGTGGGTTAGATTGTGAGGAGGTTGATCGATTTTTACATGAAAACTCATACATATTATCATTGTTCATCATAAACTAAAACGGTTCCTTCCACTGGAGCAAGATATGTATATATTACTGTGATTACCAGTCAAAAACTACTAGGAGAAACGTATAGCAATCGAGTTCATCATTTGCAAAAGATGAAAGCAAAGGTAGGAAATTTCCTGTCAGGTTTTATTGTGACTGTCTGATGTTCAGCACTATCACCTTTCTTAACAGTCCTGAAAAAGGGAAAAGGATGACTGTTCTTGTGGATTCTCAGGAAGACGTCTGTTTGATATGATTAGCAGTAGTTTAAGATGAAGTGACGGTAATATTCGTTTTGAGATTAGTTTTGAAAGTTTGTTTACACTTCCAGCAAAATTACTGTAAAATAAAGAGGGGAAATTCCTTTTAGGTGTTGTTCGGATAAGTCGCAAGAGTGGAATACTGGATTTATTTATTGGCATCATCTCATGTCCATGCACTCGGCGATACGAGAAATGAAATCTTCGTATCCTTTACGTTGAGATTTTTTTCCCAAAGAAAGCATCCAATTATTTAAAAATTTGTCTAACTTTGATCTTTTCGACATAGCGCCTGTAGCTCAGTGGATAGAGCGTCTGTTTCCTAAGCAGAAAGTCGTAGGTTCGACCCCTACCTGGCGCGTTTATTTTCTTTTTTTCCCCCTCTTTTTAGTTATTTTTTCCTGCCCTTTTAAATAGATTTTTCCTTTTTTACCTGTTGTGATATATCAACCCATTTAAATCTAACTGACTTCTAGGAGTAGATAGAAGAAATAGATTTTTCTAAGCTCATCGACCCGCTGTTCTCTCGATAATCGAAAATGCACTTATACTAGGCTCAAAGTCCGAAGATCGCTCATCGATCCCCAGGACGGAATCAATAGCATATGGATGTGATGAACGCGCAACTCTCTGCAACTCAGCAACATATTCCCTTTTTCCCTAATGATACACATCAAATATAATGTCACCGAGCGCGGAATCAATATTCCTCATAACAATTTAGATGAAAATATCATCACCTCAATCCCCATATTAATTTGAGCTCAATGATATTTTCCAAGCTTCATATCAAGGTGGTGATAGTTTCACATCATGAACTTCTATGAATCTATAGATCTCAAAATATAGTTAAGAGTCACAATTTACCATCTAAGTTGTATCAATAGTTAAAACTTCATTCAATAGCACACATATGTAAAGTCCTTTACAAATTTCAAATTTACCATAACTATTAATGCAAGCTTCTATACTCACTTAATTAGTCTGACGATAGTGCATTGTGTCTACCACCCAAAAGAACATGGTTCAAATCTCCCGTTGTGGGGGTTTATGTTAGATAGTCGACAACCATCGTAAAAAATAGTCAAATCTTTCGACATAGATATGAGCAAGAATCCATGTAGCCGACCATACTCATAGTTGGAGAAGACTTCGCCATTTTTTTTAGTTATTTTTCCCCCTCTTTTTAGTTATTTTTTCCTGCCCTTTTAAATAGATTTTTCCTTTTTTACCTGTTGTGATATATCAACCCATTTAAATCTAACTGACTTCTAGGAGTAGATAGAAGAAATAGATTTTTCTAAGCTCATCGACCCGCTGTTCTCTCGATAATCGAAAATGCACTTATACTAGGCTCAAAGTCCGAACAATTTAGATGAAAATATCATCACCTCAATCCCCATATTAATTTGAGCTCAATGATATTTTCCAAGCTTCATATCAAGGTGGTGATAGTTTCACATCATGAACTTCTATGAATCTATAGATCTCAAAATATAGTTAAGAGTCACAATTTACCATCTAAGTTGTATCAATAGTTAAAACTTCATTCAATAGCACACATATGTAAAGTCCTTTACAAATTTCAAATTTACCATAACTATTAATGCAAGCTTCTATACTCACTTAATTAGTCTGACGATAGTGCATTGTGTCTACCACCCAAAAGAACATGGTTCAAATCTCCCGTTGTGGGGGTTTATGTTAGATAGTCGACAACCATCGTAAAAAATAGTCAAATCTTTCGACATAGATATGAGCAAGAATCCATGTAGCCGACCATACTCATAGTTGGAGAAGACTTCGCCATTTTTTTTTATTAATGTAAACTTCTATGTGTTTCCCCATAATTTTGATACCAACAAGTCAACTTACGGTGGTTGCTTTCCATTATTAGGGAACTTGTAAAGAAATTCTTCCATTTCATCCATAAGGTTGGTCTTAAACTAGTGGATTCCAACAAGCTTGTAATTTTGGAGGGCAACCTTTGATTGGAATGGACATTTTAGGAGGAGCTATTGGTTTCAAATAATATACACCAATCTTTTAGCAAGTGGGCATAATTACTAACCATGGACTAAAATGAATGGACCATGCATGTTTCATGAAGTAGAATTAATAGTAGAGATGGACTTTAATAGGAGCAAAGGACTTGGACCTTGTAGAGGGAATGGTGGGAGAGAATGGGCACAAGCACTTAATGGCACCATGAAGTTGGCCATCCACACTTCATGTCTAAGAAGGACATTGGCACTACATATTATGAATTTGGTCCATTCTTTATATCCCAAAACTACCAATAGCCTAGCCAAAAAAGTTGGTAAATGTACATAAGATGACAGGTTTTCACACTCGTGCCCCTTCGAGATTTGCAATTACAATTACGTCGTTACTTTTTTTGCAATAACACATGTGTCCATGTATTCTTACAAAATTCACAGTATTGCTCCTCCATCGAATATAGGGGCATAAGTGTAATAATAAAAGGGTAGTACTGTGAATTTTGTAAGAATACATGGACGCAAGTATTATTGCAAAAAAAAGTAGGAGCATAATTGTAATTGCAAAATCTCAAAGGGGCACAAATGTTAAAAAAATCTAAAATAAATTAACAATAATTCATAAGTATGAGTTGGAAAGCTAATGTATGCAATTCAAACGTATCATACAATGAAGGCATGACGACAAGCTCGAAGCATAGACTACTCCTATCTTTGCATCAAACTTCCCCTAAGGGTACGTTTGGTTGCTGGATTACCAGAGGTAATCTGGGGGAGGGTAATATATTCTCGTATTTTGGTGTTTGGATAGAGGATTTTTGGTTAAGAGGGTTTGTTGTGATGTGGTTGTATTGAAATTTGGAAAAGTGATTGGTTATTGTGATGTGATTGTATTGAAGTTTAGAAAGTGAGTAGAAGTTGAATATTTTATATTATTAGATGATATGGAATAATATATTATTTTTTCGATGGATGGATGAAAGAGAAATGATTTATTTAATGTATTAAAAAAGAGAGGAAGAAGAGAAAGTATGAGTTTTGAGAGGAAATCCTTCGAAAGAGGGTAACCCCCTACCCGAACATGCCTTAAGCGTGCTCGATGAGATGGGATTAAAGAAGCCGAGTAGGTCAAGAAAGGGGAGAAGATTATGCGAAGCGATGTGATCGTTCAAAATCTCCTCATAGAAGGAATACAACATCGAGGTTGTAGCACCTTGAGTGTTACTAAACTCGCTTACCCGATTACAGATCCAATTGTTTGCTTCGTTCAGAAGGGTTAGACAATCAATTAAACTAAATTCGAGTACTTAATCAAGTTAAAATAAGTACAGTGGGAAAGAAAATATAACAATTCGAGTACTTAATCAAGTTAAAACAAGTACAGTAGGCGCTGACAATAAAAGATGTTAGGTGACTAATTAAATGAATCCAAAATACTTGTGGCGGTCAACGAATGGGAGGGATCACATCAAATCTAGAAATAAAATAGACTAGGTAGCATACCCGCGCTTCGCGGCGGGAAGAAAAATAAAATAAGAATTAAGTAAAAGTACAGGACTTGTGAAAATTGAAATGAGGAATAAATATGTTGATGGCAGTTACTGAAAGCAAATAAAAATTGGTAGTAGCGATCTAAAGTTTTAATTAAAAGAGCATACAACGTAGAAAGCAAACAGAAGTTCTTCATGGCAGTAAAGAGTGTTGTCTGAAGAAATGAACAAACAAACCAACTTTGAGAGAATAAAGTACTGGATAGAAGATAACTGAGATATAAAGGTTGGAGTTTCGTTAAACAGAAGGAGGAACATATACGAAAATGTTTACTTGTTCAGCAATTTATTACAGAACAACATGCTAAAACAGTTTAGAAGATGTAGAAAAGCGGAGCTGGAAAGCGGAAGGTGTACTGCAAGAAAGCTGAAGGGTATCTGCATAGTTGAATGAAATAATTATTATTATAAGACGAAGGTTATGAGAATTAAGTTAAAAGGAGGTAGTTAATACAGTAAAATTAAATTTAAGAATGTAATTGTTGGTAGTCATATAAAAAAAGTTATGTAATAAGAAAATTTGTTATCGGTTTTCTTAAGATAAATTATAGAAACTATGAGAAGAAATAAATCTTACAGGTTTTAGTCTACACTGTTTGAATCAGTGATGGATGTCGATGGAACATTTTCTGTCTCGATACTGTAAGATGGTAAAGAAATTTGAAAATTAAAGTAATTGTATATTATTGTGAAAGAAATGTAATAGAAATGTTAGGAACTATACATTAAGGTTATACCTTTGGCGAAACCTGGATACTTCAGGGATATTTAGGTCTATATGAAACCTACTTGAAGTAGTGGAGCATAGGACAGGATCGCCTATGATAATCGAAAAATTATGAACTATTTAAGATAAATCTATGAAAATATGTTTAGATAATGAAGACGTTAGTGAAGAATACTAACCAAGGTAATATGTGACAGCCAAACCAGTCAAAACGATGACAAATTTTTTTCTCTGTTACGAAGAAGTTTTGATGGAAAATTTTCTGCTATTTTCCCCCATAAAATAACGGGTAGTATTTTTCTGCTGTTGATTTCACAGTAGACATGATAATGAAATTGATATACGTAGGAGGCTAAATATTTTTCAAGAAAGTAAATTATTCATAAAATATTTGATATATATAAAAAAACCTGTTGTTTATGATTTGTATATTTAGCTTGGCAGGAGCGCCTTCTTCGTAATAAGTTCTTCTGGTCTTGTCAACCGGAAGAAGCCATCCAATTATATCTACAAAAGAGAAAGACATGTTACTGATATCAATGTTACAAGTAAATAGTATAAAGGTAATATGTTACTTTCATATGATATAATCTACTATAAATAATAAACATACCAATGATATATGCACTGTAGAAGATAGGCATGGTGACATCTTCAAAATCAACGAAGAAAAACTTATATCGTGGAATAGACATGTCTATTTCTGCATGATGAATGATATAAGTTATATCTGTAAACACCAAAATGACTTCATTTGGGACAATTCTTCGTGATGTTTTATTCGGATGGGCACTACAGTCAACAATGGTATACATTTCTCCTTCCTGGAGACTATGTCCAAAACAGAACCCTTTGTCTAATTCAATCAGGCCTTCAATAGGTATTTCCTATATGAGAGTAGAAAATCAGAAATGTAAAAGAAGTTATGAAATTGTAAAGAAGATATTAAATGTAACACAATTGTTGTCAATGTTATTCAACTGCAATTTAAAAGAAGATATATATAGAACTATTACAGTTTGAAAAAGTAGCAGCAGGTTAAAAATAACTTTGTTGTATGGAAAGCAGTAAGTAAACTTGCCGTCAATGTTTTTTTCGACCTTTTGACAGCACTGATACATTGTAAGTTGATAAAGGAAATATAGATAACAAAATTAGAAACAGACAAAATTTGAATAACACAAACCCTAACTATTTCGTTTGTAAGAAGAGTGCTAATCATATCATAACCAAACAGCAGTACTTATCAATAAGCACAATCCTATAAATGTGCAAACATCCATATTCATTGTCAGAGACTAAAAAAAAGGAAAAACAACAGCTCTTTTTATATATCATTCATCAAGAAGGTAGTCAAATTTTATATCCATAAGAGAACAACAACAGGCAAAGATGTTATAGATATAAAAGCAGACAGAATTTAATGAGTAATAATGAATTTCGCTCATACAAATGTTTGTTCTGCACTTTTGGAGATATCGATCCCTTATAAGTTGATATCCATAAGGAAAAAACAATAGTTAAAGATATTACATATTTAAAGGCAGAGAAAATTTAATGAGCATTAAGAAATTCTGGTGACACATAGAGTAAACTATGAATACAACATCAACATAAAAGAGTACCATAGTATGGAAAGAACCTTACCTGTAACGTTTTCTTTCCTTCCTGTTAATATTGAATCACTGCAATCGCAAGGGATATATATATATATATATATATATATATATATATATATGTATGTATGTATGTATGTATGGGTCATATGTGGCTGCCCCCGCCTTATTTGGGCAATTTTTTTATTTTTTTGAAAAAATAATACCATGTATATTCATCCCTATATCCCTCCTATATATCATTCGAATTTCGTCAGAAACAGAGACTCCTACGGCCTCCATCCGGACAGTAATTTTTTAACGGTAACAAGATTTTTTTAAATCGATACCATCGAGATGGAGGCCGTAGGAGTCTCTGTTTCTGACGAAATTCGAATGGCATATAGGAGGGATATATTGGTGAATATACACGGTTTTATTTTTCAAAAAAAAATTAAAAAACGTCGAAAATTGGGGCGGGGGCAGCCATGTTGGCTGCCCCCAGGGGGCAGCCCCATTTTTTCCTATATATATATATATATATATATATATATATATATATATATACAGAACTATCCAAAAAAGACAAATTAGCGGAAGAAAGAGACATGGCTATTATCTTAAGAACATAATGTAAATTGTTTACTGCCAAACATCAGTAGACACATTGATACAATAGCAACCATTAATAGCATGTACTCAATATTATACACAGCCATATATGTTATTTACATCATACATATAATCAATACTATTTACAGCCATATGTGTTCTTCGTATCATAACAACTCTTATACTAATTAATATATGTAAAGAATCGATGTTCTAAAATATAGCAGCCCACAAATACATACAAAAGCATAAAACAATATCATAACATCCGCTAGAAAGAAACACCTCTTTCAGAAAGACGATCAATAAACTCTCCAAAGTAAATGAAGGAAACATAGATTACAGCAAACATGTAAAAGATATGAAGAAAATAAGATTTTAAATACTGTCAAATTTTATATCCATAAGAAGACGCCAAGAGGTAAAAATCAAATACATTTACAGCCACGCAGGAATTAATAAGCATTGCGGAATTTTGTTCATACATAAAATAAACCAAACATACAACAGCAACATAAAGACATACTATAATATGAAAGGAATCTTGACTGTAACGGTTTTTGTTCTTCCTATCAATAGCAACTTACTGAAATGGCAACATATATATGTATAGAACTGTAAGAATTCGATAAATTAGCAGAAAAAAGATACATAACTATTATCTAAAAAACAGAATGTCAATTATTTAGCAACAAACATCAGTAAACACATTAATACAGTAGCAACGATTACTGACATCCACCAAGTAGTATATACAGCCATATATGTTCTTTGTATTGTATCAACTCTTATAGTAAACAATATATTCAAAGAATCTCTGATGTAAAATAGAGCAACCTACAAACGCACAGGAAAGCATAAATTGATATCATAACATCCACTACGAAGAAACCCCCTTTCGAAAAAAATAATCAATAAACTCTTTAAAGTAAATGAAAGAAACAGAATTCAGGACGAACATCTAACATATATCTATGAAATAAAATATTACATGCTGTAGAAAATATTACCTTCAATGTTTATTCTGTCTTTTGTCCATATCGATCCCTTATAATTTTATAAAGAAAGCATATGTAAGAAAATTACAATCAGGTAAGATATGAGTAACAGAAACCCTAATTATTTTTTTGAAAGAAGAAGCATGATCATATCTTAGCAAACATCAATAAACCATAAAACAGCAACATAAAAAAATATTATAGTATGGAAAGAACCTTACCTGTAACGGAATTTTTCTTCCTGTCAATAATGACTTACTGCAATGTCAACACATGTGTGTATATATATAACAATAAAAAGAACGGAAAAATTAGAAGAACAAAGAGACATAGCTATTGTCTTAAAGTCAGAATGTAAATTGTTTACTAACAAACACTGACTTACTGAAATGGCAACATATATATACATAGAACTATAAAAAAACGATAAATTAGCAAAAAAATTAAACATACGTATTGTCTAACAAACAGAAGGTCAATTATTTAGTAACAAACATCAGTAACCACGGTAATACAGTAGCAACGATTACTAACATTCACTAAGTAAAACAGCAACATAAAAAAATATTATAGTATGGAAAGAACCTTACCTGTAACGGAATTTTTCTTCCTGTCAATAATGACTAACTGCAATGTCAACACACACACACACGTGTGTGTGTGTGTGTGTGTATAACAATAAGAAGAACGAAAAATTAGAAGAACAAAGAGACATAGCAATTGTCTTAAAGTCAGAATGTAAATTGTTTACTAACAAACACTGACTTACTGAAATGGCAACATATATATGCATAGAACTATAAAAAACGATAAATTAGCAAAAAAATAGACATACGTATTGTCTAAGAAACAGAAGGGCAATTATTTAGTAACAAACATCAGTAAGCACAGCAATACAGTAGCAACGATTACTAACATCCACTAAGTACTATCTACAACCATATATGTTCTCGGTATCGTACCACCTCTTATAGTAACCAATATATTCAAAGAGCCGCTGATGTAAAACAGAGCAACATACAAATGTATAGGAAAACATAAATTAATATCATAACATCCACTACGAAGAAACCCCTGTTTTGAAAGAGAGAAACAATAAACTCTCTAAAGTAAATGGAAGAACCAGAATTTAGGGCAAGCATCTACCAGATATTAAAAAAATAAGATATTACATACTGTAGAAAATGTTACCTTCAATGTTTATTCTGTCTTTTGTCCATATGGATCCCTTATAATTTTATAAAGAAAGCATATGTAAGGAAAATATAATCAGGTAAGATATGAGTAACAAAAACCCTAAATAAATTTTTTGAAGAAGAAGCTTCATCATATCCTAGCAAACATCAATAAATCATACAACAGCAACATAAAAGAACACTATAGTATGGAAATAACCTTACCGGTAGCAGTTTTTTTTCTTAACAATTATAACTTACTGCAATGTCAACACATGTATACATATACATATAGAACTGCGATAAAAAGGAAAAATTAGCAGAAGAAAGAGACGTAGTTATTGTCTTAAAAACAAAATGTAAATTGCTTACTAACAAACATCGGTAAACACAGTCATACAGTAGCAACTGTTAATGACATATACCAAATACTATATACAGGCATCTATGTTCTTTGTATCATACCAACTCCTATAGTAAACGATATATTGAAAGAGTCGATTGGTCCATATCGATCCCTTATAATTTGATAAAGAAAGCATATGTAGCAAAATTGCAATCAGTTAAAATAGGAATACCAGAAACCCTAAATATTTTTTTGGAAAGAAGAAGTTTGATCATATCATAAGAAACATCAATAAACAAAAGCATATTACAGGAAGCAGGATGAAATTTTAATAAACATTCAAAAAAACCAGTGGAAAACAACAACATATACTAAACAAAAAGGCAAATATGAAATGATCTTAAAAGGAGAACATGAATAGCAGAGAAAAAACAGAACTTTTACCACATTACCTTTCGAGTTGGGAATTAGGGAAGCAGATGACTAACGGGAAGTAAGTCAAATATCTAAGGTTATAGGAAAAATGGGATGTGGGTAAACAGGTAAAAGGCATGACATTGAAAATGAAGAAAAGTTAAGGAAACCCGCAAAGGAGAACATGCATAAAGTAAGAAGCTCCCCTTACCTTTCGACCTCATCCAATCTAAACTCAAATGACGAAGAACAAACGAAACTATTTAGGGTTATACAGAAGAGCAACCAGCCGCACGAACTTCAAATAAACGATCGTCAGAATAAACCGACGACGGAAAAATGTATACCATAGTAAACAGTAGAAATCGATAGGGAGAAGAAACCATACCTTTTCCACGGGCAGAAAGCAAAGAACCCACCCGCCAAAACCTAGGAGATCATCAACAAAAAACGTGGACAGAACATGTATAGCATAATAAGCAGCAGAAATCGTTAGGGAGAAGAAAGCCTACCTTCTCCACATGCAGAAGACAAAGAACGCAACAGGCAAAATCTAGGAGATCATCGACAGAAAACGTCGGCAGCACCTGGAGAAGAAGAAGCAAGAAGGCGAAGAAACACTGACTAAAGAAGGAAGACAGTAGACGAAACCGTGAGAGGAGAGAAGTGAAATGAGAGAATAAGCGGCGGAGGGCAAAATCGCCGAGAACCCCAACCGCCACAAAGAAACCCTCGTTTCGCCAGGTGGAGACGAAACTTCGGGACCTCGAAGAGCCTTCGGCCATGTGGCAGCATCGAGGGAGGAAGCGGCCGCAATTAACGGGAGATAGCAATCAGCGCGCAGTAACGGGGGAAGGGCAAAACTGACACGTGGCAGACGAAGGGGAAGAAACCCGGTAATAGTAGTAGTATAGATATGCAAGAGAATTCGACTTCATTTTTTATAAATAAAGAAAATATGAGAACAATAAAAAAAACTTGAAATCCTATTCTCCATTCTGTATTTTAACCATTTATACGTCCTTAATGAAGTAGGTAACCTTACCTAATTCATGCCTATTTTTGGTCATTTTTTTTGAAAATATCACCATGAATTTTCATAACTATATCCCCCTAATATGTCATTCAAATTTCGTCAGAAACAGAGACTCGTATGCCTTCAATCCAGAACAAGTCGATTATAACAGTTCTAGGATCATTAAAACTATATGTTCTAGATGAAGGGAATATGAGTCTTTGCTTCCGATGAAATTGGAATGGCGTACAAGGATGATATGCTGATGAAAATCTATGATGATATTTTCCAAAAAAAAATAAGAAAATTGATCAAAAATGAGTATGGAGTAAGTAAGATTACCTACTTCATAAAGTAATATCCATTTCTCTCTATACAAGTAACCCTGAGGTTGATAACAGCCTCCTACAATCAAGTTCTCGAATTTTCACCAAATACAGAGAGAAGCGATAGGTTAAGGCTGATCTTATTCAACTTTACATCCAAGTTCACGTAAAGATTATACCATTCTTATCAATTATATTGATCCTGTGTATTGTGTATGTGTGTGTGTGGAGTATGGCTATACTTGTGATTGTGATGTTACTTCATTATTTAAATTTGCCACAAATATCATATTGTTTGTTATATTTTTACCAACGAATCATATAACAACGGTTATTCATTGATTTTTTTGATTAATTATTTTTGAATTTTTCAACGATTGATATAAATTTTGACAAATAAGACGACAGATAAATCGTTGCTATATGAATCTTCAACAACGAAAATGATATTCTTGGTATTTCAAGAAGAAAATTCAATTTTACAACAAATTATTCGTTGGTATATATTTAACATCAGAAGACATGCCAACGAATATTCAAATTATTTGTTGTCTTAGACCAATTTTCTTGTAGTGATTGTATGTGTTGCTATTCGATGTGATATTGGTAAAAGTATTGGCATGTCAATGTAAATGTGCTCGATTCATAAATAAATGCAAGGGTAAATCATATAAAAGGGCCTCAACTATGCGTGTATATGTGTGTATCTATGTGCATGTATGTCGTTATCTGTGCGTATGTTTGTGTGCGTTTGTGTATGTACGTATGCATGCATGCGTTTGTGTGCGTGCGTGCACGAGCACAATTGTGTGTGTAGGCGTGCGCGTGCAATCATGTGTGTGTGTGCGCGGGAGCATGCACGCATGTGTCTGTTTGTGTGCAGGTAGGTGGGTGGGTGGGTAAGTGGGTGCATGTGTATCTTTGTTTGTGTCAGTGTGTGTGCACATGTGTATTCGTGCGTATGAGAGTGTGATTGAGTGAGTGCGTTAGTGGGTGCACATGCTCGTGAGCATGTTTGTGTGTGCATGTGTCTATTGTGTGCATGTGGGTGGATGATGTTAGGATTATGGTCATATTAGGATTGGGAATTCTAATGAGGTTGGACTTCTAATCCTAGCAGTAATTGAGATGTATTCTATTTATAACCCTACTGAGAACAAAAATATAGATTGTAAATGAACTATATATAGAGGGAGTAAAGCCATTGCTTCAACACCACCACAAGAACAATGTAACCCCTAGAGAAAGGGTGGAGAGGGAGAGAGAGAAGAAATATATGAGAGAGCAAGGGAACAAAGAGAGTTGTACTCATTCTAATTTATATTGATCTTTCTTTTCCGATGGTCGAGAAAGTTAATCAATCACTGTTATATCTAATTGTTCTTTCTTTTATGTGCTTCCGTGATGGTCGTTGATTACATATCTATCCACATTAGGCAGTTCGTATCCCCAACAGGTGCACCGTATGCTGTATGTGCTTGTGCGTGCACATGCATGAGTAGTGTGCATGTGTTTGTACCCTTACACATACCAAGCCTAAACAAGCTTACTTGCAACTATGCACCCTCCTTCGCCCAATCAAATCTATACAAAGCACGCATGCACACACACATTTTGTATGAACTAGAGGGGCCTTGTCAGATGCGTTCCCTTTCAACGCTCTCCTTGGTCATCCTTGTCCAATTTTCAATGGCTGCTCCAAATATTTTTTTCCCTTATATCATTCTCTGTCCAAAATTCAACCCTACAGCATATTAGTCCTTCCCTAGAAATAAATCGGTGTTTTATTTCTATAAAAAAATACAATTGCTACTTTTTTAGACCTTGCATCATTAAATCAATCCATCGATACAAAACCTTATTTTTCCGAAGAACTTATCATGTAATCTTATTTTTTTCCGGAATAAAAAAGAATATGAAAGAAGAAAACAAGAATAAAAAGTGTCCATTGTCCAATGGATAGGACAGAAGAGGTTGTAACAAAAGCCGACAACCGCCTTCAGCGAGCGGAAAAACTCAACCAACCCATGGACTAACTTGACTCAGCTGATCAAACTCGAGGCAGTAAAAATGTAACCTAGTCCTAAATGATGATATTTATAGAAGGAAAAAGGCTTCACGAAAACTTGGTCGAGAGCGAAAAAGATTGATGGATTTGCGAATAAAGGACGAGAGGTTGCACGTGCCTTTCTGCATGGAAGGTGAAGCGAGGAGTTTCTACACGGATTTTTCCGCAGCTTCTGCCTTCTCTTCGCACTTCTTTTCATCAGACACTGATGAGCTGACGTTCAACGCCTCCACGAGTTCAGCAGCAGAATCAACTTCCTCGCTGGGGGATTCCTCCCTACCAAGAGAGTCAGCAACCTCCTCTATAGTCTCCTTGAAATTCTTGCAATCTGAAAAATATGAGAACACGTTATAATCTTGAGGTGAAGTGATTTTTTTTAGTATGGCAATCTAATAAACTTAGATGGGATTGCACTGTTACA
The DNA here is from genome assembly GCA_037367405.1 of Ottelia alismoides. NCBI lineage: Eukaryota > Viridiplantae > Streptophyta > Magnoliopsida > Alismatales > Hydrocharitaceae > Ottelia > Ottelia alismoides. The sequence goes on along the minus strand of JAZKJV010007172.1, from coordinate 910,671 downwards.
GACAAGCAGCTTGATTGATTGAATATATTAGTGTCATGGCACATATAGCCAGGGCACAAAATCTAATTTTTTAGATACCCAAACCATCTGTGAAATGTCAACCGTCATGTAGACATGGTATAGGCATCAAACGGACTCAAGGCTCGTTTGGTTACCGGGTTACCACTGAGGTAAACCGGTTTACCCACTGTATTCTTGGGTCATGCCTGGGTTGGAATTTCATCACAAATCAATGTGACATCACATCACATTCTCTATTCCAATTCTCTACCAACCCTCATAACCATCCAAATAGCCACTATTCACTGGAGGTTACTCCAACCCACCTCAATCCATGAACCAAACGAGCTCTTAGTCGGGAGGCATCTTGCCAGGTATCGTCACGCATCCGAAGTTGCAATGGGAGAGTTGAGGTGGTGGAAAGCAAGGTTTTCAAAAGTGAGACGCATAGAGGCGATTCTGAGGCGTAAGCCTCGTATATGGAGAAAATTGTTCAAAAAAACTAAGGTGCAAACCTACAGGTCCAATTTTTAGACTGTTTAATTTTTACCATTGCCAATAATACAAGTCTAGGTTACTTAGAATAACAAAGTGCATTATGGTGTGAAGGTCCAACGTATCATAAGATGTGAGTACAGAAACCTGATAAGATAGAAAATAAATCAAAAAATGATGTTGAAAAAATGAACAGTGTCGATTTTTTTGGACAATTCACGGGTGACCTGCAAATATTTAAAATTTTGACAATTGTTGTATTGCAGAAAATCTTGGATAGAATGACTGAATAAGTTTAAGAATGTTGGCAAATAAATAGGAGCAGCAGCGACTGTTGATTGTGGACTAAGATTCAAACAAAAAACTGGGGACATCTGCAAGCCTTTTGCAACTCCAATTTTTTATTTATGTACTGAAATCGAAGGAAATACTATTGTCATGTCTAAGTTTTATATATGCATGTAAATATCTTTTCCTAAAAATCCAACGCTCGACATATTACAAAACAATGGTATAACCACATTAGAATCAACCAAATTAAGGTGGCAATTGAGTGTTCATAAGATGCACTTCAAGGAACCATGAGTTCAACGGCTCGAGGTTACATATATTCGTTGAAGAGGAAGGGCTCGCATCAAAGAGAATAGAAGTGATAAGCAGCAGAAATAAAGGAAAAAACACACGAGGGTTTGCCATATAAGTCAGTCAAACATGGGGTTGTTAAAACCCTAAGGGTGCGTTCATTTAGGGGGTTACCCCCCACTTTGGGTGGGTAACCCCCCAAAACCCCCACTTTTAACCCACTAATGGGACCCACTCCCTTCCCATCAAAAAATTTATATATTATACCATCATATCATCTAAAAATCATAAAATACTCAACTTCTATTCACCATTCCAAACTTCAATACAATCACATCACAACAACCACCCACTTTTTCAAATTTCAATACAATCATATCATAATAACCACCAACTTTTTCAAACTCCAATACAATCACATCACACAAACCCTCCCAACCCTTAACCCACCAACCAAACACACAAATACAAAACCGGGTTATCCACCCCTGGATAACCCACGAACCAAACGCACCCTAAGGACCCGTTTAGGTAGAGGTTACCCCCCTTACCTCAATCCTTCTCACTCTTACGTGGGCCCTACTTTTTATCTTTTTAAAAAATTTAAATAAATCAATTCTCCATCATCTATTCCATCAAAAAATAATATATTATACCATCATATCATATATAAATTATAAACTAGTCCACTTCTACTCACTTTTCCAAACTTCAATACAATCAAATCGCAATAACTATTCATTTTTTCAAACTTCAATGCAATCATATCACAACAAACCTACTTCTAACCCACCCCCAGTTTAACCCTATATCCAAACACTAAAACCCAAAAACGGATTACCCTCTACCGGTTTAACCCGCCTTAACCCGCTAAAAGATCCGAAACAGTGCCCTGACGCCTAAACATCACCTTGAATCTGTGAGGGACGTGCCTGGCTTAGGCTATCCAGAATTATTGCCTCGGGACAGTTTTATTTGAAAATTTGTCGAGTGTATATCTCAATGCCACGATGCATTTAAAAAAAAACAATGGTGGAGAGGTGATATGAAACGAAAGTATTCGACAGCACGAGTGGTCAGTGTTTCTATCTTTCTATCTGAGGTCGGTGGCTGGTGATGTTGACTGTGTTCGATGACAGCTTTGACAGTGGAGTTGGTGGGGATGACGGTGGTGTTGATGACTTCCGAATTCGTTTGGAAGAAAAGGAAGTAACAAAGGAAAAATAACAGAAGAATAAAGATAAAGGAACTAGTATGGGTGCGCACTTCAAGTCGTGCCCAACAAGGATGGCTTGTTGTGCTTAATCTCCAATCTTGTCAATTTGCAAGAAAACAGTGCATTCCCTTGGAGAATTTAGGTTGTTGAAACTGTTTTGTTGTCCCTACTACTGTCCACTCCTTGTTGCATAGTTGAATCTTTAAATAAGACAATTGCATTTGCAACTATAACGAATATATCCATTTGTCCAATGTAAAAATTAATTAGGTTTTTGTTCCGGAATATGTTGGGTTAAATCCATGGTATGGAAAAAACCTGCCTTACCTCGATGAGAAGAGATGCAATTTTGCCATAAGACAGAGTGAGGTTTGCATCTTGCATGACCGAGGCAGACCTTGCGGCGAGAGTCAACAAACAGCAAAATTTCACCCAGGTTACATGTCATTTCGAACAAACTATAAAAATCTTGTCTTCGCCTTAACTAAAACGTACTAAGCCTTCTCCCACTATAAGTAGGATCGGCTACATGGATTCTTGCTCAAATCCATGTTGAAAGATTCGACTATTTTTTACGCTGGCCATCAACTACCTAACGCAACCCTTGCAAGAGTGGGATTTGAACCATGATCTTTTGTGTAGTAGACACACGGTATTACCACCAGACCATTAAGTGGGTACTGAATTTCCTAAATCAGCAAAACTTCACACATTTATCTGATATTGATGCAACTTCTGCCGCTGCGATTTTGCGACTTGAGAGGTGCTTCTACTATGACTTTATGAGATATATCTACTCTTGTTATGCGTATCTACTTATAATATGGTTTTCGTTTAGGATTTTTTAAGAGCGATTCATCACAAACGTATATCGTCAAGTTTGTTTTAAAGTTAAATTGTTAATCTAGTTTGAGTTTTTGATATATGCTTCACGCACAAACATGAAATATATATACACTAATATCATGTGTTAAGTCGAGCTCTCTATGTCAAATTCGAGAATTATATGTAATATTTAAGAATTTTCAATTTTTAGAGAATTTTATACGTGTATTATGGAAGGAAAAGAACGAAATGCATTGATGAAAGGCCCTTAGGTTATCTTATATAGGAGAGGAACCTAATGAAAAAATTACATGAAGAAGACAATAAATAAATAGTAAGAAAACAGTAAGAAAGATGGCAAATATCTCAACACTCCCCCTCAAGTTAGAGCGTGGACATCGATCAGACTCAGCTTCGAACATTTCTGACAAGGCCCTCTGGCTAGGGCCTTAGTAAAAACATCCGTTATCTGGTCTCCAAAGCAAATATGTGCAGTGGCGATAAGACCCTTTGGTATCATGTCACGAGTGTAGTGACAAACCACCTCTATGTGATTGGTCCTCTCATTAAAGGTTGAGTTGTTGGCGATGAAAAAGTAGCATGATTGTCACATTGGAGGCGCATGGGGAGAGGCACCTCTATAGTCAGGTCAGCAGATATGAGCCACATCATCTCTGTGCTAGCTTGTGCCATGGCCCTATATTCTAACTCGATACTCAATCTGACAACTACGGTTTGCTTCTTAGGGATGGCCATTGGGTTGGGCCGACCCATCCCAGCCCGAAGCCCAACTTAAAAAGCTCGGCTCAGCCCAAGCCCAATAAAGAATTGACCGGGCCTAGGCCTAAAATGTCGGCCCAAAAATACTTTGGATCGGGCTCAGGCTTGGCTCGGTCCAACCCAACAAGGTCCAAGGCCCAGCCCGTTCGTGAGCCCGAGGAATGGCCTGATGTTGGCTCGAGGGTAAAGCTCAAGACCCAACCCGAACATGGGCATGGGTCTTAGACAAGACGTTTTGCCTACTAAGATATATTGTATACGATAGTTGATGTACCGATATTGCCACTGTTTAGCCATTGTTTTCTCATTGGAATATTACTACTATTTAACCATTGTTATAGATTCAAGATATGTGCAAACTTATCTGTTCTGTAGACATCTTAGATTCTTATGCATGGTTTAATAGCAACTTTAATGTGGACATTCTTATAATTGTAACTTCTTTTTTTCCTCTTAATTTAGGGATGCGTAATCCTTCTCTTGAATGTATAGCATAATCCATCATTTCATATTTCTCGTGTTGTGGGTTTCATGACCAAAAAATAAATCGAGGTTGCCTGTGTTTGGGTCGAACAATGCCAAAATTTGCGGGCCTAAGCCCGACCCAAGGCCCGAAATATTTAGATGGGCTTGGGTCTGAGCCCTTCAGGGCCCGACCCAGCCCGACTCATGCCCATCCCTATTGCTTCTTAATCTTCCATGAAACCAGGGAATTCCCTATGAACACAGCAAAGCCTGAAGTAGACTTCCTATCCTCTGGATACACAGCATAATCTGCATCTGCAGACGTTGTAACTGAAAGAGATATCCCTCTACTGAAAAGAAGTCCCATACTTGGCGATGTCTTTAGATACCTCAGAATCATATAGACTGCATCCATATGTACATGTCTGTGCCACTCCATAAACTTACTTACTTTGCTCACAGCAAAGGATATGTCGAGTCCGATAATAGTCACATAGAATAGCCTACCAACAAGCTCCATGTACCTCCTCTTGTCGACCTCCTCAGTGTCATCATCATAGAGCTTCATACTCGGGTCAACAGGAGTAGTGGTAGGGCTGCAATCTGCCATGTCTGTCTCTGAAAGAAGATATGTAATGTACTTCCTCTGGGTCATCACAAGACCTTGTTGGCTCCTGGCAAACTCTAGCCTAAGGAAGTAATGTAAATTACCAAGGTCCTTGATCACAAACTACTAACCTGGGAAGTCCTTGGCACCCTGAATGCCCTGCTCGTCATCCCCTATAACATAACGTCATCAATATAAACAAGAATGACAATAGTACCTCTCTAGGTCTTGTGCACAAATAAAGAGTGATCAGGAATCGATAGCACAAACCCATGTTGCTCTATCAAGTCCGAGAGATTCTAGAACTATGCTTTTGGCCTCTGCTTAAGACCATAGATAGCCTTATGTAGCCTACCAACCTTTTGACACTCTCCCTCAGAAGCAAACCCAGGTGATTGTTGCATGTAGACCTCCTCATGTAGATCACCATAGAGGAAGGTATTCTTCACATCAAGCTGGTAAAGGGGTCAATCTCGTGTCACAACAACGGAATGTATAATACGCAGAATAGAATTTCTGGCAACTAAAGAGAAAGTATCATGATAGTCTACCCCATATGTCCTGGTGAACCCACATGCCACAAGTGTCGCTTTATAGCGATCCACGCTGCCATCTGCACGGTGTTTCACATTGAACACCCATTTGCATCCCACAATGGATGCGTCAAAAGGAGCAGAAACAAGACTCCACGTACCACGTGACTGTAGCGTGGCCATCTCCTCCTTCATGGCCAACCTCCACTGAATGTCCTGAAGAGCCTCATGATATGTCTGTGGTATTTCCACAGCTGATAGTGCCAAGGTAAACATACTCAAATCATATGACAATCCGCTCAAGGAAACCTAGGATGCAAGAGGATAAGTAGCACACATACGTTTCGGCTTTCGCAAAGCAATCGGCACATCAAGATCATCTGCCAAGTCCCGAGCTTGTAGTTCTCGGCTGGAGAGGGACCATGCTCATCCTGTATGGAATTCTACTGCACAGACAACTCAGTAGTGCCATCAGTAGAAACAATGTGCTCATTACATTACCTGAGGCTTGTTGGATGATGGGCAAGACCTGTGAGCAGGGGGGACCGAGCGAGACATGCGAGTAAAAACACGTGGCAAAAATTGAGTCATAATAAGAGGTGGAACCACATAGAAGATGTAGAGGCATGAGTAGGTGTATGTGGTGATAGAGGTGGTGGTAGAGCATGAGTAGAGGGAAGTAGAGGAACGGTAGTAGGAGGTGGAGGCATGTAGATCTCATCGTCAGAGTCAGAAGTGGTTAGTTTGTCAACTGTAGGAGAAAAATACATAGCATACTCAAAGAAAGTAATGTCAGCACTGACAAGGTATGTCTGCATAAGCAGATCAAAGCAACGGTACCCCTTTTGAGTACGAGAGTAGCTGACAAACACGCACTTGACAGCTCTGTGAGAGAGCTTGACACGTCCTAGAGAGACATCATGAACAAAAACAACAAATCCGAACACACGAGGTGTAAGGGAGAAAAGATCCTTCTCAGAAAATGCAATCGAGAAAGGAATCTTCTCTCCCAACACAGACAAGGGCATGAGGTTCACCAGATAGTTAGCAGTAAGACAGCATCACCCCAGTAAGTGTGAGGAGCACGACTCTGTCTTAACAAGGTTCTGATCACATCAAGTAAGTGATGGTGTTCGTACTCGGCAACATCGTTCTGCTGAGAAGTATAAGCACATGAGGTCTAGTGAACATGATGCAGCGTGATCTCGAATTATAGGGCCGAATTTATTTAATTAGTTAGTGGTCAATTTTATTTACGTTTTTAAGTTGTTGTAATTGTCTAATTAAATAATTGAGATCGCATATGATCTCAACGTTTATTCGTAGATTTAATTTGGTCAATTAATTAATTAGAGTCTAATTAGGGTAATTAGATGTCAATTTGAATTTTAAAATTTGTCAGAGTCCAATTAGGATAAGTTGGTTGTCAATTTTAATTAGTTTACTATTTTTGTAACCCCATCTCTCCTATATAAAGAGATGGTAGTCCTTTGTTTTTAAGCAGTCAAGTATTAATCAAAATTTGAGATTCTTATCTCCCTCCCTATCTCCCCTCCTTCCCCACGTGATCTTCACGGTTCTTCTTCCTCAACCTCTCGTTACCGACGAGTTTTTCTCTTCTCAATCCCTCCATTCTTCTCCACCTTAAATTCTACCAACAACAATATTATTTTCGCCGACGCCGATTTCCCATCTGCATCATTTGGTATCAGAGCATGGATATTGAATCGTTCCTACGATTCAACGATCCATTTGCATATTGGCGTTTGAAGCTTGATCTCAACCGCATATCTCATGGACCGCATGCGCGTTCGCGTCAACGAAAGTTCAAAAAGCGTCTTATGGCATCCCTGAAGGTTCAAGCATGGTTGGACGCGCAAATCGATGAAGATTCGCCGGTCGACAACCAAAATCAGAACGTTGTACCTGCAGTTCAAGTCGATTTCAGCCATGAAAATAAAGGTATTCTCAGTCCTAATATCGATTTTAGTGATACAATCGTTGAACAAAACAAGGAGGACATAGGACCAACATTTGATGAAGATCCTACGGAGGAAAATTATGAAATGGTCAATTTCTGCGAGGTCACAATTGCTGTCCAGACAGTTTCAGAGCATTCTCCACCGGAGAAAACACATCCCATCTCCCCCGCAGCATTCTCGCAGCCCCCCTCCGCCACCCTCGCGTCTCCAACGTCATTCCCAACAACTCCCGCAACCCCGGCAACCCCAAACCTTCTCCTAACCTTGCTGGCACCTTCCCCCACACCCACTTTTCCCACCCCCGTGACCCCTGCGAAGAACCTTACATCCCCCGCCGCTCCAGCGTCCGCAGGACCCCTCCTTTTTCTCTCCCTCGCCGCCCAGCAACCCGCGCCTCTCGCGCGCAGGCCCTGCGACCCCACCGCCCGCGACGTCGCGCGCCACAAACGCGCGCCTCAGCGCGCCCCGCCGAACCGCGCGCAACCGTCATCCATCTCGCCGTCGTCCGCGCGGTGCCAGCGCCAACTCATCCCCGCCGCCCGCAATTGGAAGTTCCACGCCGCCGCCTCTGCGCCTAAAAGGAAGTCCTGAACCCTAAGAGCGAGAGGGAAGGGACCCGAATCCCTGGAATTGAGGGATTTGGAGTTGAGTTGGAGAAATTGCAAAATGAAATTCCTTAAAACCTTTATTTGCAGGAAGGTCCAAAGTGAAAAGAAAGTAAGGAACCTTGAAGGAGTACGAAAATTGCAGGGACACCCTCCAATTGGAAAAAACTACAAACATAACGCTGAAAAGGATCTAATTGGAGGAAAGTAAAGCTACGACTCGAGGATGAATTCTCCAACGACGCACTTACATCAAGCAATTCGTCGGGAGACGAATTTTTTAAAGCGGCGGAGAGTTGATGCAGCGTGATCTCGAATTATAGGGCCGAATTTATTTAATTAGTTAGTGGTCAATTTTATTTACGTTTTTAAGTTGTCGTAATTGTCTAATTAAATAATTGAGATCGCATGTGATCTCAACGTTTATTCGTAGATTTAATTTGGTCAATTAATTAATTAGAGTCTAATTAGGGTAATTAGATGTCAATTTGAATTTTAAAATTTGTTAGAGTCCAATTAGGATAAGTTGGTTGTCAATTTTAATTAGTTTACTATTTTTGTAACCCCATCTCTCCTATATAAAGAGATGGTAGTCCTTTGTTTTTAAGCAGTCAAGTATTAATCAAAATTTGAGATTCTTATCTCCCTCCCTATCTCCCCTCCTTCCCCACGTGATCTTCACGGTTCTTCTTCCTCAACCTCTCGTTACCGACGAGTTTTTCTCTTCTCAATCCCTCCATTCTTCTCCACCTTAAATTCTACCAACAACAATATTATTTCGCCGACGCCGATTTCCCATCTGCATCAGAACAATGCCAAGAGATCTAAAAAATTCAGAAAGTTGTAAGGTTCAGAATTCTAAGGCATTATCAGAACGGAGATATTTGACATTGGCAAAAAAATATTCTTTATCTCATTAATAACATATTTAATAACAGATCTAGCCTTAGACTTATTCTTCAATAAAAAGACTCAGGAAAGTCTAGAAAAATCATCGACCGCAACGAGATAAAAACAACGTCCCTGGTGATCAGGAACACGGTTTGGACCTTAAATATCTAAAGAAAGGATCTCAAATAACTGAGAATGGGTCCGATTCTGACGGGATGGAAAGGAGGAACGGTGAGGCTTCCCAAGTCGGCATGCCTCACACTGAAAGGAGGATCTCATAGAAATCTGAGGGAGAACATGGCGTAGCTTCTGCAGAGGAATGTGGCCAAAATGAATATGCCACAGATATGGAGAGACCGGTCCAGTAGGTATAGATAGTAGAAATGCTAGCAAGAGGAGTTTGAACCAGTTTGTAGAGCCCTCGATGCTCACTGCCACATCCAATCACCCTGCCCGTGAGTATGTCCTGAAACACAAGAGATGAAGGATCAAAAATAGCACGACAATACAAATCCTTAGTATCTGACAAATGAAAAGTAAATTTCTCCGAAAATCAGGAGCATATAAAACATTATGAAGGCGTATGGACAGTGTTAAATGCACCACCCCCTGTCCAGTAAGGGTAAGTGACATTGACAACCCATCTGTCATGTGGTATGATCCTGTAGGACCTTAGTTGTGCTCTGTCTCCATACATGTGGTGGGAAGCACCAGAGTCCATAATCCACTCCGTCATGTCTGTACCAGTACTACCAGTAAAAGCATAGGCGATGACTGAGGAGCTCGAAAAGGCTTTGGTTGCGGCTGCGGATTGTCAATTGGTAACCAAGGTTTTAAAAAACGAAAGGCGGAACGATGCATTTTCCCTGGAAGCGAGGCGAGGCGTAGCCTCGAGGCGATCGAGGCGTAAGCCTCAGTTTGTATAGAAAAATACTTACAAAAAGTATAATAAATATATTTATGATGAAATTATCTTAATTGACATGCATATAATATATAACATTGTAATATATGATAAAATTATGAAGATAAGAACGTGAAAGAAAGGATATGTAAATTCCATAAACTTATCTACTAAATTTCTACCCAATCAAAAATAGAATCATTAGCTATAATTGTCATTAAAATATCAAAGACAACATATTTTTCACTAAAAAATATTGGGGTGTATGAAAAATTAGGATTAGATGTATTTGTTACATGACTAATCTATAAAATATGAAAACATTGACATGCCTTGAATCTAATCTTGTTTTTTCTAGTTGGTATATTACGTTTCTCATTATGTCATCTCACTTAACACTAGTTTTTCTTTAAACTTTATTGATTGTATATTTAAAAGTGTAATATTAAGAATTTCTTGGAAAAATCAGACAAGTTTAATGCTTAATATGGGTATGAACAAACTTAAAATTTCAAGTATTCATCTTGTAAATATATATCCTAGACAACTATACATTTATAAGCATCTAAAATATAAAAACCTCAAAGGGAGTCTCGTCCTCGAGACTCGAGTTAGGGTCATTAGGTGTCTTGTTTGAATTTCATATGTCCATAAAAACCTCAAAGGGTTTTGAACCCATAAAAACCTCAAAGAGAAAACAAGCCATATATTTATTATGTATCTAATTACAAAAGCTTGTTTTGATGATTACATCAGAAAAGCTGCGGGTATCGTGCCCGCATGTCGGCTTCGGTCTCCCATGTCGCCTCTTTGACTCCGTGACGGTGCCACAAAACCTTGACCAATGACATCTCCTTGCTGCGAAGCTTCTTCACAGCACGGTCAAGTATCTGGACTGGCTTCTCTTCATATGTCAGATCTGGCTCTATGTTGAGATTCTCGTAACTGATGATGTGCCGAGGGTCGTGCACACACTTCCTCAGGTTGGATAGATGGAAGACATCATGGATAGCTGAAAGATGTGGAGGAAGGGCTACTCGATATGCTACCTTCCCCTACTCTAGCAAGAATCTCGAACGGTCCAACATATCGTGGCGCCAACTTGCCACGAATACCGAATCTCTGCACTCCCTTCATGGGAGATACACGGAGGAATACCCAATTTCCAACCTATAATTGATAGGAATGTCATTAATACGAGGTTTAACCAATTTGCAAAAGGAGCAAGAGGAATGTATTGGATACCTGAAACTCCAAATCTCTTCTCCGACGGTCTGCATAACTCTTCTGCCGACTCTGTGCCTTCAGAAGCCTCCGTCTCACAAGATCAACAGCTCCCGCAGTCTCCTCTAAGAGATCTACGGAATATAAAACATGATCACCTACCTCACGCTAACTAAGAGGTGTGAGGCATCTCCGCCCGTATAGAGCTTCGAATGGTGCCATGCCAATACTAGAGTGATAGCTGTTATTGTACGTGAATTCTACTAACGGCAGATGGTCCTTCCAGGACCCTTTCCACTCCAAAGTGCGAGCGCGAAGTAGATCATCAAGCGTCTGAATGGTGCGCTCACTCTGCCCGTCGGTCTGTGGATGATATGCAGAACTCATCTTCAGTTCTGTCTGTAGTGCTGACATGAACTGATGCCAATAGTGAGATGTAATTCTCGAATCCCTGTCAAACACCACCTCTCGCGGTATACCATGCAGTCTAATGATATTCTGTACATAATGTTTGGCCAATCTGGATGGAGTGTAAGTCGTGTTGACAGGTATGAAATGGGCTAACTTGGTCAACCTATCAACAACGACCCAAATGGAATCATGGCCTCCTGGTGTCTTCGGCAGACCTGTGACAAAATCCATAGAAATGCTCTCCCTCTTCCATTCGGGAATGGGGAGAGACTGCAGTAATCCTGGTGGTCTCCTGTGTTCAGCCTTGACCATCTGACAGGTCATGCATCTGCTAACATGTAGCGCCACATTGCGCTTCATTCCATCCCACCAGAAATGTCGACGCAAATCACGGTTCATATTCGTGCTACCTGGATGGATAGATAACCGCGAACTGTGTGCCTCATTAAGAATATCTCTGCGTAGCTGCTCGTCATTGGGTACAACAACCCGTCCTGCCTTCCATAAAATAGACTCCATCACAACAAAGTCATCAAATTCGTCCTTGATGGCGCGCATGTACCTATCTCGAATCCAAGGATCTGTCTTCTGTCCTTCTACAATATGATCCCAAAGACTGCTGTATCGTGGAGGTACGTCAGTAGAAATGGATATGCTCTCCTGAGAATGCCAATCTGTCAAAGCGGCAAGCGTATCCCATGTATATAGCCAGTTCGTCGTACCATCAGCATGCGCTCTCCAGCTGAGTGCATCAGTCACCACGTTTCCCTTACCAGGATGGTAAGAGATTGTGCAATCATAATCCTTCAGCAGCTCGAGCCATCTGCGCTGCCTCATGTTCAGCTCCTTCTGATCAAAAATGTACTTCAGACTCTTATGATAAGTGAAAATCTCAACATTCACCCCATAAAGATAGTGGCGCCAGATCTTCAAGGCGAAGACAACTGCCGCTAACTCCAAGTCATGTGTGGGGTAGTTCCGCTCGTGCGGTCTCAACTGTCGTGATGCGTAAGCAATCACCTGTCCTCTCTGCATCAACACTGCTCCTGACCTTCTCCAGATGCATCTGTGTAGACTGCATAGTCCTGAGTGCCTGAAGGAAGAGCAAGAATAGGCGTTGTGGTCAACCTCTCCTTCAGTGTCTTGAAGGCCTGCTCACATGAATCGTCCCAAATGAATGGAACTCCCTTCTGCGTCAGTCGTGTCAGAGGACGAACGATGCGGGAAAATCCGTTGACAAAGCGTCTGTAATAGCCCGCTAGTCCGAGGAAGCTCCGAATCTGTGTAACTGTCTTGGGTTGCTCCCAAGACATGACTGCCTCAATCTTTGCAGGATCAACCGCGATACCTGCCCTAGAAATGATATGCCCGAGAAACGAGACCTGGGATAACCAGAACTCACACTTGCTCAACTTGGCATATAGCTTGTGCTCCCGCAATGTATCCAAAACAATCCGTAGATTATTCGCATGATCCCATTCATTTTGTGAATAGATGAGCACATCATCGATGAACACCACTACAAACTTGTCCAAGTATGGACGGAAGATCCTGTTCATCATATCCATGAAAGCCGCAGGTGCATTGGTGAGCCCAAACAGCATCACCACAAACTCGTAGTGTCCATAGCGAGTCCTGAAGGCTGTCTTCGGAATGTCCGACTCGCGAATCCTTAGCTGATGGTAGCCTGAGCGAAGATCGATCTTCGAAAATACCGAAGACCTCTAGAGCTGATCGAATAGATCATTAATACACGGCAAGGGATAACGGTTCTTCGCCGTTCTCTTGTTCAGTTGCCTGTAGTCGATGCACAGTCTCATGGATCTATCCTTTTTCTTGACAAATAGAACCGGAGCACCCCAAGGTGAAGTGCTCGGTCTCACGAATCCTAAATCTAGCAACTCCTGCAACTGCACCTTCAGCTCCCTCAACTCGGCTGGTGCCATGCGATAAGGTGCCATAGAGATCGGCTGTGTATCTGGTAGCAAGGTGATCTCGAACTCGATCTCTCTCTCGGGAGGTAGCCCTGGTAGCTCATCAGAAAATATGTTAGGGTATTTGATACCACTCGGATGTCCTGAGTCATCGGCTCCTGATCAGATATCTCCCGAACAAATGCAAGGTATGAATCACAACCCTGATCAACAAGTCGCTGAGCTCGCAACACTGAAATGTACTCCATGGTGGAGTCATGTATAGTACCCTCAAAAGTAACTCGGGTAAATTTGGAATCCTGAAGACAACCGTCTTCCTAAAGCAATCAACAAGTGCATGATGAGTGGATAGCCAATCCATGCCCAAAATCAAGTCGAACTCATCAAGCTGCAGAAGTAGACAATCTGTGATCATCTCGTGACCGCCATTCAGTACGGCAAGTGCCTAACTATCAGAGAAATGACAAACAACTGGCCACCTGGCCCTTGTATGTGATATAGAGAAGAGAGAGTCTCTGCGACTCTACCTAAAGAAACTAGTAGTTTCGAAGAAAGAAAAGAATGTGTCACACCAGAGTCAAATAAAACATGGAAAGGTCAATAAGAGTAGTCAGTATGTGTCCTAGTGGGTTAGTCATCTCCTGGTCTGATCGGGATGACATGGCTCTGCATGAGAACCATAACTAGTCATAGAAGTACCATTTGAAGATACTTATAATATATGCTTTTTCTCTTCTTGGGATATAATATGAAAATTAAGGAAATTGGTGACATCTGTGGTGATTGAATCTGAATGTCATATTTTCCCTTATCGGACTCACGACAAGTCGAAAGACTGCTGCTATCCGAGAATATAATGCGATCGGAATTGAAATACTGCGAATGTGTGTATCGGGGTACCACTGCTCTGATACCAAAATGTGAACCCCCGAGGATCCGGGTACCCGTTTACGCGCATTTCGCAATAATTCATTCACAGGAGATCGCATTAAGTTACAGAAAAACAGGGAAATTTTTCGCGCGGATAATTTTCCACATGACATTCACAATCATAACCACAAGTTAATATAGACAATTGTCACCAAAATCTTATTTCATTAACTTCCATATATTTTACATGTACAAAGTCTGACAATACATACAGTATATCCCAAAAATCTGACTGAAGAGAAAGAAACATAATACACTATAAATTGAACAAAAATTGGCATAAAATAAACCATACCATTGGGTATAAAATTTATCTCCTGAAATCATTAACCCGCTACCGTGCTAAAGGCTCCTTGCCTGCCATGTGTGCAAGGAAGAAAAGGCGTCAGCGGGTGCTGGTACTTCCCATAAGTTTATATAAAAATAACAGGCATTTATTATTTACAAAAGAAAGCAAGTAGAGAGGTATGAGCAACTCAAATTAAAAATTTATTTCTACTTGCAAATGTAAAAGGTTTTCAAATCTCTAGTAAGCACCTCTCATGATTAGCCACTAACCCAACATTTCCCACATAAGCATATTTATTTTATAACTAATTGATCATAGTAAGTAATTTCATTCTCATATTACTTAGAGATCATATTTGTGGATTTTGATGATGGGAAAGATGAGATAAGAAGATATAATGATTTATTAAATTCTTAAGTCTAGTGGATAGTCTGTGGTCTTGGTTCGTGTGAAACCTCACACTATGACTCTAAGACTTGGGAAAAGTCTTAGGGTTGGGGTGCCTCCGTAGGCATGCGGTGTTGTATAATGCATCCTAACTAAGTTCCCAACACGTCCACTAGCTTAATTAGATTTCGATTTAGACTATAGTTACTTCCATTTACTTAACTTAACCGTGATCTTTATGGGGATTTCAAAACTGATTATAGTCACTTCTAATTATCTCAATTTTAATTGTGATTTCCTCCAAACCATGACTGTAACTCTCTCTCTGATGTAACTCTCGATGATGTAGATATAGATGTAGATATGGATGACCTGGATGTAGAATCGCCAAGTCTGTTGGCGAAAGAAAAACTCAAGCGGTGAAGAAGCCAACACAAGGGCTCTTCCGTCTCGCCCCCTAATTGGAAGGACGGTCCAATAGAGGGATAGGTCTACTCCCAAACTACGCCACTGAGACGGGTGAGAGGGACTTCCCGGAAAAGTCACTCTAGAAAAACAGCCCGACCGGTAACGGGCAACCGAGCTCGTACGTAAAACTGAAAAACCAGGATCCCCCGCCTGGGCATCCTAAAACAGGGTCAGCGGAACTGGTCTAAAGTCGGGATCCCAACGAGGCGTAAAAACACTGCGAGCTCGCGTAAAACCGAAAAGGGACTGGGATCCTAGACCCGCGCACTTGGCGGCCGCTGCCCAAACTGGGCTTCCTTTCTCCCGCCCAGTTGAGGGTCACCGCGCCCTCGCACAGTCATGTGTAAAGGTCACCATGACTGGCATTATCATTGATTTTTAATCATTTGCTGCTCAAATGCTTACTTAACCACTCTTTTTTTTTTCTTTCCTAATCTTTTCTATTATGGTTGTAATGGTCAATAAATAGTAGAGTATACCTAACAGATCAACTTATGAAGATGATTTGCCTGTACAGTCATTTGTTATTCTCTCAAAATAATATAATCATAATAGCCATACATTGGATCTAATCTAATTTAATTAATTATAGCAATTTCAAATATTTCTTATTTAGAGCATGAGCTTAATAAGTACTTATTAGATCTGTAGTATAGAAGAACCATTAAATACCATAATTACAAAGAGGATGTTGTACCTCAAATTTGTCACGTTATTTTATGTGGTCTTTGATTTGCCTACTCAATTATTTCACCAGCTTATGTGATTTAGGTGATTCACCATTAAATCATCCAACTCTAGTCTCTATCCATAATAATCAATAGTACTATTAACTAACAATTTGTCATTCAAATTCTTTATCATAACTCTCCTAAGGATCAAGTCCTACAATGTTAAAGCCTGATGGGTGTTAAATTTTGATAACAAGAACGGATTAATAGGTTGTACATTTCAGATAGGTATAACCAGGAATTCTTGGAATTCTTAACAGATAACAATTATGTCTAGGTCAGAACTCTTTTGGGAATTTTCCTTCTTGAAAGGTTCATCTTGTCAAGGTAATATAATGTCATATGTTATTTCACACAAAAAAAACCATTACAGAGGATGTTACACAACTTAAATCTGTGGTTCAGAATTACTCTAATTACTTTATGCTACACCTGTACAAAACCTTGAACAACAACATTGAGGCTCGACTATGTTGTATTTTCCCTTTCATTAATATCTTGAGTTTTCAATTGTTCTAACAGTGATAATATGTTTAAGATGTATTAAAGAATACATGATTAGCTATAAACCAATCTACTCAGAATACAATTAAGCATGGAAAGAAAGATTATTACAATTTGATTGTAAGCAACATCATACATGCCTGGAAGTTGGAGCCTGATATGATTATTTATATAAATGTATCTATTTCAGGTTTTGATCTTGGTTTTATGTAATAATCACAAGAAATTAGTAACCAAAATGATACCGATTTGGTTGCAATTAAAGGGTCTGGCATAGAGTTTACTGTTTAAACTGTTTCTTGATAATTGTAAGGATGAGTTCTATTATATGTATACATAAACACACACACATATATATATATAAATGAGCAGTAGTGTTGTGTAATATATCTAAAGACAGATTCTCCTTTTATTATTCTTTTCATTTAATGAAAACTAGAATCAAAGATAAAGATAATAAGACGAGAATTAGTTTGAACATGCAAGGCAGCAAGGAGAAGGGAAATGGAATTGTACTTAATATTCGAATATATTGGCAATCGTTCAAAAGCATCAACCTGCTTATGATCGACAATAATCACTACAACCTCCTATGTATTAGTTACATCTCAAACCAACCACATTATCTCTACAGCCCTGAACTTCCTCCAATATATATAATCGATTCTTCCACTACACTATGATGCAGGTCGCCTTGCATTTTTGTTTTATATTATTCGAATTCACCATACACATATGAAAACATGATTTGCCCATCCCCTATGAGAAAGATTTGTTGGTGGATGAACATTTGAAGGATCCAATATATAAAAGAGAAACCCGAAATGCTAAACTTAATTTGTAGCAAAAGAATAGGGATTCTGTTTATTTCCATCTCTTCTTTTATGACCGTACTCTCTGGATTCACAGTATATAATCAAGAAATTTAAAGGATAATTGGATTTAATATTTACTGGACAGAGAAATGTGATTGGAATTTACAATAATCATATTCAAAGAAGTAGGATCAGAAAATGGATGTAATTTGTGTTAAATCACATGCATGGCAGCAAATGGAGTTATAGGGAGGTACCTATAACCTCAATTTAGAGGATGGTCTTGACATGCAAGAAGATCTCTAGAAACTGTAACTGCTGGCTTCTTGGAGCTCAAAATAGTAGAAAGAGCAGTAACATTCAGCTTGCACATCAGTTCCAGGAGGGCAAAAGCAACCGTTGCCTGGAGATTTTTCAGTAACAGAAAGTGGCTGCTGCAATCCCAGCTCTGCGGTATGGATTTCTATAATGGCAGCAATTGTAAGGAGCGATTTGGGACATACCTATTTGTATCCAGATTTTCTGGAGAATGATGTTGGATTGAACATGCAACAACTGCTTCAAGATGCAGATGTTCCCAGGTTGATATGGCTGATCGGAGCATCAAAATGTAGCAGCAATTGGTTGCTAAACAGCAGTTGCACGTAGCTGAAATGAGGGGAAGAAAAGAAATGATGAAGAAAAGAAGAGGAGAAGAGTTGGGATTTTAAAGAGAAGAGGAAAATGGAAGAGAGATGGGGTTTGGATCCACGGCTGGAGATTAGGAGAGGAAATAGGGGGAGGTTTGATTCATATTTATAGGAGAAGGGGTAAACTTGGGTATTGACAAGTGGGGGAAGGAAAGAAGCCACTTGCGTTGGATTGAGATGCCAACGTGGGATGGATTTTTTTTTCACAGTACAGCTGCTACAGTTAAACAGACTTATTTATATATATTTTTTTTATAACCCACATCTCCATTTATTTTCATACTTTAAGTTGTCCGTATTCGTGTTTCGAACGTCTGATTTTGACGCGAAATATCTCGTTTTGATCGTCTTAGAACGACGGTCAATATGAGTATAATATTGATATACTTTCGATTGGGTTTGGATATCTGAAACTTTCGGATATGGTTTTTTGTTTAAGATTAAATTTTGTGATTTAAAAATATTAAACGACCTCCGATTGACGAACGGTCGATTCCGTTGGTCTTGTATCGTCGAATCGGATCTAATGACGGTCTCGGTTCGTTTCACGGTTTCCGAATTTACGTCGCGGCTTTTTCACGGCACGCATTACGATGCGGCCGATTTTTGGTTGATTTCACCCGAACGACTTTTGATTCACGATCAGTTGATCGTTTTAGGTTGTTTGACATTGACAAACAACTTTATTGGATTAATCGGACGCTAATCGGGTCGGTTTCGGGTTTGGCGGATTTCGGATGTTACATAAAACTACCAATAAGACAATTTAAATCCTTAAAAAATGCTTTAAATTTCAGAAAACACCTCACAGACCGCCTCACCGCCTCGGACCGCCTCGACCTCCTGAGGCGTACGCCTCATCCATTCCATCTGAGGCGTACGCCTCGAGCTAAAAAGCCCCGCCTCGTTCCGCTTCGACCGCCTCAAGGCTAGCCTTTTAATACCATGTTGGTAACAATGTATAGCATCGAAATCATTTTATTGTTCAAAAATCATAAAAAACAAACTCAAACTACGAAAGACAATTAATATCGTGCATCTTCCTATGGTTGCAAATGGAAAGATCTTCATTATATTTTTATAAAATTTGAAAAGTTTAACGTATAGATTGAACTAATAATTTTTGTTGGCAACAATGCAAGATATTATTAAAGAAATTACGAAAAAAATTTCAAAAAGGGAGAGTCCAACGATGATGCCTCCAATGACAAGGATCGCAAAGACACTACCTTCAGCATGATACGAGTAATTATTGAGCAACCACCATTCACACCAATGCCATTCACAGTTCTCAAGGGTTGCCACTACCACCACATCATTCCCTGATGCACTGGATCTCCAAAAATCCACTGACACCAACCACGTGCACCCTAGATCTATGAGGCCAACATCATGTGCTGCTAGTCGATTGAACCTTCAGCTTGACAATTTCCCAGTGTCCCCTGACCCCCACAAAACGGTCATCATGGTTGCATCACGACCCACATGACACTCTCGCAATCATCTCCCATGCAAGCCCTCTCAACACTATGAAATACGATTGCTGCCACTTTCAATCCATGAGAATGGTGACAACCTTAACGCATGCATAGAAGCCCAAACGTGTGCCTCCACCTTTGGAACCCATCTTTGCCCATCGCCTTTTTGTCCCACTTCTGGAGAGGAAAATGTGGTCTGACACATGAGATTCGTCCATCTTCAAGTTGTAGGGGACAAGTCGTATTTTCGATTTTGACTTAACGATTGGTGGGAAGGTGGTACTTTCGGTGAGCGTTTTCTAAGGTTGATGGCCCTTGCTATGAATCCGAGTGCGCATGTGGCTAAGGTGTAGGAAAGTCGCGGCTTCTTCCCATCTTTCCGCTCTGATCTCTCATATTAAAAGGTAGAGGAGCTGGGACGGGTGTTGGAGACTCTGGAGAACGTGGCAGGGCCTTCAGAGGGTAGTGACCACTGGTGTTGATAGGATGGGATTTTCTCGGTTGGGAAAAGCTTACAAGTTCCTCAAAGGGCCTCATACTTATGTCCTGGGTGGCCCAGATGCGAACTGCAGAAGGCTCTAGGCCTAGTGTATACCTCTACGAGTAAAGATATTCCAGTGATTATGTAGAAGAAACCATGCAGCCAAAGAATCCATGTAGCCAACCACATTTAATGTGATACAACAACAACAAACTGATACAACAACAAAGCCTTTTCTCACATTAAGTGTGGTTGGGCTACATGGATTCTTTGGCTACATGGTTTCTTCTACACAGCCATCGGAATATCTTTACTCGTAGAGGTATACGCCAGACTTGAGCCTTTTGCAATCCGCATCTAGGCCACCAGGAACATAAGTATGAGGCCTAAGAATAATTCCAAAAAACTAAGATCCCTTCATATGGACTCGTTCCAACACTTAATGGGCCTTCTTGACCCTCTCTTAGCTGGCTCAAACTCCCAAACTCGCATCTCTTCACCGATACATCAACTAACCTCCTTTGCAAATGGTCAAACCACCTTACATGATTTTCTCACATCTTATCCTCAATCGAAGTTACACCAACTTTCCTTTTGATTGCATCATTCCAAATCCAAACTTGACGTGTGTGTGTGTGTGTGTCCACACATCTACTTTAGCATTTTCATTTCTACTACTACCATAATCTACACATGTCTATGGTTCGCATGCCAACGTTCAGATCACAGGGAATAACAAGTCTCACGGCTGCTTTGTAAATCTTTCCTTAATTTTTAAATTAATTTTCTTATCACAGAGAACAGTAAAGGCTCCTCTCCACTTTAGCCAACCAGCATTTATTATATTAATAGCATCTCCATCAAGTTCCCCATCATGTTGTAAAATAGATCCAAGTATCTACAAGAATCTCTCTTCTAAATGTTATCATCACTAATCTTCATCTCGATTCCTTCACCATTGCTTCCATCAAAAGCAAACTTCATATATTCAGTCTTAGCCCTACTTATACGAAATCCTTTAGTCTCCAATGCATATCTCCAGGCCCCCAAGCTTCTCATTACTCCATTTCTGGTCCAATCAATCAACACGATATAATCAGTGAGTAACTAATACCAATGTATCTTATCCGGAATGTGATTTGCCAATGCATCCATAATCAAAGTAAAAAGGAATGGACATAAAACTGAACATTGATGCAGACAAATGTTTATGTCAAAATAGTCAGTCTTCCCAGACTGTATCCTTACACAAGATGAAGTAATATCATACATATCTTTTATGAGATTAATGTATAGGACATACACTGGTCTCTTCTCCAAGACTCTCCATTATACCTCTCGTGGGACAAAATCATAAGTCTTCTCCAAATCAATAAAAAACATATGGAGATTCTTTCTTTTAATATATAAATCTCAATTGTTCTCCTCAATAAGAGGATGGCTTCAATAGTTGAGCGACCTAACAAGAATACGAATTGATATTGCAATGAACTGGTTATTTCTTATTTTTTAAAGGTTACCATTTATCGGTATCACCACAAATGTTACAGCTCCATATATGTAACTTGTTAATTGATACTTTTATATTGGATTCTTATTTATTGGTGGTCATATAGATATATAAGAATATATATTAGACATAATATTTAAATTTACAAATTAAAAAAATATAGGACCAAATAATTCTAAATATTCTCTCGAATACTGAATGTTATTTATTCAGTGACCCCTCCGACTGAGTCACTGAATATTGAATATCAACTTTTGCAACAATGCCCATCGCACATAATGCTCGCAACCTAACTAGAAGCTGACAACACTGATAGCACCACCACTTGCATATACCATCACCACCCAAGGCCCCAAAACACAACCTTATAGATTTACCACTAAGTCACAGTCTCATCAATTGTCTTGCTTGAATGCCCATCTCAGTTGGTGATGCAAAGCCTCGTCCTCAATATGTTATGCTGTTAACTGGCAAACAAAAAATGATAGATCTACAATATTCTGAACAAAAATGTGGTGAGGAGAAAATCATCCTCCGACATTGTGCACCTTCTAAAGACATTTGATAGACGGAGAGATCAGATTATGTTTGAAATAAAACAACCGCATCGAGTAAACGGGAGAAAGCATAGTTACATTACACCGAAACATCCTGAAATGAACGACTTCTCAATTGATGATAAGCACTTACTGTCGACAGATGGGAATCGGATGCAGAACATCTCTGCCTTGAGCTCCCCATCGGAGAAGTCGGACGCGTGCCACACACACGACTTGTCATTTCCCACGTGCTCCTGGGTCTTGATGCTCGGCCCGACTGCACGGGTCGAAAACACCGCAATTCGCATCAAAAACTCATTTTAACCCCAAAAAAATGTAACAAAGAAAGGGAAAGCAACACAGTACCATTATGAATTAGCGCAGATCTTTAAGGTTTGGACTGACGCATGACGAGGCGAACCTTTCCGTAGTTCGGTGGTTGAGGAGCTTCACGGTGTCAGTGCCCCTCTCCTTCCACTGGTTCCCGTCCTTGTCGAATCTGTAGAGCTTTGCCTTCTGAGAAGCAGGTCGAGGTTCCCGGTCAAAACTGAAACCATAGAGAGGAGAGGAGAGGAGAGGAGAGGAGGGGAGGGGAGGGATCTGGTGGGCTTACAGGTGAGGAGGACCTCCTCGTCCTCTTCGCCGGAGGTGACGGAGACCTCCTCGAGGCGGACGATGGGGGCGATTTGGGCGCCGGTGTCCTCGTCCTCGGCGGGGGCGGATTCCTCCTCCTCGCGGCGAATCGGCTTCGCTGCTCGACATCTCTGGAGAG
This sequence comes from Ottelia alismoides, assembly GCA_037367405.1. Classification (NCBI taxonomy): domain Eukaryota; kingdom Viridiplantae; phylum Streptophyta; class Magnoliopsida; order Alismatales; family Hydrocharitaceae; genus Ottelia; species Ottelia alismoides. Next base: position 887,624 of record JAZKJV010007172.1, on the reverse strand, counting down.
TGGGAGAGCAGTGAGGAGTGAGGTGGGGGCAAGGGCTTTATATACGGAAGGGAGGGGAAGAGGGGATTGGTGGGAGGCGGCGGAAGGAGGGGAGGAGGAGTGGAGTTTGAAGGCGAGGAGAGGCGGCTGTTGGGTTGGGCATAGCGAGGGGACTGTGAGTTCCCGGCCGGTTAGTGTTGGTTTTAGTTTGTTTGTTTTTTAAATTTTTTTGAGTAAATTACACAAAAGTCCCTAGACTGTATATCCAATTTATTGTCATACCTAAACTTTGAAAGGTAATAATATGATATTTGATCTTTGACAATGTCCATACCTAATCTTTGAAAGGTAGTGAATTCAAAATTTGAATAAGAAATGATATTGTATAGCGATCTAAATATCACTGTTTCTTATTATAAAATATCGAAAAATTAAAAGAAATTAAAGGTGAAGTAGCCCCACTTTACTCATATAAGCATATACGTACATATATACACATGCATACATCTGTGGCATGCGAAAATAGAGGAGAATGCATGAAATGCAAGTGTGTATGGCATAAAGATATATACATGTATGTGATTTATGAAAGAAAGTACAAATATGTTTGTGAATAAATTGCACTCATTAAACGAGTTGAATGAGTTTAAAGTTGAGTCGACCTCCAACTTGAACTCAAACTGGACAATAAAACTCGAACTCTAGAAGCTTCAAGCCTAAGAAATGTTGACTCAAGCTCGAACTCACTGATTTTGAGTTTGTTTGCGAGCCTCTTAACAAGATTTTTTGTAGTAGATAAATTTTATATTCCTTATCTGTGAACTTTCTCTGAAGTTGCAATTGAACTCCTTAGTAATCTCAGTGATAAATAATAGGGATTTTATCACTTGTGCCCCTCCGTGATCTCGCAATATCAGTTAATGCCCCTATCTTTTTGGTAATATCAGTTGTACTCCTCACTTCTTGCTCCATCATCCGTTGTGCCCTTCCGTTAGACTGACCGTCAAAAAATTAAAATAACCCATAGTTTACTCAAACCATGGTGTGGTTAAGAGGGATATTATGGTCAAAATAAAATCAAATGAGGAGGAGGGTTGGGGAGGAGGTGCGAGGCTGCGGAGGAGGTGCGGGCTGGAGCGTGGGCGGCGAGGGCCGGGAGAGGTGTGTGGCTGCGGGAGGGGCGTGGACGGCGGGGGCGGGGGGCGACGCGTACGGGGGAGGGGGAGGGGCGGTGCGGGAAAGGGGGAGCAGGGGGCGCATGCGGGGAGGGAGAGCAGGGGCGGCGCGTGCGGGGGAGGGGGAGCCGGTGCGGGGAAGGGGGAGGGGGAGCAGGGGTGGCACGTGGCGGGGAGGGAGAGCCGGTGTGGGGAAGGGGGGAGGGGGAGCAGGGGCGGCACGTGCGGGGGAGGGGGAGCCGGTGCGGGGAAGGGGGGAGGGGGCGGTGCGTGCGCGGGGAAGGGGGGAGGGGGAGCAGGTGCGAGGCATGGGGGAGGGGGAGTAGGGGGCGGCGCCTGCAGGGGAGGGGCGGTGCGTGCGCGGGGAAGGGGGGCGGGGGAGCAGGTGCGAGGCAGGGGGAGGGGAGTAGGGGCGGCGCCTGCGGGGGAGGGGGCGGTGCGGGGAAGGGGGGAGGGGGAGCATGTGCAAGGCAGGGGGAATAGGGGCAACGCCTGGGGGAGGGGGAGGGGCGTTGCGGGGAAGAGAGGAGGGTGAGGGGGAGGGGCGGTGCGGGGAAGGGGGAGGGGGAGCAGGTGCGGGGCAGGGGAACCGCGTGCGGGGGAGGGGGAGCAGGTGCGGGGCAGGGGAACCGCGTGCGGGGGAGGGGGCGGTGGACGGGGCGGAGCTAGGCTGCGCGGCGGGGGAGGGGGAGGGGGACGGGGCGGAGCTGGGCGGCGGGGCAGGGGCGGGGGCAGCGGGCTGGGAGGAGGTGCGGGAGCTCGGGGCGGAGCTGGGAGGAGGTGCGGGGCGCTCGGAGTGGAGCTGGGAGGAGGTGCGGGCTGGGGAGGAGTTTCGGGCGGAGAGGGAGGAGGAGGAGGTTGGAGGAGGAAGAAGAGGATGGGGGAAGAGGAGGAAGAAGAAGATGATGAGGAAGAGGGTAAAATGACCCTATAACCCTTTTTTAAAATTAATACTGCTTATGTCCTCAAAGTTAACGTCCATCTGCACTGTAGATGGACGGTCACTAACCCAAGTGGCACAAGTGATAAAATAGCAAGAAGTGAGGGCACAACTGATATTACCAAAAAGATAAGGGCATAACTGATATTGCGGAGATCTCGGAGGGGCACAAGTGATAAAATCCCTAAATAATAATGTTTGAGCTTTTTATGATAAGAATGGATACGAGGATTTGTGTTGCTTGTTCACACAGGAGAAGCCGGAAGTTATATAACAGCACGAGCTGTGTGCCGAGCGATTGTCTTACTTACTGCACAAAGGAGAAGCTCAATGGGAAATGGATGAGATGGAGAGAAACCGTAGGTAGCAATAACATGTGGGGAGAGGGAAAGGTTGGCACATATGGGTTTTTTAGCATTCCCTTAATTTTATAAGGAATTTTATCGCTTATGACCTTATTAACTTCTACAATATCAATTATGCCCCTCACTATTTGTAATATTAGATGTGCCCTCGATTTCTTAAAAATTAACAGTTATACCTTCTATATTATCAATTATACCCCCTTTTTATCTTAATGGAAGGGCAGAACTATAAATTTGGTAAGAAGCGGGGGACTCAAATACTCAAAAAGTGGTGAATGGATTGCAATGGTGCTCCAGTGCTTGATCAACCGGAAGGCATGCCAAATCAGAATATAAGACAGCAAATGGGAGCAGAAGTAGCAGACTATATGGACAGATCCGGGCAAATCACGAACCCTCTTGGAAGGATGGAGATTGATGCGATTGTTGACTATATTCTCTCCACTGTTTTATTCCAAAAGAAAGGATGATAGTGGAAGTGATGACAACAACGACGACGACGACGACGACGATGATGATGATGATGACGACGACGACGACAGTCGTGGGTGGATCTGGTGATGTGGAGACATATTCATGGGGGTCAGGGTCAGCTCGTGGACCACGTGACGATACAAGATTCGGGGCATGAATACATGGGGCGGCATGGAAACACACATGGACAGTTTGTCCCAAGTCCGAGTCCATGACCTATGGATTACGATGCATATGGATGTGGTCATCGTCCTACAGAAAGCTACATAGACGATTTGATACCATCTGTAGGTTTGTTGAGTTGCATGGACATTGACAGCCCAAACTGTGGAGGAACACGAAGCCCCTGAACGGATATAGATCATCACACGATGAGAGATCATTTGGCATCTTCCGGAATTCTTCTTGCTCCTCCAGTACCTCCTCCTCCTCATGCGTATACACCTCCATCATATGAGAATACCATATTTAGAGGATATAACAGCTACAACGGTGAGAACCACTAAGGTAGCCAACCCGAACAAAGCCATGGTAGCTTCTTTGGTGGTGGACATTTTAGTTTCTTCCTCGAGTACATGACCGTGTCTCCTCCTCCATAGAGATTTTCTCCTACTCTGTCGTCGTCATCTCGAGGATCTCAAGCTAGTACTGTGTAGTCTCGTCACGCCCCTCCTGATACCAGATCTAACGATACTTATCTTCGTCTCGAGATACTCATGGGGATTGATTACCATAAATACCGATAGTAATGTCGTGGATTACAAGGTTATGTACTCGTACCTGACATGAAAAAACTACTACGAATTCATTGGATCCGGGATCCGCTACGAAAAGACAACATGGCAGGAGGGGGATTCAGATCCTCCATGGAACTCTTGGTTCTAGATAATATCTATTACAATATTGCATTAATTTACATTTTTTTCATTTATTTTTGTCATCGATAAAATCTTTATACCAAGAAAATATTGTCTCATTAGTCATTAATCGTTACGTACATTTTTGAAATCAAATTGTTCATCTCAATGCCATTCATTATGTGCCTGATATGACTGACATGTACGATACAAGAAATCATGGATTATCTATATGTATCATCTAAGTGAAAATAAAGTTGATTCTAGATTTATTTGCATTGATGACACAAAGAATCTAGATTTGCAATGGAAGTTCTTAGGCAAATCCTGATTCTCACCATCGGTTCGAGTAGAGAAAAAAATAGGACGATCATCAACACAAATTTAAGTAGCACTTGACAATATCATCTAACCAATTTCTTCTCAAGCTTCTCTGCCAGAAGGATAGTCAGTCGGCGGAAGCCTCCCAACATCACCATTCTTGATGCAAGCAAGGTGCAGGATTTAGTCAGTCTGTCAAAGCAAGGTTGAGGTGGGTTGGGGTAACCTGATTGGAATAGTAGTTGTTTGGAATCGTTATGAGGGTTGGAGAGGGTTGGAATAAAGAATGTCGCGTGATGTCACTATGATTTGTGATAAAATTCCATTCCATGAAAAGAGGGGGAGTAAACCGGGTTACCCTGAGGTAACCCGAGGGTAACCCGATTACCAAACGGGCCCTTAAGGGTCCCTCAACTGCCCAAAGATCTCCAAGACCATTGAGATTCCCCCAACAGTTTCTACATGCAACAGAAATCGTTGAGGAGCATATGAATCATTATGGCGTTGGGATGAACCTGCCAGGCCTTCATTGTCCCATTCGATACTCCTTGCTGATTATCGAGCAAATTCAGACAGCACTTTCCGGAGCAGACATCATCTACAGAGCATATCTTCTCACAAGTCACAAATGCATATGGAACATCACATCATAATGCGAAAGAGCAACTACAACCTATTGCCAGAGGCATCTTATTAAACAGGAAAACCTGCATTGAGAACTAAAGCATGAAAACCTGCACAAGAGAAGTAATACATAATATGTGATGATTCGGTAATTTCCATAACCATTCAGATTCCCTGGACTAATCTTTCATCAACTACATGCCTCAACATGACGTTACTTGTAATATCACATAAAGATTGCATGTCGAAAGTTCAAAACTCCAGCTAATAAACAATGTTGACCCGAAAAATGCATCAAACAGAATAAAACCACTCCTCAAGGACCGACTCCGACAAGTAAAAACACCGACATCGACAACCTTCGGGGGGATGACATCAGACTTTTTCGAGAATCCAACAAATAGCCACCGGACTGACTGGACATGACCCAAACTGATATACTCTCATACATTCAAAGAGAAAGGAAGACCTCGACGATACCCAGCAATATAGCCGAGAAGCTGGTGGACTACAAATAAACGACCAGAGGTTGTCGATACCTTCCACCCAGAGAGTCCATGAGATTTTTACTCAGGTTTCTCAGCCACTTTCACCTTTTCCTCTGGCGATGGTGCCTTATCCTCGGTCTTGTTGCTGACACTCAACTTCTCCCACAAGCTCCGCTGCTGAATCAGCCTCTCCTTTGCTTCAGTTTCCTCTTTTCCTAGGGAGTCGACGATCTCCTCAACAGTCTCCTTGAATTTCTTGCAATCTGAAATCACGAGATTGTAACTTTCTGGTTTACATGATCTTTTGCTAGAAATAAATCATATAAATGTACTGTTGACATAAAAGGAATCGAAATATAAATCGTAGAGAAACAACATTAACATAAGTGTAATTGTCAAACTTCAGTTTGACTAAAGCAACAAGGACAAAAACAAATACAAAACAAGTGTGGTTGTGAACGGAGAACGTCCAACGATAAATGGTATAAGAGGTCACAAGGACATCATGAGTGCACAATAAAAATATCTAATAGAACGCAAGGCCCAAAAAACCAAACGGAAGTTACAGAGTGCACCGCTGATGGGTACCACCTTATAAGATATGGCATCTAATGCACGTGTCCAGTAAACATGACAGGAACCCCACAAAGATCCTTTCTTTGGCTATAACCCGAAAAAAATAACAAGGAATTCAAAGATTGACCAGGGTCACTATTTGAATAAATATATTCAATGTGAATATGAAGAGTCCTTTCTGCAGCAATCAACAAGAAAGTTATCATAAGAACCACCATGACTGAGATTCAGGAGGATCATTATGTAACAAGCCCAAAAAAAAGAGCCCAAGAAGTGGGAAGCTTCTAAACTAGCCCCAGATTTCCATAGGCATGTTATGTGAAGTCAGAAGTAGCTGCTATGTAAGTTATGTAGCTAAAGAGTCGTATGTAGCTGCTTAGTAATGAAGTAGCAGGTCATTATGTAGCTGCTTAGTAATGAAGTAGCTGCCATTTAAGTTATTTCATTTGATGTGTCATAGCTGCTTAGTAAAAACACTAAGGGTGTGTTTGATTGGCGGGTTAAATTGGTAGAGGGTAACTTTTTGTATTTTGGTGTTTGGATAGAGGGTTAATCTGGGAGTGAGTTAGAAGTGGGTTTGGGTGATGTTGATTGTATTGAAGTTTGAAAAGTGAGTAGTTATTGTGATGTGATTGTATTGAAGTTTGGAAAAGTGAGTAGAATGTGGAGTAGTTTTATAATATTCTATATGATATGATGGTATATTATATTATTTTTATGATAGGACTGATGATGTAAAATTGATTTATTTAATTTTTTTAAAAGGAATAAAATGAGGCCCACAGGGAGAGAGAGTGATGTGGGTTAAGGGGGGTAAACTCCCCAAGGGGAGGGTAACCCGGTAGCCTAACGCTACCTGGGTTCGTTTAGTTGCAGGGTTGGGCAGGGTTGGGTTGGGTTGAGGTACCCCTGTGAATAGTAAACTATGAAGAGGATTGGGAGGGTGGGAAGAAGGGGTACCTCGGATTAGGCCAACCCAACCTTGTCCAACCCTGCAACCAAACGAACTCTAAGGGTGTGTTTGGTATGTGGGTTAGGGTGGGTTAAACTGGTAGAGGTAACCCATTTTTGTGATTTGGTGTTTGGATAAAGAGTTAACCGGAGGTGGGTTAGAAGTGGGTTTGTGGTGATATGATTGTATTGGAGTTTGAAAAAGTGAGTAGTTATTGTGATGTGATTGTATTGAAGTTTGAAAAAGTGAGTAGAAGTGGAATAGTTTATAATTTTTATATGATATGATGGTATAGTATATTATTTTTTGATAGAATTGATGATGGAGGTTTGATTTATTTAATTTTTTAAAAAGAAACAAAGTGGGACCCACCATGAAAAGATGGAGGGTGGGTTAAGGGGGGTAAAGTGTCACATGGCCTCAAATTTCAGCGAAATTCGGTCGAATTTCTGTCGAATATCGATATCCAGTCAAAATCGAAATTCGACCGAAATGATCGAAATGACCAAAATATGGGGGCCATAGTACAAAAATGACCGAAATGACCGAAATATCGATCAAAATTCCACCGAAATTCCATCGAAATTCTGTTTTGGTCGGTACCGAAATGGTGACCGAAACCGACATTTAAGGCCTCCCCAAAGGTGACTAAAGGAGTTCTGATGCAGTATTAACCCGTCTAAAGTACCACAAACTGCCAACAAGAGACGCACAATCCTGAGATAGGTCCCTACACTGGTCAACAATATAAAAAAAGGTAGTCTCAAGAAAAGGAACGCTAGTTGGAAAAACATATCATTCCAGATAAGCCTCAGGTGTGTCATCGTGTGAATAATTAGTAAAAGCAAAACTGTGTGCATGCCATGCAAACAAACCTTTACAAGATATGGCTCCAGTCCTCCTTGAGGAACTACAGAGAACCAAGTTTTGGATACCCTCATCAATCCTATTAGTTAAATCTTGTTCATGAAGGATTAGACGCCTATGACTCTTTTGATTAAGAAGGCATGTGAATATAATACATAAATACCTTTTTTGAAAGGCTCCAGAGTTGCAATGGTAAAATAAACACCATCGTCCCTTTATTGGGCTTTCTGTGTGGATCATGACTTTCAAGAGTATTCCATTTGGGGTCAAGCCATCTCTGCTAAGGGGTAGGAGGATTCATTAGAGAAAAACCAAATCAAGTCACAACTTGGACAAGACATCAGAGCCATTTAGAAGATAGGTCCTCCACATTTGAAAGAAAGAGAGACGGAAGAAGCTTCAAGTAAGAATATCAAGATAACAGTGAAAGAATTTATAAAGAAATGCAAGAGGAAAACAAGCCTCGAAGAAAACAGGCCATCCTCAATATTGCCAACAGAACTCGTGATCTCATATTGCCAATATTTCAAGTAGCCAACTGATGAGAAGAAACTATCGTAGCCCATAGCACAAGTTGCTGACTCAATGAGTTATTAGCATGGTGTAGGGAAGAAAAGCAGAGTGTGTATCCAAAGCAAAAGTAATTTACGTTGTCTCTGTAAGAGGCACAAAGGCCTAACAAGTAGCATTGAAGGTTTCGGAGAGGTGGTAGATGAATTGGGTTGGCTGAACCATCCAAGTTCAGGGATGCAGGTTCACGTGAAGGGGCTCCACCACCAGAAGAAAAATTAATAGTTTAAGGAAACGGATGAGTTTGCTGAGGCATTTCCTGTACCATAATCTTGTTCAATCCAAGATGAATTTCAGATCATGTGCCATTGATATGGTCTTCAAATGAGAATGTGAGGTACGGGATCTGCATCAGCTTCAAGTGTGTTTGGTTGCATGAAAATTTACAATCTGGTGGATAAACACTGGCAGGGAGTGCCCACTAGCCACAATGATGCTAACAGAAAATTTTGGATTGCTTCTATGTTTCTTGATCTAGTTCAAGAAGAGAACGAGCACCACTTGGGATCGTAAGTTGGAAGCATTGCCCCAGCGGAGCAACATGATGGAGTATAGAATGAGAGGGTGTCACCCCTCAAGGTGATCGAGATCACCCCTCCAGTTGTGGCCTTGATAAGAATGATGGAATCCTTCGAAGCTAAGTGAGCCTGATTGGATGCTCGAGATATGACAAACGATGGTGCCACAGATCTCACCTTCGAGGTTGTCGTCGCTCAACTCGTTTCTTACAAATGTCACCTGGAGGTTAAAGGAGCTCGACCCTCTCTTTTCTCGAAACAACAGGTAGGGAAGAATGAAAGAGGAGAAAAGGAATAAAAAGGAGGAGGAAGTTAGAAAGAAGGCGGAGAAGGTGGCTTGGTGGGAAATTGGAGTAGAGAATAAGTAAAAGGAGAAAAAATAAATAAATAAAATAAAATAAAAAAATAATATAAAAGGAGTGACATGTGGCGACTCCAAGATCCACCACGTGTCGCACCAAGAAAAATAAAAAAAATAAATGTGAACAACAAAAAATAACAAAAATAACAAAAGGGCCAAATCAAAAAGTGGTCAACCGAAGTGTGTTGTCTCGACGAGATCTACAACTTTCTTGAAGGACCGAAAAAAAACAAAATATATGATACAAAATGTATTTTTTGAGGGTATTGTATAGGTATAAAATATCGATTGTGTTTTGCAAAAAAAAATTGTCATTTTAAAATAAGATAAAAATCAAAATAAAATCAAAAGAAATATAAGCTAAATATTTACAATATAATCTAATTTTTTGGATTTTAATAATTAAGAAAAAATATAAAATAAATAAATATAGAATAAGGGCCCAAAATCGAAATTTCCTAAACGGACTCCGATTTGATCTTATTTTGAAGGTAATTACTCGTGCATTAATTTAAACGTGAGCAGGGGTCCATAGGAGACTATATGAAAGAGATTCACATTTTAAGGTTCTTAGTCTCAAAATAAGGTTTGGATTTATTGGTCAATTTTACAAATTATATTTTTTGATATTTTTCCTTTATTAGTGTTAGTAATATATACACTATAAAGTTGATTTTATTCAATTATGAGTTAGGGGATAATAGATAAAAATATGGATATACATGTGATATTTACAACAGAATTTGGCTTCTTATTTAATTCAAATATGCATGCTAAAATGCAAACATTAATTCTAAGTACATGAACCGGAATGATGTAGAATAAATGGAGAAATACAGGTAATTAATAGGAAACGAAACTCTATTTTTGAGTTTTAGAGCGATGAATCACAGAATTATCAATAGTATAATTTATAGAAAATGAATAAGCAGAAATAGATAAAATAGATATTGGGCAGAAAAAGAAAAAAAGTTCAACAGTGGGATAATATATAAAATCTATATTCAAGAAAAATGTCACTAATAACAAAAAATATAATTGAAACACTAAGTTGTGATGATCAACACTGAAGTATGCAAGAAGATAACGTCTCAACTATATTTTTTAGAGACAAAATGTCTAGCACATTTAAGTTAGACCAAGATACAATGAAAGCAGGGGAAAATGACGAACATTACGTCAGAATATGAGTCATGCATAATATGAAAAGACAACAGTAACTCATGTACCAATCACAACAACTAGAGCCTAAATGTGGATGTAATCAAGGTAAATCTCTCTTGACTAATTATATTTGGGCCCACAGAGGCCATATGGACGACCTAAGGACTTAAATCAGGGCTAGGTGGAGATGTCCACAAGTCTATATTGCCTAGTCCCAGCTCAAAACTTAATAATGGAGAAATAAGCTTGGTGTTGTTGGCTCGTCCAAAATTCAGAAATTACAGCAATAAATAATAGATAGTATACCTTGACTCAACTTACTTGTAGAATATCCGAAGATGATGCTCATGATTCTTAATATTATATAAAAACCCACCTCTCGCATAAGTGTACTCCATACAAGCATTACATATTGGGATAACTAGTCATTTATTTAACAAAACTGATGAAACATTGCCGACTACATCTTTGACAAATGCTGCTCTTGCAGATGCACAACAATATCAGTGCCCAAAAGCAACAAAAATATAAAGTACTCGGCCAAAATTCATCATCTGAATTTTCCTTCTTTGAAATAAAATGAGTGAGATACTGTGATATTATATACTATCATATCAAGTGACGCAAGAACATGCTTATTTTTTAGAAATGCAATAGCATACTTATGATATATGAAATGAGATCAAGATCTGCGAGTAGACAAAACAGGGACCTACTCACAGATCAATTCAACATTCCAACTGCGTGTGTGCTAACTCATTTCCTGGAACGGTTTCAATTGTTGCCTTACAGACACCGCCATGTGAAAAGCAACCACCAAAACAGTTCAAACAATGTTGTGGCATCAGCAGGCACACTAAAACAACTACAGAACCAAATCAAAAAACGGTAAAGAATCACAAATTAAGTAGTACTGCATAAACGCAATTTATGGACCAATCCTCCGCAGAAAATAAACTCCCAAACAACCTAAAAGCACATATCAAAACTGTGTAGAACCGAACCGCTACTCACTTTCGACAGATGGAAACCGTATGCAGAACATCTCTGTCTTGAGCTCCCCGTCGGAGAAGTCGGACGCGTGCCACACACACGACTTATCATTTCCCACGTGCTCCTGGATCTTGATGCTCGGCACGACTGCACAAATAGAAGCCACCCGCAATTCGCATCAAAAAGACTAATTTAACTGCGGTAATAAGTAGAGAGAGAAACACAGTACCATAATGATTAGCGCAGATCTTCAATGTTTTGGACTGGCGCATGACGAGGCGAACCTTTCCAGTAGTACGGTGCTTGAGGAGCTTCACGGTGCCAGTGCCCCTCTCCTTCCACTGGTTCCCGTCCTTGTCGAATCTGTAGAGCTTCGCCTTCCTGAGAAGCAGATCGAGGTTCCCGATCAAGACAGAAACCCTAGAGAGGAGAGGAGAAGGGATGGATCTGGTGGGCTTACAGGTCGAGGAGGACCTCCTCATCCTCCTCTCCGGTGGTGACGGCGACCTCCTCGAGGCGGACGATGGGGGCAACTTGGGCGCCGGTGTCCTCATCCTCGGCAGGGGCGGACTCCTCCTCCTCGCGCCGATCGGCTTCGCTGCTCGACATCGCTGGGGAATGGGAGGGGCCTGTTGAGATCGGCGTGAGGACGGCGGTGGGGAATGGGGGAAGGGTAAGAGGGGTTAGGGTTTTATATATAGACGTGGGAGGAAGGCGGCGTGGGGATGGGGAAGGGAGGGTGGGGATACCGCGGAGGAGGGCAACTGTGGGGAAAAGTTGATGGGAGCGATGGAAATGGGCTACAGCGAATGGGGGTGGGGTGGGTGGGTTAGAAATTGGATCAAGGAAAGAAATTCAGTTTTAAAATGAGATTTTTACCTTAGAATCTTGTAAACTTTTCCAAATACCTCATCTACCTTCGAAATAATCTAACTCATCTATGCACTTCGTAAACTTGATAACCTTTGACCCATGAATTATGCGATTAACTCTCATCCATTGGACTGTTAAAACTATCTGGATTCTGTTAATTTCTTACATATGATGCCTTTTTCATTTTGCAAAAATTACAATAACTGACATTGTTTCTCCCCCTCCTCGCCTCTCTTTTCCCACCCATAATCTCCTCCCCCCTCTGCCTCTTCCGCCTCCTCTGGTCGATCATCCGCCTCCACTCCTTCATCCCTCCACCCTCTCTCCCCTCCTCCCCGTCTCCGCCCACAGCATGACCTCCTCCCCTCTACCATCTCCTCCACCCCCGCTACCTTCCTCCCTCGCCTCCGCCTATAGCAACCCCCTCTCTACTGCCTCCCCTACCTTGCTCCCTTCCTCTCTCGCCTCCGCCCGCAACAGGCCCCCCTCCCCTCCACTGCCTCCTCCTCCTTCCCTAGTTTTCCGTCGCTCTCTCCACAGCCTCCTCCACCCCCGATCCCTTCCTCCCCCCGCCTCTGCCTGCAGCAGGGCCCCCGCACACTCCACTGTCTCCTCCACCCATGCATCCGTCCATAATAGGATCCATGCCCCCTCCACCGCCTCCTCCACCCCTACTTACTTCCTCCCCCTGCCTCCACCTGCATCAGGGCCCTCGCCCCCTCTATTGTCTCCTCCACCCTCGTATTTGCCCGCAGCAGGACCTCCCCTCCTCCACGCTCACATCCGCCTGCAACAGGACCCCTGACCCCTACCTCTCCACCACCCCCTCCACCCCTCGCTCCCCTCCTCCTCTGCCTCTGCCCGCAACAGGCCCGTTGCCCTCAAATCGTCGATTCCCCGTCGAACGCAGATGACATGGAAGAAGCGGAGATTATGATCAAGCAACGTGCGGTGTTTGGGAACGGGAGGCTAAAGAGCATGAGCCTTTTGGAGGTGCCGAAGTGTGTGGCGATGGAGGACGAGGTGTGCAACACGCGCTCGTCGTCGGTAGTGGTGCAGGGGATTGAGGAGGAGGTGTACGGCACGTGCTCGTCGTCGGCAACGGTGTAGAGGATCCCTGCCCCCTCCACCGCCTCCTCCTCCTCCCATGCAATGTATTTATTTAGCAGCAATAGATATTTGATTAATTGGTTCAAGAATTCATCTCGAACATTAAAAAAATCGTGATCGGAAGATATGTTTTATCTATTAAAATAGGAAAAAATGTAATTTGGTAGACGAAGGGAGATGCGGTGGAGAGAGAGAGAAAATAAAGATAGGACGGAGAAGAGGAGGATTTGAGAAAGAAGGAGATGAAGAGGAAGAATGATATGAGGAGATGGAAGATCCACCATCCAATGCACCTATGGTTAGTTTAACCTATGTTATAACTTAAGTAAAAGTAACGACATGGTCTGTAGGGTAAGACGGAGAAATTTTACAAGCTCGAGGGAGGAAGGTCGAGGAGGTAATTGGAAAATCTCATAGGTTTTGTGGGATAAAAATCCTTTTTAAATTTGAAAAATTGGAGAAGTGGAAAAATAGTATATCCAACGGATGAGATTCACAGATGTTATTTGGTCAGAAAAGTGCAAAATGACTTCTTTGAATGTTACTTATACTTGATAGGTAATGCAAATAGATCTTTATGAAGAAGAAATATCATATATATTGTTGGAATATTGCATGTGTGTATTTATTATTTTATCCTTATTTGTTTAGCGCATCTATATTTGAAGCGGATGTGTAGAAAGTATTTCATCTCGAGCATTTCCATGTATGTTGCGATCGAAAAAGATGAAATAGTCTTTTGTGGATCTGTTTATATTATTGATGGTGTATACGATTGTAGGCATGAGATGGTTTATTTGTGTGTCATTTCATCAAATGGTGTTAGTCCAATGCAAGGATCTAGTTCCCCCGACAATACACAATAGATATAGTGTGGTTTGGATGGGCTTAAAATACAGATACTGTGAGATCTCGTATTGGTGACACTTGAAGAGTTCTCGATTTCCAAGTGGTAATATTTGACAACCATGTTTGTAGAGCTCCATGCGACCTTTCCAATTTGACTAAGAAAATCAAATTTCGAGTTCCACGACTCAAGTTGTGAGCATTTTTGTGTAATGGTTCTATACCCATCTGAGATCCAAACCCGGATAAATCTTAGCACTTCGCTTATAGATATAAGAGGTGTGGGTTGTTCCCTCATCCCTAAAGGCCCACTCTCTCCTTCCCTATATCATCACAAAATTTGCATGAAAAAAGGTTGCAAAAGGACTGACACAGTCATCAGAGTTTGCGTATGTTGACTATTCGAAGCATCATCACATAGAAAAGATCATCTTTGTCTGCATATTCTCATGGTTGTTCAAGCCGTCAGAGACATCAAATCAAACAGTTGTTCGGTTGGAGAATTGGCCCTGGAATAAGGGGCCAATTCTCCTCCGACACGGTTTCTAGTGGTACGACTATTCCTTTTATTCCATTTCATTTCACTCTTATTCCATCTTTATCCACCTTACCTACCTTTATTTCACCTTATCCTCCTTATTCCTATCCTCCAGCCGAACAAAGAATATACCTTATTCTCCCTTATTCCCCATACTTATTCCTTCTTATTCCCAAACCGAACGCAAAAGGTAACAAATCCATCTTTCTCCTTGTTTTTGGATTTACACGTATTTCTCGGCTTTATGTGATTGAAATATCCTATAGACATTGGTGACTCTTATGGCTAAGTTCTTTTTGTGCATTTGATGTTGTGCATCAATTATATGTTGAGAATAATGGTCAGGTGAGGCGTACGTTGTGGTGGAGAGTGGCGTGGAGCAGTGGAGGTCCATGATTTTTAATTAGGCAGGACACTCTAAATAGAAGATGTTATGATGCCAAGAGGAGGTAAGATATATCAGAGAATAAGACAAAATATCGAGAAAAGTGTTAAGGCACTAATGTGAAAATGCCTTGATGCTAGTCATGTCGCGTGAATATAATTGGAGATTTAGATACCAAGATGCAAGGGATGAGAATATACGACACTAAATAACGGTAATGAGATGCTGATATAATGAAAAAAATAGAACAATTATACAGAGATGCTTGTGGTAGGTATTTCGACGGA
The DNA here is from genome assembly GCA_037367405.1 of Ottelia alismoides. NCBI lineage: Eukaryota > Viridiplantae > Streptophyta > Magnoliopsida > Alismatales > Hydrocharitaceae > Ottelia > Ottelia alismoides. Next base: position 872,361 of record JAZKJV010007172.1, on the reverse strand, counting down.
GAAAAAAATTGATAGGGAGGCATAGTTCTAATAGAAATATAAATGAAAAAGAAAGTGGAAAGGAATATTTGGAGGAAAGGAGGGGTACATGAAAGGAGAAAAACTGGGAGGAGTGTGTGGTTTGTTACTTTTAATGGAAACAAATTGGGAGGGGAGCACAAGAATGAGGGTTTGTCATATGAATCTCACCAAAACATGGGGGCGCGTGACCTACTTAAGGTCTTCTTGGGTCCGCCCCTAGCATGGAGGAGCAACGACCGTGAGAGGGAGGTGAAGGTGGTCGGCCATTGCGGAGGAGGGCGAGGGGCGAACTGTAGGTGGGCGACTATTGCATGGGGAGGGGAAGACAGGGTCACGTGCTCCGCGTATGACCAGGAAGAGAAGGAAGATGGGCCGGGTCACGCTCCGAGCATGTGACCTGTGCTACGGAGGAGAGAGGGAATGGGATCACATGCAAGCCCGTGTTCTGGTCTGATGTGGAGAGAGGAAAGAGAGAAGAGAGGAAGGGGAGAGAAAAAGAAGAGAGAAAATGAAGGAAAAAAGAAGCACATAAAATAAAATAAAAGAAGAGTAATACAATAAAATTAAGGATTAAATAAATAAAAATAAAATAATAAAAAAGAAGTAGTAGATAAAGTCAAATCAAAATGTAAAAGTTGCTCGTCTCAATGAGATTTACAACTTTCCTGAAGGACTCAGAATCAAAAGAAGTTAAACTAAACAAATTGTTTTTTTGAGTATTCTATAGATAATAAAATACCCTATTTTGGTATTTTATGTATTTTATGTTTTTATTATTTTAATTAGTGGGTTAATTTATAAATAATATAACAAATTTAATCTAATTTTTATAGATCTTCTTACAGATTAGAAAAGGTAGAATAATAATAAAAAAGAGAAAATATGCATAAAATACACAATGTCATATTTATGTATTTTCTCTTGATTTTCTAAATTTTATTTATTTTAATTCTTTATGTCAATTAGTTAGTTAATCAAAGAATAAAGTAGTAAGGAATCATGTTAAAATAGCGATTACGTACAAAAAAATAAGCTCAATCAAGGAAAAATATATAGTTATTTAATTACAATTTTTCAATCTTAATTTTGAAACAATCATAATGCTAATAAATATATTTTAAGGGTTTAAAAGTGATCTATTACGGAAATTTTGCTAAAATCATCATATAAAAGGAGACGAATCATGGATTCATCACTTTTCCATTCTTGATCTCCACTAATCGTATAGTGGCACACGATAATGATCAATCTTTTCCCTTTGAATAAAATACCATTTTCCCAACTCATGTTTCCAGTTATTCCTCGTTTCCATGCATTCATTATCTCACGTGTCTTCCTCCCCTCCTTTCTCCTACTCTTCCGTCCCATCCAAAGGTCACTCTCCTCAAACTATCATAGTTCACTATATCACATCAGATAAACAATAAAAATCTTATTAGAAGCTCAGGCTGCCCCCTCACGTTATCAGTTTAAGTTAAATTCGATGGTATCCCTCTTCCCCCAAAGATATTTCTACGAATGGAGAACTTGTGAAGGTATTTGTGTAATACCGAATTTACCTATATTGATCTTTGTGTAAGATATCGCGCATACAAAGTTATTCATCTAACAATACCTCATCAGTCAATCATGATACTTTTTTTGAATTCACAACTATATGTTGGGATAATTAGAAGCAAGAACCTAAAAAGGGTAGAAATGACATATCGAAGGAGATATGCATACTTTTCTCTTATAAAACTAAAGAAGTTCGGACATGTTCCAATATCAACATCCCTTTTCATGTTAATTTCCTCCCAATTTATCCTTTCCTCGATTAATTGACCCAATTTTGCTCCCAAAAGAAAAAAATGGAAGCTTTCTCGGATCCATTCTCCCTCTCCCTCCACCCCAACGGGTGCTCCCTTCCCACCAACCAACGGTATTCTCCAGGCGCCAACACCCTGTCCTCCGCCCCTCCTCCACCCCCACCCCACTCCGAACACCAACACCGGCCTCGTCCCCGCCCGCCCGCCCTGATCCTGGGCGTCCGATCATGATCCACGGTCCCTCAATGCCGGACGTGATCCGCGGATCTATCCGGCACCCGATCCTGCGGCGCTGAGGCTCGCGATCCGATCTCGGATGGGCAACAACTGCGTAGGCCCTAACGCCAGCAGGAATGGCTTCCTCCAGTCCGTCTCCGCCGCCATGAATTGCGCGCCCGCGGCAACGCCACCGCCGTCGAAGCCGAATCCCGCGCCGCATTGCCCCCTCCCGAATCCCCGACCCCTCCGCTGTTCAGGACACGCCGCCGGAACTCATCACCATCCCCGACGGAGAGAAGACCCCCAGCGCCGCCCCCGCACCAGCCCCCCGCAAGGCCCCTGACTTCAAGCGCGTCGTCAGCGCGGGCCTCCAGGCCGACTCCGTGCTCCAGCGGCGGACGGAGAAGCTCAAGGACCTCTACAGCCTCGGCCGGAAGCTCGGGCAGGGGCAGTTCGGCACCACGTACCTCTGTGTGGAGAAGGCCACGGGGAAGGAGTTCGCGTGCAAGTCCATCGCCAAGCGGAAGCTCCTCACGGAGGAGGACGTGGAGGACGTCCGAAGGGAGATCCAGATAATGCACCACCTCGCGGGGAATCCCAACGTGATAGCGATCACAGACGCGTTCGAGGACGCGGTTGCCGTGAACGTCGTGATGGAGCTCTGCGCCGGAGGGGAGCTGTTCGACAGGATCATACAGAGGGGGCACTACTCGGAGAAGGCGGCCGCGGAGCTCGCCAGGGTGATTGTCGCGGTCGTGGAGGCGTGCCACTCCATGGGGGTGATGCACCGGGACCTGAAGCCTGAGAATTTCCTGTTCGTCAACAGGAACGAGGACTCCCCGCTCAAGACGATAGACTTCGGGCTGTCCATCTTTTTCAAGCCAGGTATGGTTTTTTATGGTTTTTATGCTGCCTCATTATATATTGCCACTACTTTCAGCTTTTTTTCTGCTCATTTATGTTTGCCAAAAATAAAAATTTAAGCCTTGTTTCTCAGACCGCGTGGGTCAGCTACATGGCTTCTTTGTGCATTTAGCTTCATTCTTGGACTTAAATCCAAATAAATGATTGATGCTTTATGGCCTCGTCGTATGGTCAATGTAGCTGCATATAGTCCTTTGTAACATCCAACATGCTTTTCTGTACTTATTTTTCTGGAATTTTCACACCCATAGCCTTGTACTTGCATTATTACGTACATAATCCTCCATAAGTGCAAATTATGTCCAGAACTCTGAATAATGCTCAACTTTTACATGACATAATCCCGTGTTAACTTCAATCCAATTTTCAATTAACTTCGATGGAATCCGTAAAATATTTTCAATTTCCACCTTTAGGTTCACAACAATTACGAATGATGCCACTCCTTCCTCCTCGTCCCCTTCCCTCTCTTCCACGAGAATCCATCACCGAATGATGCTCCTTTGCCCAAGCTGCAGGCCGCACATGATCACTCGTTCTCTTCCATATCGTTGTTGCTTTGCCGCAATGGGGAGAAGGTTGGATGGGACGGAGAAATCGGACTGGAGGGGTGTTGGAGGAGGCTGGAGTGGGCGAAGGAAGGGGACTGGAGGAGGCAAAGGAAGGGACTTCGAGGGACGAAGGAGGAGTTTGCATCGCACAAATGTTGCCAGGAAGCTCCCAAGCTCCGTTGTGAGCAACGCCTCCATCTTACCCATCTATTGCTTATGAGAGAAGTTCCGGGTGACCACTAAGGTTGAGCATGGGTTGGGTCCGGGTCGGGTTCGACTTGGCCCGACCCAAACCCATTTTAGTATACGGGCTAACGGGCCAGGCCTAGGTCCGTTTTATTTTTCAAAATCTAGGCCCAAGCCCAAGCCCGACCCAAACATTATGGGCAGGGTTCAGGTCGGATCGGCTCAATTGAAATTCCAGGACATATTGAGCTAGTTTTTCTCTTCCAAATACACCACCCATCCTCATAAAAAATGTGTATTCTATACACATGCAAATATGTTTTACCACATTAATAATATTAAGGAACCGTGTTCGTGATACGAATTTACCATGTACAACACCATGATCTAAACATGTTGAATATATTACCGGTGTAATATAATTGTTTATAATACATGTCCATCAAATGTATAACATGGTAAAATTATTATCATGATATAACAATGACGATCGTTAAATTTAATTAAATTAATATGTTCATAATTAAATATCCATATGAATTCTATCATCACTCATCATATGCGAAAATAATGGGCCAAGCTAACGGGCTGGACAGTTTAGATCCTTGAAACGGGCTGAGCTAATGGGTCAGGCTATCGGGCTTTCAGGTTTGGGCCCTATTAGGCACGAACCCGACTCAATTATTGTGCTTGAATTAAGGCCCAAAGCCCGACTCAATTATTTACGGGCTAGGCCAATGATATTCTGAATCAGCCCACCGTCAAGGCGATATGGGATACTTTGGCATCCACCTATGCTTAAGCGAAGAATGAGACCGATATTCTTCAGCTACAATTTGATATCTACAAGGAAAGTAGAATGATCATCCTCTGCACGTATACCACTCTTTGCTCCGTGGCATGTTTGAGAAGCTTCATAGCTACATGTCTATTAGGGCATACACGGAGAAGCAGAAGGCATACAGGAACTCCACGATGATTGGATTTTTCATGGCCAGACTTGATACATAGTATGATGCAACACATACACAACTTCTCATCGGAGCTACCATACCTCCCATGGAGGAGGTCTATAGCGGTCTTAGCCGGATTATCATGACTTCTACGGCCACTCCTCTGCCCTCTTCAGTAATGGCCGCTTCTCGTGGCTGAGGAGGGATGACCCAGTTCAGAGGATGCACCCCTCGTGGCAGAGGCACTGGACGTCGATGTGGCCCTTACACCTACTGTCGTCGGTCAAGACACGCGGAGGACACATGCTACCAGAAGCATGGATATCCTGCTTCTGGTCTCGTGGCAGGACAAATTGAGCCTTCATAGACTCTAGCTTCCCAAGCCGATCCTCGTCTGGATGATATTGTCTCTCGTATTCGAGAGTTCATGACTCATGTTGCATACACCAACCACTACAAATATCGACGCCGCAACCAAAGCCTCTTCAAGCTCCTCAGGTACTGCATACATTTTTACTGCTAGTAGTGGTGCAGATATGACATAGTGATTATGGACTCTGGTGCTTCCCACCATCTGTGTGGAGATAGAGCGCAACTGAGGTCCTACGAGACCATACCTCATGGTAGATAGGTTGTCATTGCTAATGGAGACCACTTACCCATTAGTTAATATTGACGTCGTCCATGTGCTTTCATAATGTTTTATATGCTCTTGACTTTCGGATGAATTTACTTCCATTAGTTAGATTACTAAGGATTTGCATTGTCTTGCCATTTTTGACCCTTCGTCTCTTGTGTTTCAGGACATACTCACGAGCAGGGTGATTGGATGTGGTTAAGAGCAGTGGGGGCTCTAGAAACTGATCCATACTCCTCATGCTGGTATTTCTACTATACTACTGGACCAGTCTCACCATATTTGTAGTGCCTTTGTTTTGACCACCTTCCTATGCAGAAGCTGTGTCATATTCTCCCTCAGATTTCCACGAGATCCTCCTTCCAGTGTGAGGCATGCCAGCTTGGGAAGCATCACCGTTCCTTCTTTATGTCCCATCAGAGTCAGTGTAGTTCTCAGTTATTTGAGCTCATTCATTTAGATATTTGGAGTCCGAGTCCTATCCCTGATCACCAAGGACATCATTTTTATCTGGTCGTTGTTGATGATTTTTTTAGACTTTCATGTATCTTTTTATTGAAGAATAAGTCTGAGTCTGGATATATTATCATATCTTTTACTAATGAGATAAAGAATATTTTTCTGTCAATGTCAAATATCTTTGTTCCAATAATGCCTTAGAGTTCTGCATCTTACAACTTTCTTAGATCTCCTGGCATTGTTCACCAGACCTCATATGCTTATATATCCCAGCAGAACGGTATTGTCGAGTACAAATACTATTACTTACTTGATGTGACCATAACTTTGTTGATACAGAGTTGTGCTCCTCATGCTTACTAGGGTGATGCGGTCCACACTGCATGTTATCTAGTGAACCACATACCCTTGTCTATGTTGGGAGAGAAGATTCCTTTCTTGATTGCATTTCCTGAGAAGGATCATTTCTCACTTACACCTCGTGTGTTCGGCTCAGTTGCATTTGTTTATGATTTCTCTCTAGGTCGTGGCAAACTCTTCCAGAGTTGTCAAGTACGTTTTGTCTGCTACTCTCATACCCAGAAGGGGTACAGTTGCTTTGATCCGCTCAAGCGGAACTTTGTCAGTGCCGACGTCACTGTCTTTGAGTCTGCCATGTATTTTTGCCCTATAGGTGACATACTAGCCCCATCAGAGTCTGACGCCGAGATCTACATCCCTCCACCTCCTACTGTCATACCACTACCTCCCTCTACTCATGTTCTACCACCACCTCCACCACCACTACCTCCACCACCACCTACACCTACTCCTGCTTCTACACCTGCTCCTATAGCTCCACCCCTACTGTGAGTCACTTTTTGCCATGTGTGTTTACTCACAATTATTGCTATGTTCTCCCTGTTCACAAGTCTTACCCATCATCCAACATGCCTCAGGTATGTAACGAGCATATTATTTCTACTGATGGCCCTACCGAGTTGTCTGTTCAACAGGATTCCATGAAGAATGAGCATGCGCCCTCTAAAGAGGGGAACTTACAGGTTTGGGACCTGGTTGACGATCTTGATGTGCCAATTGCTCTACGAAAGCAGAGACGTGCGTGTGCTACTTATCCTCTTGCAGTCCAGGTTTCCTCGAGTAGACTATCAGAGAATTTCAGGAGGTTTACTTTAGCACTATCAGCCATAAAGATACCACATACATACAAGAGGCTCTTCAAGACAATCAGTGGAGGTTAGCCATGGAGGAGGAGTTGGCCGCGTTACAGTCGTGTGACACTTGAAGTCTTGTTTTTGCTCCAGTTGATGCATCCGTTATGGGTGCAAGTGGGTGTTCACTGTGATGCACCACGCAAATGACAATGTGGATCGCTATAAGGCAAGACTTGTGGCATGTTGGTTCACCTAGACATATGGGTGAACTATCATGATATTTTTTCTCCAGTTGTCAGGCATTCTACTCTGTGAATTCTTCTTTCTATTGCTGTTACATAAGATTGGTCCCTTTACCAGTTTGATGTGAAGAATGCCTTCCTCTATGGCGATCCACAGGAGGAGGTCTACATGCAACAACCACATGAGTTTGCTACCAAGGGGGAATGTCAGAAGGTTTGCAAGCTACACAAGGCTATCTACGGCTTTAAACAAAATTCAAAAGCATGGTTTAAAAAGCTCTCAGACTTGATAGAGCAATATGGATTTGTGGAAATGACTGCCGATCACTATTTGTTTGAGCACATGACTCAGAGAGGTGCTATTGTCATTCTTGTTTACGTTGATGACGTTATTTATTGTTACGGGGGGACGATGAGCATGGCATTCAGATTGCCAAGGACTTCCTAGGTCAGCATTTTGTGACCAATGACCTTGGTAATTTATATTACTTTCTTGGACTGGAGTTTTACAGGAACCATCAAGATCTTGTGATGACCCAAAGGAAGTACATCACATATCTTCTTTCAGAGACTGGCATGGCATATTGCAGATTTGCCACTACTCTTATGGGCCCGAGCATGAAGCTATGTGATGATGATACTGAGGATGTTGACAAGATGAGGTACATAGAGCTTATTGACAAGCTCCTATATATGATTTATTAAACTCGACATATCCTTTGTCGTAAGCAAAGTGAGTCAGTTTATGGAGCAACCCGGACATGCACATATCGATGCAGTTCACGTGATTATAAGGTATCTGAAGACATCACAAGGTACGAGACTTCTTTTCAAGAGAGGTACATCTCTTTCAGTTACAACATGTGCAAATGCAGGTTATGTTGAGTGTCCAAAGGATAGGAAGTCTACTTTAAGCTTCGTTGTGTTCATAGGGAATTCTCTAATTTCATGGAAGAGCAAGAAGTAGACCGTGGTTTCCAGATCAAGTGCTGAGTCAGAATACATGGCTATGGCACATGCTAGCACAGAGATGATGTGGGTCATATCTTTTCTTACTGGTCTGACTATAGAGGTGCCTCTTCCCACGCACCTCAAATGTGACAATCAGGTTGCTCTTTTTATTGTAAACAACCCAGCCTTCCATGAGAGGACCAGGTACATAGACGTGGGTTGTCACTACACTCGTGAAATGATACAGGATGGTCTTATCACCACTACACATGTCAGCTCTGAAGACTAGACAATATATATTCTTACTAAGGCCCTAACCAGAGGTACTTATCATAGATGTTGTTCCAAGTCGAGCCTGATCGATATCTACGTTCCAGCTTGAGGGTGAGTGTTGAGATATTTGTTATCTTTCTAATTGTTTTCATTATCTATTTCTTTTTCCTTCATCTTGTACTTTGCCCAACATGTCTCTATCCTATATAAGAGAACGCTAGGGCCTCTCAATAAGTAATTAAGTTTCTTTCATTTCTACATAATCCTATTTTAGTACTGTATATTTACGGGACTGGGCACCAACCATGGGTTTTCCCTCTTTTTCCACTTAAAAAAGTGATGGTTGGAGAGATTTTCAGGCTGGAGGAGATGCATATGGCCCTTTTGGGAAAATGGGTTGCTAGATTTTAGGTAGCATTGTCGACTTGATGTGTAAACTTGTCAGATGCACGTATGGGATCCCTTTGTAGCTTTTGCTTCCCATGAAGGTGAACCTCTCGCCTACTTCTGTCTGGAAGGCCATGTTCTACTCTCCCTAAGATGTTGATGCAGATGCGTACTGTGCTTGGTGGAGGATCTTCATTTATATTCTGGATCGATGATTGTCATAGTAATGGTCCCCTGAGCACATGTTATCGGGGTCTCTTCATCGGTTTTAGATCATAACCTCATTGCTTATGTAGCCTGATCTGGTGGGACATAGATCCCCACTTTTTGCTCTTCTTCCTTTGAGCAGTGGTTGTTGGAGTTCTTGTTGATGATGGAGGATCTTAGTCAGGTTGATGGTCCCTCATCCTTTAGGGACCATTGGGTGTGGGAGGTTAGGAGGATGGAGAGTTCTCAATGAGGAATATTATAAGGTTCTTGTCGCTCTCGCATGTTTGATCACGATGACTTACGACTTGATGGCAAACTGATTCGGTTTTCTAAGTTACCATTAAAGTGAAGATCTTTCTTTGGATGTATAGACGTGGTTGTTTGATTGTGATGCAACACTGAGTTAACAAATAGGGTCGATTTTTATCTGTTAATTTTATTTACGTTTATTTGAGTCGTTGCAATTTTTATTTCAATAAAAGAGATCGCGTGTGATCTCAAGTTAGTAGTCAATTTTAAATTTGAATTTCGAATGTCGAATTAGAGTCAAATTAGGATAGAGGTAGATTTGAATTTTAATTCAAATCAATTAGAGTCAATTAGGATTGGTTGGGATTTTAATTTGAATTTGATTTACTTTCTATTTTTATAATTCCACCCCTCCTATATAAAGTGGTTGGCAGTCTATTGTAATGGACAGTTCAATTGATATGAAAAATTGAGTTTATCTCTCTTTATCTCTCTTTCGTTATTCTTTCTCTCAAGGTGGTCTTCACGATTCTCACCCCAAAACCCCACGTATCCGGCGTGTTGTTCTCCCCTCTCTTTCTCCCCCCTCTAAATTTCTTCCACCAAAATTTATTATTCTCCATTGCGAAATTCCCCGACTGCATCATTTGGCATCAGAGTATGGCAATCGAATCGTCCCTACGATTCGACGATCCCAACGCGTATTAGAGGATGCAATACGATTTAAGTCATCTCTCCCATGGTTCGCATTCATGCTCGCGTTCGCGGAAGTTCAAGAAACCCCTTATATCAAGCTTCAAAGTGCAAGCATGGTTGGACGCGTTAATCGATGAAAATTCGCCCGTCGACAACAAAAATCAGACCGTTGTAGATGCTATTCAACCCGTTTTTGAGGCAAAAAATGATGGTATTTTCATTTATACCGAAGGTTTATCTGATACAATAGTAATACAAGAAGAAAAGGAAGACTCGATGCTCACATCTGATGAAGATCCTATGGGAGAAGAATATGAAATCGTCGAGTTTTTAGAGGTCGAAGTTGCTATCTAGAAAATCAAAGAATGAAAAAAAGGAAGATCTGGGGCCCATAGACGATGAGGATCCCGCAGGGAAGAGTACACATTTGACGATTTCCTTGTGGCCAACTTACTGTCCAGGAAGATGCGGAACCGACATACGATGAAAGCGTCACGGAGGAGCTAGTTTATCTCCCTGCGGTGATCTTCTCTGTTGCAGCCCAAGAAGCATCCGCGGTGGTCTTTTCTGTTGCAGCCCAGTCACGAGGCTGCTCTCCGGCTAGCCGCGACGCGTGCGTGACCGGCGTCGCACTTGCGCGCCGCTTCCACCATATGCCGGCATGGATTTATCGATGTGAGCTCCATCGCTCGTGCACGACCACTGGTCGCCGCCTCCCAGATTGTCTCCATCTGTGCCTTCCCTTCCTAGGTCGTCGCCGCCAACGATGCGATACCCTCCCATACCGCCAACGGCTCCAACGATCCATCATCAACATCGCGATGATCGCACAACTTTCCCCAATCCCCCGAGCCAACACTCCCGGTCCAGCTAGCCGGCGTCGCTCCACGCGTCAACTGCTGCTTCCACCTCGACGTCGCTGCCGACAATGTTTCAAGGGGAGAAAAACCCTAAGGAGGATTGGATATTCCTTTTCAATCAGATCCCCTGAAAGAAGTGATGAGATATTTTGGAAATATTACAAGCATCCCCCTCCTCACAAAAATTTTTATCCAAAGGGTCAATTGGAGGGTAAATTATGTTATTGGTATATTTTAAGTGAATGGGTAGAATATTTGCAGCTATACTCCTCGGTTGAAAGGAATTACTGACGTAACATGGAAAGGGATAAAAAAACTAGGGGGATTTAACCAACCAATCCGGATGAATTCTCCACCGACGGAATGAAGATTGAGCAATTTGTCAGGAGACGAATTTTTCAAGTGGAGGAGAATTGATGCAGCACGGAATTGACAAATAGGGTTGATTTTTATTTGTTAATTTTATTTACGTTTATTTGAGTAGTTGCAATTTTATTTCAATAAAAGAGATCGCGTGTGATCTCAAATTAGTTAATCAATTTTAAATTTGAATTTCGAATTAGAGTCAAATTAAGATAAAGGTAGATTTGAATTTTGATTCAAATCAGTTAGAGACAATTAGGATCAGTTGGGATTTTAATTTGAATTTGAATTTGATTTGCTTTCTATTTTTTGTAATTCTACCCCTCCTATATAAAGAGGTTGGTAGTTTATTGTAACAGACAGTTTAGTTGATATGAAAAATTGAGTGTATCTCTCTTTATCTCTCTCTTTCGTTATTCTCTCTCTCTCTCAACGTGGTCTTCAACATTCTCACCCCAAAACCCCGCGCATCCGGCGTGTTGTTCTCTTCTCTCTTTCTCCCCTCTCTAAATTTCTTCCACCAAAATTTATTATTCTCCATTGCGAAATTCCCCGACTGCATCAGATTGCGTAGGTATGCAGGGCAAAGTTTTCGCTAGATACATGTGTGGAGTAACGACGGCTTAGAGCATCTTTTTCTCTTGTATGACCACGCTATAGGTTTTTTGAGGGAAGCATCTATCCTGAGATTGACACCGTTGTTGGCTTTGTTCTAGGATTCTCTGCGTTTGGCACACTTTGGACCAGATGTGGAGCAGTTGAGGCCTATAGCTTTCTTATGTGCCATCTGGCTGGGGTAGAAGTGGGATTATTTTTCATGGTGAGAGATTGTATATCGAGATTGTGAGGCATCATGCTAAGGCTCCCTTGGGTCGTGGACTCTTTATTTGCATTTTGAGCTTGTTTATACTTTTGAATGCATTTAGGGATGGTATCACTCTGGATGCACATCCTCTTTCTCCTTGTAAACCCGTCTACTTCACTGATGGCTTGTCTGAAATTGATAGAAGAATAGAACAATTAAGATTTTGTATGTAAGATTTGCCATGTTATAACGTATTATGCAATCTCATCAGCACGTATACCATTCCGTAGCATTAAATGACTACTTGTGCAAAGAAATAAAAAGTTTGCAATACAGATCCCTCAACATGAAGACATTTCCTGCTTCCCACAGAAAAGGGTGGATATACTCCAAATATAACATCCCGACTCAAAATGGCCTTTCCCTGCAAGATCCTGAATTGGGATGTCAGTTTTACCTCATGTCCTAGAGTTTTAATGTTAATCACACCACCTATTTGATATATGTTAGTCTTGACACCAAAGTCTTGTAAGGACGCTATTTACATAAGCACATGCTGTTCAAATTGCAATGTTTCAACCACTTGGTGAAGTAGAACAACTTACAATGTTTTTGTCATAGTTTAGGGATTATTTAATGCGATTTTTTTAAAATCTAATATCATAGATTTTGACATCTGGTGATTGTCCATGAGTTAGTAATTAATAACGTAAGAGATAGAGGTGATTCGACTTATAAGCATCAACTATTTATAACTTTCGTTATTGATATTTTTAAGGAGCATGTGCTCCTCTTTCGTCACATTTTTATAAGTTAACTTGATATTATCTCGCCATCCACCTAATCCATTTTCCATTTTGAAATGACATGTCAGGCCAGACTTTTGTCGATGTTGTGGGCAGTCCATATTATGTTGCCCCAGAAGTACTTAGGAAACATTATGGACAAGAGGCAGATGTCTGGAGTGCTGGAGTTATCATCTACATTTTATTATGTGGAGTGCCTCCGTTTTGGGATGGTAAGTAAGCTGGAAGTCTTCGAGATGAAGATATTTCCACTGGCAGAAACTTACATTTTGAATTTCTAATGCAGAAAATGAACAAGGGATATTTGAACAGGTTCTTCATGGGGAGCTAGATTTTACGTCAGAGCCATGGCCTAGTATTTCGGAAGGTGCCAAAGACTTGGTTAGAAGAATGCTTGTTAGAGATCCAAAACGAAGACTTACCGCACATGAAGTTCTTTGTAAGCTTCGCTTCCTTTCTCTTGCATATAATTTATTGAAGTTTTATCATTCTCTTTGCTTGATATTTTGCTTGTGATAGTTGATTTTAGTTACTTGATATTTTTATTGCTTCGGGATTGCAAATCAGTTAGTACAGAGCTCTCATCAAGATCAAAATTTCTTTTTCTTTGCTTCAAAGTAAAAAAAAGAGTAATAATTTTGTTCCAGCTCGTTGTACTGTATGATTTTCTGTGAAAAACATATAGTAATGTATGTACTATTGCATAATATTTTTTGTTGAGATATTTGTATCTTATAGTATTTATTTCTTATTTCTATTTTTTTCATGTGCCACTTATGCATTTTACCCAGGGCTTTTCTCCTATATAAGAGAGCCCTAGGGTCTCTAAAATGATACGCAATTCTATTCTTCCAACATAGTATCGGAGCAACAATCCTAGACCGGAGTTCCTTATCTTACCAAACCCTAACCCCCTCCCTTGATCGTCGCCTGCACACATGCAGGCCATCGCCTGTCCCTCCCGTTGGCCGCAGGCCACCACCTGCCCCTCAGCCGACCATTGCCTGCACCCCCACAGGTTGCTGCATGTTGCCCGCCACAGCCTTGCAGGCCGTCTGCTGGTCGACCATAGCTGCTCCTAGGGGTTGTGGGCCGCCCCACCTCCTGCGAACCACAATAAGACTGTTGTCGCAGTATTATACGATCTGATTTCGATCGAAACTGTGATTTCATACATATAAATCATGTTTTCCTATCCTAGACTACAACAAGAGTTGAAGAGGATGGTTGTTTGAGTCTGCACGTACATCCAATCCTTCATATGAGTATGTAGACTTGCTCAGAGTAGTCTACTTCCTAGTTTTGTTTTGGATTTTCGACATTTTTTTCATCATGATAGAGAACAAGGCTGACATATTTTCGTGTCCGGTGCCTTCAAGGGTTCGGCTCCCATCGTAAAAATGAATGGGACCAATTAAGGGCCTGTTTGGTTGCAGGGTTGGGCAGGGTTGGTCCAACCCTGGTTACTATTCACAAGGATACTTCCTCCTCACAGATTACTATTCACCCATCCCAACCTAGCCCAACCCAACCCCCCTGCCCAACCCTGCAACCAAACAGGCCCTAAGAGTTGTGGTCCATGCAGTTTCGCACCCTTATGCGGTGCCATAACAAGGAATATTATTTGACTGATTCCGAACCGACGAACAAGACTGGGGCTAATGCTTCTTTTTTTTTGAATAAGAAAACGGGGGAGCCCTCCCGAGGCGGGAGTCACCACACCACAACATTCATTAATAAAGGAGAGGGTACATCGGTTTGATAAGCAGAAATTGTATATAGCATTACAGTGTGCAAGAGCATTTTCAAAATAAAACCGTTGCCCCTTGAAGATGGTATCGTTCCTACCAAACCAAGTAGCCAAGAGCGTGGCAAAGGGCTTGGAGACATCATCGGAAGACCCAAGCCCGACTGCCCGAATCGATCTCCAAAAATGTACCGCATCGGATGCCCGGACCCACGAAAGCCCCAAAGAATCCCAAACCTTTGCCGAAGACATGCATCCAAAGAAAATGTGATCTTCCATCTCGTCCTCACATCTGTCACACTTTAGATCCGTCCCACCCAGAATTCTGCCCCTTCTCACTTTATCACAAATACGATCTCTCCTCAGTCACCAAAGAAAAACCTTAACCCAAGTAGGAATCTTAACCGCCCAAATCACCTTCAACTCAGTACATAGGTTTTCGTCGCGCTCCGCCATACCACTTCTCAGCTTCTTGGAAGCAAGATGATGTCTATGCGTGTATTTGGCTCTCCAGGACCCTTATCACAGAGATTACCAACGACATTGTCAATCAACCCACAAACAAGGCTATGTGATGCAAATTAAAATTTGCAACGGTGAAAAATAGTTGTTTGATGGAGAAATTTAGAGAGGAGAGGAAGAGAGAGGAGAACGCGTCGGTTACGCGAGGTTTTGGAGATGAAAGGTTACAATAGGCTACCAACCTCTTTATATAGTAGAGGTGGAATCACAAAAATAGAAAGTGAATCAAAAATAAAATCTGACTCGATCCTAATTGATTTGAATCGAGATTCAAATCTACATTATCCAAGTTTGACTCTAATTCAAAATTCGAAAATCAAATCTAAAACCGACTAATTAATTTCGAGATCACACACGATCTCTTTATTTAAATAAAAATGCAACGACTCAAAACGTAAATAAAATTAATGGATAAAATTATCAAGCCCTATATATTAATTTTGTGCTGCATCAATTCTCCTCCGCTTGAAAAATTCGTCTCCTGACGAATTACTTTATCTTCGATGCTTGACGGCTTGATTTCAACGTTCTTGATCACCTTCTGGAAGAATAGGTGTGGGGTAAACGACGGATCACAGATTTCTTTAGTGCCGTGGCCGGAGTCGTCAAACTCATGTTGGAAGAACATATGTGGCGCAAATGGCGGTGTCCCCACGAACTTTGTCCCCTCCTTGTGGTGCTTGAAAAATTGATGGGGCATCTTCATCTCGAGCACCATGGAATTTGAAGAAGCCATAGAGAATGAATGGCACAATTCTAGGATGAGAGGGGATGTAGGTAATGTCATAACCCACAGGTTCCTTTTATAGGCAAATCCCACATTCCTACTCCTATTTGGATAATATAGTTGCCTTAAATTATTGCTCTCAGCATCTTTCTTCAAATAATCTCGCTCCATGGGGTAAAAGAGCAAATTTTCCACCTCTTTACTCGAAGAGAACATTTTATTGTAATTTTGAGAAGATTCTGTACCTTTCCAGATATTCTCAGCAAATAATATAGCAGCTTAGATTCTTTTAAGGCTAATCTGGGATTTCCTCTTGAAAGGGCAGGGGCATGTTGATAGCTTTCTAAGATATCCCGGGCCTTTTGCAAATTATTTGGAATGTGGATGTACCCAAGAATTTGGAAACGTTTTGTTTCTGGAGCCTCTGTCCATATGATACTACTAACGTGGGCATGGCTATAAATTTTCCCATTATTTGTTATGCTCATAATTGGTTTTTCAGAAACAGCCATAGGATGTTGTTTCCAGCTGGCAAGCCAATAATCCTTGGACTTTCTTGTTATTTCCCCTTCGAGAATCACGTGCCCCTTCAAGGAAACACCGCAAGTGTTTCGGGAAAGAAGCAGCACTACGAATTTCTCCCAAAATCTCATAGTTGATTGGCAATGACGATTTTGAATCGAAAATGATGAAGACCTTGAATAACGGTAATCATAGTAGCTGCAACTTCTCCAAGTTCGGAGGACCCAACAACAACACTCGAGTTGACGATGGCGGTGTCGGACTAGGTATTGGGGATAGTTGGAGATCTCATGCCGACGGAGCCTTCCTTTGGACATCAGGTGACGATGGAAGTACCTCGGGGGTGGACTGATCGGTTGGTAGCGTTGCAGCATGGCTCGACGGTGTTGGTGGCATGGTTTGGTTTGATGTAGAGGCACTTGGAGGTTAAGGTTCCGTTTGGGAGGTAGGGGTGGGGGTTTTGATGCTAGGGAAGGGATTAGTGCTAACGAGGGTGAGATTTCGACTGTATGTGATGGTTCAGGTTGCAGTGGCGGTGATGTCGGGGAGGGTGTTTGTGGCGGCGGGGATGGGTAGGGTTCCAAGATCGGAGTCAACAAAGGTGCAGGGGCTGGAAGCATCAAGTTTGGTGGTGGATTTGGTGGGGTTGGGTTGGGTGTTGGAGCAGTGGAAGGGGCATGTAGGGAAGGCGTCGGGGAACTAGCTGCGGGGGTTTGGACACGGCGAAGAGGGGTTGTAGGGAAGGCATCAGCGTTGGGACTGTCAGGGACTGCGGCTGGGGGGATGAAGGTCGAAGGAGGTTGCGAGGAGGGCAGGATGAGTACCTGGCAAGCCTTGGGCAGCGTCGAGACGGTCGAATGTGGTGAAATAGCAGATTCCGAAGGTGGTGGCTGATCGGGAATGACCTGGACAGCAGCTTCTTCCATACGATCTTCATCAAACAGGGGTCCCAAATCTTCCTTTTCTTCTTGTACAACTCTTGTATCATTTAAATCTTCACATTGAATAAAAATACCTTCATATTCTTGATCGAAATCGTGTTGAACAAAAGGTACAACGGTCTGAACTTTGTCGTTGACGAGCAATTCTTCATTGATAGTCGTGTCCAGCCATTCTTGGACTTTAATGCTTGATACGAAACATTTCTTGAACGTTCGTTGCCGCGAACGAGCATGCGAATCATGAGATATGCAACTGAAATTGAATTGCAAACGCCAATACTCGACAGGATCGTCGAATCGTAAGAACGATTCCATTTCCATGCTCTGATACCAAATGGTGCAAATTAAAATTTGCAACGGTGAAAAATAGTTGTTTGGTGGAGAAATTTAGAGAGGAGAGGAAGAGAGAGGAGAACGCGTCGGTTACGCGAGGTTTTGGAGATGAAAGACGTGAAGATCACGTTGAGAGAGAGAGAGAGAAATAGGGAGACAAAGGGAGATAACTCCAATTTTCATTTAATATGAACTGTCCTTTACAATAGGCTACCAACCTCTTTATATAGTAGAGTTGGAATCACAAAAATAGAAAGTGAATCAAAAATAAAATCTGACTCGATCCTAATTGATTTGAATCGAGATTCAAATCTACATTATCCAAGTTTGACTCTAATTCAAAATTCGAAAATCAAATCTAAAACCGACTAATTAATTTTGAGATCACACACGATCTCTTTATTTAAATAAAAATGCAACGACTCAAAGCGTAAATAAAATTAATGGATAAAATTATCAAGCCCTATATATTAATTTTGTGCTGCATCACTATGCGGGACATCCTAGCTGGCACATATGGGCAACCCTAGAATGAGAGCAAGATCCTCCAGCTGCAGTATGATATATTCTCGACCAAGCAGAATAGCCGGCCTCTTCATGCCCAATTCTCGCATCTCCGAGGCATGTTTAAGCGACTTCATAGCTTTATGTCCATTACTACTAGTACTGAGTAGCTACAACAAGCATACCAGAGTGCTACTATGACAAGAGTCTTTATGTCCCCCTGACTTTGGTTACGATGCAACACGTACTCAACTGTTTACTGGCGAGACAATACCGCTAATGAAGGAGGTCTACAAGAGGTTGAGCAGAATCACTACTTCGTCTACCACCATGGCCCAAACTCCCTCTGCGATAGTAATTTCTCGCGACAAAGGGGGTATTTCTCAGTTTCGCAGACGAGGATCCTGTTGTTGAGGAGGAGGACGTCAGCGTGGCCTATGCTCACACTGCCACCGTCCAGGTCATTTGAAGGAGACATGCTATCTGAAGCATGGGTATCCTACGTCTACCCGTGAAACTGAGCAGACAAAGACTACTCCGACTCCTTCTCATGATGCGAGGTTGGACGACATTACCTCTAGATTGAGAGAAATGATGACCACACCGCCCACCCCAGCTGTAGGATCTTCAGACGTTGCAGTTGCTGCCAGAGCTTCTGCGAGTTCGTCAGGTATTGCTTATGTACTTACCAGTTGTAGCAGTTCAGATTTGACTGATTGGATCATGGACTCTGGAGCATCTCATCATATTTGTGGAGATCGAGCTCAATTTAGTTCTTATAGATCTATCTCTCTTGGGAGATCAATGGTGATTGCAAATGGGGTTTATCTACCCATTGTTGGTCGGGAGGAGATTGTCCTAGCGCCCTTGATGTCTTACATGCTCCAACATTTTAGATGAATCTTTTATCTATTAGTCAGATTACAAAAGATTTACATTGTCATGCCATATTTGACTCATTTTCTCTTGTGATTCAGTGTTTCAGGACATACTCACGGGTATGGTGATTGGATGTGGCCATGAGCAGAGAGGACTTTACAAACTAATCCAGCCTCTGTGTGTTAGTGTTGCTACCATTCCTTCTGGATCAATTTCTCCTTTCATGTGGAATCTTCGCTTTGGACACCTTTCTCTGCAGAAGCTGTGTCATGTTCTCCCTCAGATCTCTACTCATACCACTTTGGAGTGTGAGGCATGTCAACTTGGGAGGCACCATCGTTCTTCTTTTCCGAATCACCATAGTCGTCACAATAGTCAGTCATTTGAGTTGTTTCATTTTGACACCTGGGGTCCTAGTTATGTTCCTGATCATCAGGGACATCGGTTCTATATGGTCGTTGTAGATGATTTTTCTAAATTATCTCGTATTTTTCTGTTACAGAATAAGTTCGAAGCAGGTCCTCTCATTAAATCGATTCTTATTGAAATTAAGAATATTTTTATGCTAATGTGAAGTTTATTCGCACTGACAATGCCTTGGATTCTCCACTTTATAGATGTCTGACTTTCTGAGATCTCATGGTACTGTTCATCAGACTTCTTGTGCTTACACTTCGCAACAGAATGGTGTTGTTGAACGCAAACACCATCATCTTCTTGATGTCACGAGGACTCGTTTGATTCAGAGTCGAGCTCCTCATTCGTTCTGAGGTAATGCAGTCCTCACTGCATGCTACTTAGTGAACCGCATGCCTTCCATTGTCCTTGGAGAAAAGGTTCCTTTCTTGACCATGTTTCCCGAGAAGGACCTATTCTCTCTTACTCCATGGGCCTTTAGCTCTATGGTACTGTTCATCATGGTACTGTTCATCAGACTTCTTGTGCTTACACTTCCAACAGAATGGTGTTGCTGAAAGCAAACACTATCATCTTCTTGATGTCACGAGGACTCGTTTGATTCAGGGTCGAGCTCCTCATTCGTTCTGAGGTGATGCGGTCCTCACTGCTTGCTACTTAGTGAACCACATGCCTTCCATTGTCCTTGGAGAAAAGGTTCTTTTCTTGACCACGTTTCCCGAGAAGGACCTATTCTCTCTTACTCCATGGGTCTTTGGCTCTATGGTCTTTGTCCATAATTTTACTCCTGGTCATGATAAACTCTCTCCAAGAGCTGTCAAATGTGTGTTGGTTGGCTATTCACATACCCAAAAATGGTATAGATGTTTTGATCTTGTAAGGAGAAAGTATTATGTGAGTGCTGATGTCTCATTTTTTAAGTCTATTATGTATTTCTCTCCTACATGTGACAGGTTGTCTAACTCCGACTCTGGAGAGGATGTTTTTGTTCCACCACATCCGTTATCTCCACCAATACCACTTCATGTTAAGTCACAATCATCTCCACCACTGCCTCCTCCACCACCTCCACCTATGTCTATCCTGACACAGTTCCTGCCATGGTTTTACATTCGCAAACCCTCTAACTCACCCTTCTATTCATGCGCCTTTCCTGTCATCCAACATGCCTCAGGTATACATTGAACACATTGTTTCTACTGATGGCACTGGTTATATGGTTGTATCACATGATATTGTACATGAAGAATTGATACTAGAGAACATAGAGGCCTATGATCTTAATGTACCTATTGCCTTGAGGAAACCACATCGTAATTGTGCCACTAATCCTCATGCTACTCATGTTTTCTTGGATCATCTTTCAAATGAGTACATGATGTTTGTCGTAGGACTCTCTACTGCCATTATCCCACGAACATACCAGGAGGTAGTACATGATAGTAGCTGGCGGCTTGCCATGGAGGAGGAGATGACCGTTTTGCAGACTCCTGGTACCTTCCAGATATCTTTGTTGTTGGGTGCAAATGTATCTTTACGATAAAGCAACGGGTAGATGGCAGTGTGGATCGCTACAAGGCAAGGCTTGTAGCATGAGGGTTCATCCATACTTATAGGATGAATTATCATGGTATCTTCTCACCAGTGGCTAGACATTCGACACTACGCATTCTTCTATCGGCTGTTGTGACTCAGGACTGAACTCTTTACCAACTTGATGTGAAGAATGCATTTCTATTTGGAGATCTCCATGAGGAGGTATATATGCAGCAACCACCAGGGTTTACTGCTGAGGGGGAGTCTCAGAAGGTGTGTAGGCTCCACAAGGTGATCTACAACCTGAAGTAGAGCCTGAGAGCTTGGTACTAGAAGCTGTCAGAGTTGATAGAGAACCAGGGGTTTGCTCGGTCCCGTGCGGATCATTCGCTTTTTGTTCAGAGGATACAAAGAGGCACAATTGCCATTTTAGTTTATGTTGATGATATTATTGTTACAAGTGATGATGAGCATGGCATTCAGGTTTCGAAGGAGTTTCTAGGTCAGCAATTTGTGACTAAGGATCTTAGTAGTCTTCGTTACTTCCTTGGATTAGAGTTCGCCAGTAAACAACATGATCTTGTAATGATTCAGAGGAAGTTTGTGACTGATATTTTTCTTGATGGATGACAAGGTGCGAGCCTGCTATTACCCTATGGATCTGAGCACATGATATTATATGATGATGACACTGACGAGGTAGATAAGAGGAGATTCAATGAGCTTGCTGGGAAGCTCCTCTGTGATACTATCGCCAAGCCAGACATATCCTTTGCCGTAAGCAAAGTGAGCGAGTTCATGGAGTAGCATAGGAAGGTTCATATGGATGCTGTCTATATGATTCTAAGATATTTGAAGACTTCACCAGGTACTGGTCTTATATTCAGCAGAGGTACTTCTCTTGAGGTGACAGCGTGTGCAGATGCAGATTATGCAGGATGCCATAGAGATAGGAAGTCTACTTCTGGCTTTGTTATTTTTGTTGGGAGCTCACTCGTGTTATGTAAAAGCAAGAAACAAACAATGGTTGCTAGATCCCGCGTAGAGTCTGAGTATAGAGCCATGGCTTAGGGGGCACCTAGATGACGTGGGTTAGATCAGTCTTGACTGATTTTGCAGTTGAGGTACCTCTTCCCATGCAGTTTCTATGCGACAACCAAGCAGCATGAACGGATCAAGTTATAGAGGTGGATTGCCACTGTAGCAGAGACATGATCCAGAAGAGTCTCATATCCACCTCACATGTTTCTACTGGATATCAGACTGCTGATATATTCACCAAAGCCCTTGCTAGAGGTCAATTTCAGAGATGTTGTTTCAAGCTGAGCATGATATACATATATGTTTCAACTTGAGGGGGAGTGTTGAGATATTTGTATCTCTTTGTATTTATTTCTTATTTATGTTTCTTTCTTGTGCCGCTTATGTAATTTATATATGGCTTTTCTCATGTATTAGAGAACCATAGAGTCTTATAATGATATGCAGTTCTATTCTTCCAACAATTTTCCATTACAAATTTATTAAGTTGTGCAATATCGCATGGTTAATCACCTGAAATGCTTGAATATAACCTAGTCATCATAGATTATATATTTCATGGTATTTACAACCAGGACTGCTAGCGAGCCAACAGAATCAAACCACATCAACTCAATCTCCTTGTAAATCGAACCCCTTATGAGCCTAAAAAATCTAAGAGTTCTTTTTACTAAGCCCAAGAACAGTAACACATTTTATACTACATCAACCATCTCTTGCAATTTTTTTAAATGCTTGTAAATATTGGGCTTTTTTATAAGCTCATAGAACTCAACCCGGGAAAGAGAAGATCGGAGGGGCCTTCTTATCAGCAATGGGAGGAGCTCTCCTTTTATACATCACCGAAGTTCGACTTTGTTTCACATCAAAGTAAATAAAAAAGTAGGATATATCCCAAGAGGAAAAACTATTGAAAATCAAAAGTCTGAGTGATTAAACTCGAAGTACTCAAATGAGTGGTACAATTGATTACTTGGAGTATACCCACTTGTTATCGAGTTAATAAGTTGAGTTAATGAGTTGAACAGTGTTCGACTCAAGATTGGTTTGTCAGTGATACGAGTCCAAATTTTTGGTTTGAACTCCACTTGCTAGCTCAATTGAGCTAGGGTCGCAAGACTGTAACCAGTTGAGCTCAAGCCGAGCTCACTGAACCTGAGAGTTGCCGACCCTTTTATTTACAACCATTGTAAAGAAGTGATCACCATGTTTCTGTTGTCTGATCCAGTACATGGGTGTATTCAGTGACAGTTCTTTATATTTCTTCTGGGATTAAAACTAACAATTGCCCTCGTGTCAATTTGCCAATCACCAACCGAAATCTTGATATTATTTAATTCTTTTGGCTGTTTGGGATATTTTATGATATCCGTCCAGAAGCTTCACGGGAGGCTCAGGAAGTTGGACATATTGGTCCTAGATGAAATGAGTGAATTATAACGAAGTGCTATTTTCGGTATTTCTTCAATTGTCACATCATTTTCCTTGCGTGTCATCCAATAAGAATGACACTAGTGTGGGATCCAGACATTGCATAGGAAACTATGCATGCCAATATAGTGTTTTTTGATAGATATTTTTTTGAATAAAAAAATGAGAAATATTGTCCGCTCCAAAATATATTAAAATGAATGGTAAAGATTGCAAGAGAGAGGTCTCGAGGAGAGATCTAGCCAAAAGATTTACTTTCTCAACATAAAACTGATTCATGCGGAAAATAACCCCTTTGCAGGACAAGCAAACGGTCCATAAAACTGCTAACAGCTTCCACAGCTCCACGATAGATGTCAATTAGTTCCCAACGAGGCTTTCCCAAAAATTAGGATGGGAGGGAGTGTCGAGCCAAGCAATATACATCGACGACCACGTCCGATGCATGCAAGCACAAGTATAAAAGAGATGGTGGAGATCTTCTGGGGACTAACTGCAGAGAGCACATATTAGGTCCTCAGCCTGTCGAAAAATAGTTCTGCATACCTTGGTTAGGGTTCTCTCCCATCTCTAGATCCACAAGAAAAACTTTACCTTGATGGGTATATGAAGGGCCCATATGAAACTACAATCACGCTTCCCACGACCTCGATTGCATGGTGCCTGTTAGAGTAAGCAATACTCTGATGTATTATTCCATAGAGCCCTCGGGTCTCTTATATAGAGAGAAAACCCTTGGGTAAATTACAGAGTCGTACAATATATAAATAGAAAACACGAAACAGTACATCGCAACAAATATAATCCTCTACACTCCCCCTCAAGATGGAGCATAGATATCTATCATGCTCAGCTTGGAAGAACATCTCCGGAAAGGTCCTCTGAGCAATGGCTTGGTGAATATGTCAGCAGTCTGGTCCTCTGAACTGACATGAGAAGTGGAAATGAAGCCTTCTGAATCATGTCTCTAGTATAATGACAATCCACCTCGATGTGCTTTGTTCTCTCATGAAAAGCTGGATTATTGGCAATAAACAATGCTGTCTGATTGTCACATTGGAGATTCATAGGCAAGGGGACATCTACATTCAAATCTTCTAAGACTGCTCTAACCCACATCATTTCTGCACTTGCTTGTGCCATGGCTCTGTACTCGGATTCAGCATTGGATCTCGCCACAACAGTCTGTTTCTTGCTTTTCCAAGAAACTAAAGAGTTTCCTATGAAGATAGCAAATCCAGAAGTAGATTTACGATCCCTTGGACATCCTGCATAATCTGCATCTGCACAAGCTGAAATAGACAGATCTGTTCTTTCCTGAATAGCAACCCTGTGCCTGGGGAAGACTTCAGATATCTCAATATCATATACAAGGCATCCATATGAACTTGCCTCGGCTGCTCCACAAATTGACTCACCCGGTTTACTGCAAAGGCAATATCCGGTCGAGTTATAGTAATGCATAAGAGCTTATCCACCATCTCTCTGTACCTTGTTTTGTCCACTTCCTCGGTATCATCGTCGCACAACTTCATGCTTGGGTCCATAGGTGTACTTGAAGGTCTGCATCCAGTCATTCCTGTTTCAACTAGCAAGTCTGTGACATATTTTCTTTGAGTCATCACCATTCTTTGTGCATTTCTTGCAAACTCTACCCCAGAAAATATCGTATCGTGCCCAGATCCTTCGTAATGAACTGGTTTCCCAACAGGGACTTGGTTATCTCAATCCCCTGAGCATCATCTCCTGTAACCAAGATGTCATCAACATATATCATAACAACAACTGTACCTCTAGGGGTCTTCTGGATGAACAGTGAATGGTCCGCATTTGATCTCCTGAACCCCTGTTGTTCAATTAGCTGAGAAAGCT
Organism: Ottelia alismoides; assembly: GCA_037367405.1. NCBI lineage: Eukaryota > Viridiplantae > Streptophyta > Magnoliopsida > Alismatales > Hydrocharitaceae > Ottelia > Ottelia alismoides. The sequence continues at coordinate 847,135 of JAZKJV010007172.1, read as the reverse complement.
TCTGGAACCATGCTCGGGGACTCTATTTGAGGCCATAGATAGCCTTATGGAGTCTGCACACCATCTGAGTCTCCCCCTCAGCAGCAAACCCTGGTGGCTGCTGCATGTAGACTTCCTCCTGCAGGTCACCATACAAGAAAGCATTCTTGACGTCAAGCTGAAAAATGGTCCAGTTACGTACCACAGCAACAGATAGGAGGATGCGAAGAGTGGAGTGTCTAGCCACTGGTGAAAAAGTATCCAAATAATCTACCCCATACGTCTGGGTAAATCCCCGTGCTACAAGTCTTGTCTTGTATCTGTCGAGACGTTCATCCGCATGATATTTCACCGTAAACACCCACTTGCAACTCACCACGGAGGCACCTGGAGGAATGGGGACAAGAGACCAAGTCCCTCGAGACTGCAAAGCACGCATCTCCTCTTCCATGGCTAGACGCCAGCAATCAATCTTCACGGCATCTTGATAGGTCCGTGGAATCTCAACTGACGAGACATCAGCTGTAAACTTCTGGAAATCTACATTGAGACGATGAAATGAGACTTGAGAGGCAAGAGGATATGAAGCACATTGTCTTCGCTGCTTCCTGTGAGCAATGGGCCGATCCAGATCATCCATCACTGTGTCGACCGGTTGATCCTCCTCCTATAGTAAAGGCTCCTGCACAGGTGCATTGTCTAACACATCATTAGTGATAACATCAGAACATACCTGAGGCGTGTTGGATGGTTGACATGTAGCTTGAGCAGGGCCTGTCCGCCTTGTATAGAACTTAGGAAAAGGTACAATTGGAGGTGGTGGTGGTAGTGGTGGTGGAGTAGAGGACTGACCCAGGCTTGGAGGTGGAGGCACATAGACACTAGAATCTGTGGATGTGGAGGAGACCAATCTGTCACCTGCAGGGGAGAAGTACATGACGGGTTCGAAAAATGTAACATCAACGCTCACATAGTACTTGTCATGAACGGGGTCATAGCAACGATATCCTTTCTGTGTCCTGGAGTAGCCCACAAAAACACACTTGATAGCCCTAGGAGATAGCTTATCAAGTCCTGGAGATAAGCGGTGGACAAACGCAACAGTGCCAAAGACCCGAGGTGTAAGTGTAGACAAATCTTTGTCAGGAAAGAGAACAGAGATAGGAGACTTTTCCCCAAGAACAGTTGTAGGCATGCGGTTGACCAGATAGCATGCTGTAAGTATAGCATCCCCCCAAAAGGATAATGGGGCACAACTCTGAATAAGTAATGTGCGTGCAATATCAAGGAAATGGCGATGCTTCCGTTCTGCAACTCCATTTTGTTGAGATGTGTATGCACATGTGGTTTGGTGGATAATGCCTTTAGAAGAAAGAAAGCGAGCAAGGGAACGAGTGCAGAACTCCAATGCATTGTCAGTACGCACATACTTAACAGTAGACGAAAAAACATTTTGAACTTCATTGATAAGATTTTGAATAACACTTCCTGCTTCGGATTTATTTTTAAGAAGAAAGGTCCAGGACACTCTAGAAAAATCATCAACCACAACTAAATAGAACATGTGCCCATGATGATCTGGGACACGACTGGGACCCCAAATATCTATGTGAAATAACTCAAACGGGGAGCGACTGCTCCGACTCTAACGACTGGGGAAGCTAGACCAATGGTGCTTCCCTAACTGACATGCTTCACAACGAAATGACGAACTCGGGGAGATCTGAGGCAGGAGGTGACGCATTGTCTGTAGCGGCAGGTGACCAAACCGAAGATGCCAGGTATACGGAGATACAGAGCCCTGAGAATGCAGTGAGACGCCAGCGTAAGAGTTCCGTACAAGACGATAGAGGCCATTGTGCTCATAACCACAGCCAATCACCCTGCCCGTTAGTATGTCCTGAAAAATAACAGACGTTGGGTCAAAAATAGCACGACAGTGCAAATCTCGTGTAATCTGACTAATGGATAAGAGATTCATAGAGAATTCTGGTGCATGTAAAACATTCTGTAAGTGCATAGAGGGCAGCAAAGCCGTCTCCCCCTGACCGATGATAGGGGAATGAGTGCCATCAGCAATGAGTACAGAGCGACCAGGCTGAACAACTCTATAGGACTGCAGAATATCTTTCTCACGACAGAGATGATGGGTGGCTCCAGAATCAACAATCCATCCTGTGAGATCATGGTTATGATATGAGACGGAAGGACTACCTGAAGCACTGGCTGAGGCAGATGTACTAGTTGACGCCGAAGCCGCAACATCAGAAGCATCAGCACCCTCTGACGATGACTGTGGCATGATATCACGAAGCCGTGCCACTAGCTCCTCGAACCTGTGATCTGGAGTAGATGGTGGTGGACCCTGAACATGATCAGCGACACGTGCAGAAGGAGGGAAGCCATGCTTGGAATAGCATGTATCCTCCGAATGACCAGTACGACGACATAATGAGCACGTAGAGCGTATGCGACCTCCGCGGCCACGTCCACCACTTCCTCTGCCACGAAATGAGGACGAACTACCTCATCCTCTGGAGACTGCCATTGCCGAGGGCGGTGGAGTTGCTGTATTTGATGGAACAGGTACACGACTGAGCCTTCTGTAGACTTCTTCCATCGGTGGAATGGTTGCATCGGCAAGGATCTGAGAGCGTGCTGCCTCGTACTCCGGGTCAAGGGCAACAAGTAATACGCCAACCATAGTGGCGTTGCGGAACGTCTTCTGCTGTTCCGGCGTGGCTGTGAGTGGGATGGTGCTATAGAGTTTCTCGAACATGCCACGAAGAGACGTGTACAGAGAATGAAGAGGCCTCCCATTTTGCTTCGTGGTAAAAATATCATGCTGCAACTGCAGCATCTTTGTCTCGTTCCGCACCTAAGAGTATGTCGTGGCCAGAATATCCCACATCGCCTTGGCGGTGGGCTGACGGAGGACATCATTTGCTATCTCCGTCGTGAGCGTTCCTGACAGCCAAACTTTGGCATACGCGTCATCGGCCTCCCATGAGGCATATATTCCCTTCTTCTCCGGCGGTTCATCTTCGGTAAGAATATACTTCTTACCGCATGACTGCATAAGACTGAGGAACTGCATAGCCCACAGTTCGTAGTTCGTCCCGTCCATTTTGATGATTGGTGCCGAACCTTTAAAGGCACAAATGGCGGGCATATCGACCTTTTGTTCTGACATACTGCCGGAGAATCTGAACTAGGGATGATAGACAAAGAAACTTGTGTCTACTGAGACCATTGAGGATTCAAGTGCATATGTAGATGTTATGCACTTGAACCCATCATCGACCCGAGCCCGACCGAAACGAGGCGGACGACGGTGAGGCTGATGAAGCCTCGGCAGAGAAGAGGCGGCGGAGCTGGGGCCGGAAGGGGCTTGGCGGGGCTGGTGAAGCCTCGGCGGTGGGACTGGGGCCTGGAAGGCCTGGCGGCGGGACCGGAGAGACCTGGGGGTCCGGCGGAGGGACCTGGGGGTCCGGCGGAGGGGCGGAGGGGCCTGGTGGTCGGCAAGGGGCTTGTTGGCGGCGGCGGGAGGGCCTGGAGAGGCCGGCGACGGGAGGGGGGGGGGGCGGGTGGTGGAAACCCTAGGTTAGGGTTAGGGCTCTGATACCATGTTAGAGTAAGCAATACTCTGATGTATTATTCCATAGAGCCCTCGGGTCTCTTATATAGAGAGAAAACCCTTGGGTAAATTACAGAGTCGTACAATATATAAATAGAAAACACGAAACAGTACATCGCAACATATATAAGCCTCTACAGTGCCTAATTGGCAATGGCAACGACATCGAGTTGGGGCTGCTATCCCATGCATCATACCTCAGCTCCTCCATGCGAGACTTATGGGGGCAGAGGTGGAACCTCATGGTGGTGTTTCCTCCACCATACTGTGTATGCTTTCATGCGGATGAGGTGCGTCCTGCTCGCGGATGTCGCAGTGGGCAAAGGGGGAGGCGACGTACTACATCTTGCTATAATGGATGATGGAAGGGAAAGATGCTTTGGCAAGGACGTGGAAAACATGAGGGAGGCTTTGAGGGAAAGAGGATCCACCATAATCTTTCTATAATAGTGGTGAGAGAAAAATTAGAAATAAATGATCCATCACAATTACTTTCCTATTCTAATGAACAAAACAATTAAACAACTCATGTTGTCAAAAATAGTTTTATCTTTTATCAGCTGATGAAAATTGATGGATGAGATTATGTGCTCGTTATTTTCCTAACGAGCTCCGGGCTCATTGGAAAATTCCTCTGTATCTCTCTCTCTCTATCTATTTCAGATCTCTGCTCAAAAGATGTAAACACAAGTCATGTGATCAATGAAGAATGAATACGCATATAATAAAAAATGATAGAGGAAGAATTTTGGAAATGTTCAAATGATGAAAAAAATGAAAAGAAAAATGTTGAATTCATCTTTGTTTAAGAATATGGTATCATAACTTTTCAAATCAAATAAATGTTTATATTAGAAGGTAATGTTATAAAATATGAAAAATGCGGAAGCGGAATGATAAACAGAGCTAAAGAACAAGAAAGATCAACATGGGACACCATGATTTAACGTGGAACCCTACTCCGTGAGGAGCGGGATGAAACCACGGGAGAAGCCCTCAAAGGGGGCGGATATTCTATTCCTTTTTCTCAATGAGTACAGGAGGTCTGGGGCTCCTTATATAGCCTTCCCAGAGCCTCCAAGTCCCACCACTGGTCCATGTGGGACTAAACACTGGATGGGGGTAAATGGATCTTCTCCATGATCCATTTACCCTGCTACACCTCATGACACATACAACCAAAGATCTGTACTGCGGCTAGATATCGAGTTCCGTCTGGAAGATGAAATGGGCGCGATGCCTGCAGCCTGCGATGAATTGAGCGCCGCCCCATCGATGAGGCTTGGAAGAAGCCGCCATGATCTCGATAGCCGACATGCTGAAATGTGGCCTGGAAATTAGGGTTCCAGAGAACCTTCGGACTTAAATGATAATTAACCATGCATGATCCGAAAACTGCTCTGATGCGGTGCTAGATCTGTATCTGCAAAACTGCTCGAGGAAGGGCATGACGAACTCCAAGAATTAGGGTTTCGAATTGAAACCCTAGAACATAATTTCAAATATAAATCTTCAAGAGCATCTTCAACAAGAGCATCGATCAGATCTTCTCCATAAATCAAATCTCGAACGAATCAAGACATAAAAAACACGCGAGAACCGAACCCGCTCTGATACCATGTTATAAAATATGAAGAATGCGGAAGCGGAATGATAAACAGAGCTAAAGAACAAGAAAGATCAACATGGGACACCATGATTTAACGTGGAACCCTACTCCGTGAGGAGCGGGATGAAACCCCGGGAGAAGCCCTCAAAGGGAGCGGATATTCTATTCCTTTTTCTCAATGAGTACAGGAGGTCTGGGGCTCCTTATATAGCCTTCCCAGAGCCTCCAAGTCCCACCACTGGTCCATGTAGGACTAAACACTGGATGGGGGTAAATTGATCTTCTCCATGATCCATTTACCCTGCTACACCTCATGACACATACAACCAAGTACTCTAACAGGTAATATTGCAATCATGCAAAATGATAACCATTTTGAATAAAAAAGCAACTCATGAGAATCAAACCATTTTGAATAAAAAATGCAACTCATGAGAATCAAACCAGTGTGAGTTACCGCAACTCTACTCCACATTGAAGAGTTGGAATTTAGTGAGCAGAAAAGATGGGAGGTGCCCCTCTACCATATCCATACAAACCACATAGAGTAAGCCATCTTGCCTGAACCCTGCACCACTCATACTTTTTAATCGTGAAAGCAGAAGTTAAATATTTATAACGTAAGTTAGCAGCAGAGTTATATAGTTGCATTTACAAAGCTTACTCCCCATGCTACAATAATATGGTTGTCCACATTAATCAACTCACACAAACATGGTGCCATCCTCCACATGGATGAGAATGGTTTGACGATGACCTATGAAACCAAAGGCCTTGACTACTACAAATAATCTCTAAAATATAGCTCGAGATATCTACTTCTAGTCGTAGATTTCCTTGCTGAGATGACATACTTTGTGATGCATCTGAAACTCAAAGATGAGATGTTTCTGCATATAACGCCATTTTTGGTAAAATTATGTAAATAAACTTTCTTTGCATCCAGCTACAGACGAAGCTGTTCCTGCTTAAAGCTTAGTTGACTATTATTGTGATAGTAGGATGTTGCTCTAGTCCATCCATAAGTCTCAAAGATCCCTTTTGTAATTGGTCTTGCCTTGTAGCCAGAAACTGAATCATCATGATTTTGCGTTACAGTAAACATCCACGTAGATTTGACAAGTGTGGAGTCAGGTGTTGAATTAGTAAGCTTCTATGTGCCATGAAAGGTGAAGACAAACATCTTCCAGGGAAAATGCCTGACCAAAAAACCAAGGCATGCCATGGACATATGCCCAGAAATGGGATTCATCCTACAACTGCGTGGTTGTAACTTTATTTGGAAGCTAAAGCTACTGGGTAGAACTGACTTCTTTATGTGGCTGTTCCGTAGAAAGTGCATCATTATAAGGGACCGTTGTGCTAGAATTTTCAAGGATATCTCCAACAGATACCTCCTTTGTGAGATGCAGATTGAGACAGCACACCGTCTTTTCTTCCACTGTGTGAAGTCGTCCCCAATCTGATAGGAGTTTGAGGCTGGTTGGCTGAATCTTCGCAATATGGACATGTCTTGGAACTCTTTGTTTGAGGCAAAAGATTGACATAGAGAGGACCTCACCGTCTCGGCAATTTGGTTAGCTAGAAATGACACACTCTTTTCTTTACAACGTTTTTGTCCTGAAATGTAATTTTCCACTCGACTCTTCTGGAGTATTGCCTACTGCAAGTCCTATTTTTATTCATCACCTTTTAATATATCTGGGACGGACACCATAGTGTGTTTTTCCCTTTTTTGGTCTAAAAAAACTGTGTGATGCCTTTGCAAGGCAATTGAAATGTAAGGATTAATTACCAATTCTTTGTTGGTCATCATTAGCTAACCCTAAAATTAGGAATCAAGGCAAAATTAGAGTTTGCCGTCCACTTATCTCCATTCATTAGAATATCAATAACAACAACAACAAAGCCTTTTCCCACATTAAGTAGAGTCGACTACATGGATTCTTCACCTCCATTCAGATCTATCTTGGGTCATTCTCGGGCTTAGATCCAAAAAACTAAGATCCTTCCGTATTGTATCATTCCAACACTTCTTGGTCCTTCCTTACCCTCTCTTAGCCGGCTCAACATCCCAAAACTCGCATCTCTTAACCGGTGTATCAACCGACCGCCTTTACAAATGGCCAAACCACCTTAAGCTATTTTCTCGCATCTTATCCTCGATCAGAGCGGCACCAACTTTCCTTCTGATTGCATCATTCGAATCCGATCTTTACATGTATGTCCACACATCCACCTTTCTTTAGAAGAGAAAGGGTGACATCACAGGATTGGGACCCACCACACTTCTATTTCATCGAAACAGAGAAAAACTTACAAGGCGCTGGGGTACAAGATGCAAGATATAAAATTTGCACTATGCTACATGATTCCAGGATTCACGCATCATCCTACTATATGCTTAAGAACCTTTTCACAGTAGAACGGTTGCCCACTAAATGTTATCTTGTTTCTACCCTGCCAAATTGCCTAAGCATGAAAATGAGACGTTGTATTTCATCGTAGCCCTAGAGCTCTCTTATATAGGAGAAAAGGTCTGAGGAAAAATTACATAAAGTAGATAAAAGAAAGAAGAAACTACAAAATAAGATAACAACAACAGAATAAGATAAGGAGATATAAATATCTCAACACTCCCTCTCAAACTGGAGCATATATGTCTATCATGCTCAGCTTGTTACAACAACGATGGAAAGGATCTCTTGTAAGAGCTTTGGTAAACATATATGCAATTTGATCGCCGGAAGCAACATGAGAGGTGGAAATCAAACACTTCTGGATTAGATCACGAATGTAATGACAGACTACGTCAATGTGCTTTGTCCTTTCATAGAAGGATGGATTATTAGCTATGAGTAAAGTGGCTTGGTTATCGCATTTGAGATGCATAGGAAGAGGCACCTCAATAGTTAGCTCAGTCAGGACAGTAGGAACCTCCCTTTTTGGGAAAATAAATAGGAGGGCTTTATTTAGCTTATCAAACCTCCTATTGGCATCCTGAAACTCCCAGATCACCTCAATCACATCAATCTTGATCACCTCCCAAAATCCCTGTAGAAGAGAATGAGGAAACCATCCGGTATTAGTGCCCCATCGTTGAGATGGAACAAAGCTTTCTTGATCCCCGCTTCCGAAAACTCATGCAAAAGGGATCTTACATGCACATCTAAATCCTCGAGACCCCCTTCCCCTTTATCCCCAGCCAATACGAACACTCCTGCTAAAAGCCTCAAAGTGAGGCCAAAGTGCCAATCCCATAGCTTGGTCACCCTGAACCACATTGTCTTTTTTCAATGAAATATGGGTGGCCTCCCAAGTTGGGACCCACCTCACCGAGCAAGTATATATTAAATAATAAAAGGAAAGGATTACAACATTGTCATAACTACATCCCCCACTCAATGCATCACGTTTTCCACATCACACCCAATGCCCTAAAGTGCTCAACCACATTTTCAACACAAAACCTCTGCCTCTTGAAGATGACATCATTTCTGGCGCACCAAATGGACCATACCACCACAAAAAGAAGAGAGTTGTCCTCATGCCCATTGCTGCAAACCAATATGACCCCTCACGATGTTAACCCACTGCGACTCCAACCATGCCGCTTTGGCTTTAGCCCATACCTCCTCCGAAAGCGAGCAAGAGAAGAATAAGTGGTTTACATCCTCCGCCATTGCATAGCATCTATCGCATCTAATCTCCTCCTCACCCAGCAGGAGACCGCAACGAGCCTTCGTAAGAACCTTCTCCATTCGGAGCATCCACAAGAAAACCTTAACGTGATTCGGCACTCTACTCCTCCATATCAAAGCCATGTCCGCCTCCATCTCCTCCTGTATCTTCTCCCCCTCATTTAGAAAGCGGTATGCCTTCCTCACCGAGAATCTCCACCCTCCCCACATGAAATGGTCCCTCTTCGAAGAAGCTTAGAAGCTCCAACTACAAGGCAAGGAACTCCTCTACTCTCTGATCATATAAACCGGTGGAGAACAACAGGGTTCAAGCCCCACCCTCACAAACCTGCCTCACTGCTACCCCTCTGTCCCCCACCACTGCATCAGATGCGGGACCACTCCCCCAAAGCTCCATCCCCCGTCCAATCATCTAACTAAAAATAAAAACTCGTATCATCCCCAAGCACCGGTGGCAGAGTCCTAGCAACCTTCGGAACCACCTCAGTGACGCCCTTCCACAATGACGACGACATGTGACCTGGAGCAGCCACCAACGACATATCAATCACATATATCTTCCTCAGCACTCGGTAAACAAAATCGTCGGAATCGCCCCAAATCCGAACCACCCACTTCACCATAAAAGTCGTGTTGATCTCCCTCATCCGCAACACCCGAGTCTGCTTTTTTCCTTCAACGATGTCACCTTCTGCCAGTCCACCAAATGAATACTCTTTCTCCCCTGCCGAGCATCAGTCCAAAAGAATCTCCTCATCAAAACCTCAATCTTCTTCCGCACCTCCACATGTAACGCACACATAGAGCAGAAGAACACTAGAATCATGGAAAGAACGTGCTTCAGTATAACCAGCTTCCCTCCTTTAGACAACATCGTAGCTTTCCACCCCGCCAGCCTCGCCTCCAACTGTTCCAACAGAATCCTCCAATCCCTGGACTTAGGCTTACCTGCCACCAACGGGAGCCCTACGTACGTAATGGACAATGAGGTTGCCAAGCATCCTAGAGACCCGACGCTGCTCCACCTCCAAAAGACTAAAGGAAACCATCACAGACTTCTCCTTGTTCACCATGAGCATGGAGACCTCCTTAGAAGTGTCCATAATAAATGATGTTCGCTGCATCTTCTCTGGATCATCTCCCAAGAAAAGCATCGTATCATCTACATATTGCAGTAGCGGGATAGATATCACCTCCTTGGAAAATCTAGAACACCAGTTTCCATCAATTTCCAATCTCATCATCACAACCAGAGCATCGACCACCAAAACGAACAAGAGTGGAGCTAGGGAGCACCCCTGCCTAATACCCTTCTGTGGTTGGGAAAATCCCCCTTCCGACCTACCATTAACAAGCACCGCATGGGATGTCGTGGTAATGCATCTCTTGATCCACACATTCCACAACCTTGACCGCATTATCACCAACCGCAATAGCGTAAATAGAGTTTCTACACCTTCGATCACTCGCCATGGCATGGAAGAAACACGTGTTGGCGTCACCTCCTTCAGCCAATGTTGCCTGGATTCTTGTCTCCAAGCCAACTCCTCCCTTTTGTCCTCCAGATGGATCTCATCAAGGTGTTTTCCCACTCTCATCAAACTCCTCCACCGTCAACACCCTCTCATCCTCCAATCTATCCATCTTGCACACCTTCTTCCAGGCCCTTACCCTTCTGGATCGCCTCAACACCTGATTATTTATGTAGACCTCCACCAAATGCCACCTCAACGCAGTCAACTTTGTCGCCAACCTAACTGTGGCAGACACTGATGGTTTGTACCCATTCTAGAAAGTAACCATTGATTCATTAAAACCATCATCCAGAAGCCGAGCCCTTTTCAGATCAAAAGAAAGATGTAGGCCACACATCTTCACCAAAGGTCCAAAGCAGTGGAGTATGATCAGAGTGTGCTCTAGGTAGAGCATACACCTCTGCTAGTAGAAAAGCTTCCACCATCTCCGCAGAAAACAAGAATCTGTCAAGTCGAGACCTTGTTCTAGAATTCTGCCATGTGTACCAGCAACACAAAGCATCCACAACCTGCAAGCCTGCCTCACCACTGAAGTCCCATAAATCAAAGGACCCTACGTCACCGCCATCACGGTCCCCTGGGCGGTCCTCCGGAAACATAGTGGTGTTAAAGTTCCTCACCACAATCCGCAAGTCCAACGAAAATCTCGTTCTCACCAAACACATCTGATCAACAATCTGCGAGTTCACCCCATTACATGGCCCATACACATTGGTGACGGCAACCCTACACCTATTCGCCTTCCGCCTCAACACAACAGTAATGGAGTGCCTGCTCGTGAGGTCCTCAAGCTCCAAGTCAAATTTCTCTCCATTCCAGTCTGTCATCAAACCTTCGGCTATCCCATCCGAGGCAATGACACGAAATTCCCAGAACCTACTCCCTCTAACATCCTTCCACATTTTCTCGAACTCAGCAGAAGTTTCGGTTTCCTGTAAGACAACTGCATCGGCATTCCTCTCCATATCCATGCCCCGCACCGCCACCCTCTTCTCAGGCCTTCGTAGGCTTCTGACATTCCAGGAGATAAATTTCATTTGGAAACAACATCAACCCTGGTCGGTGGTGCCATCCCCAGACATGCCATGAGACCCTCTTCCAACCCTTCATCCATGACCTCCTCAACCACAACTCCCTCTAAGACTTCCTCAACGACAGTCCTACTACCATCCAACCCTTCACCCAAGACTTCCTCAATCACAACTTCCTCAATCACAAATCCCTCTACAATAGTCGTACCACCATCCAACCCATTTTCGACCCCAATTGCGCCATCATTGCCTGTCACGCTCCAGATGCTATGCAAGGCATCTGACCTTTTGTCAGCAGAAGATACAGGTAGCCATCATGCTCGCCATCTTCCTCTTGTAAAAGACCCCGCTTCAACATCGCATGTGCCCTTCCTGCCTCCCTCACTTCTAGACACCGGTAAATCTCGAGCCTCCTCTACCTCCTACATTCCTTGAGCCCTCGACTGTTGTAACTTCTCTTACAAGTTACAACGCTTCAAGGCTAAAGGTCCACCTCATATCAGAATCATTTCGGATGTTCCTCCACCCATATCTTGACTTTGCATCCGATCACCACAATGAAAGTCCCCGCCATGCCACACCTCGGAACAACAAAGGGGTTGTTTAGCTGCTGAAACCATCCCTAATGCATGCGTAGCCACATGCGCTTGCCCGCTTCCCAACTCCATGGTGTTGCGCGCGGCCGCTCCTGCCAAGCTCGTAACCCCTGGCCTCCATATCGGCACCAACAAACCATGCCTAAGGCATTCTCCGCAGATGGCGACTGGATCATCTGAAAACCCTCCATACGACCACAGATCAGGGTCATAGCCAACACCCAATCCATTCTCATCTAGTGGCCCCTCTGCGATCAGGTTAACCATATTCGAGTTCATGAGCTCGTTACCCCTCAGATTCATTTTTCCACTAAGTGATGCTCGAATGCACCGCTTCACTAAAAGTGTATTCGTGCCTTCCGCACCCTCCCGACCCAACACAGATGCGTACAAAGCACTCCTGCTCCTAGAGATCTTGCCATCTTCCTTGGGTCCCGCACCATCGCTTTCTCTGGAGACATCATTTCCCTTTCAACTAACCCCTTCGAAAACATTACAGGATGCATCGTAGCTTTTTCCATTCATGGCAAAGTTATCTATGTCTCCCGAGACGAATTCCCCAGCAGTTCGTCGTCGGAGGCGCACAAGTCCATCGACTCCTCCCGTACCTCTAAGCATACCGCACCACCTAGTCTTAAGGAAGAAATGTGATGACCGAGAGATCTCCGTCATCACGAGCACTTCTATTGATTGACCGCACTGCAACCCATCTTGGAGAACCTCCATGACACGCATCACCGGTGCACCATCTCGTGGACTATGTCGCGCCTCCTTGTCATCAACAGAAATTCCCTGATGGAAAGCTTCCTGGAATCCCATACGTCCACCACCCCATCCCGCAAACGAGGTATCCTCCAGTGAATGCGCCCCTCCGCCTTATGTGTGATTCCAATAAGCTTCGACGCCTCCTCAAACAGATTGCGAGCACACAACAACAATGCCCCCATCTGCACCACATCCTTGCCAAAGGTGCATCCCATTGTAGTCATGATGTCTTCCATCTTATAAACCAAGCAACTACCTTCCTGCCTACAAACAACCATCGGCATTCTAGTTGGTGCTCTTCCCCTCGCAACCCTAGCCTTCTAGACCCGGTTCTATGGGCATTGAAACTGTCGATGGTTGCTCGCCTCACACCCGAAACACCTAAGTGGGTCCCTACAAGTGACAACCTAGTGGGCCCTACCTCTGCATCGTAAGCTGACTTTAGGAAAACGCCACTGCACACCGTTGATCTCTCGCTGTGGTGGTGTATGACACATGCGATGCCCCACTGTCCACCACCCTTCCTCATTCATCTCCAATATCTTCTCAGCACATCAACTTTAGATTTTCATTTCTGTTATTGCCATTCTCTGCAATGTCTATGGTTCACTATTCATCGAAATATATAATTAAATAAATTATGATTTGTCGTCCAATTTGATCCATGATTATTTTTATTATTTAAATAAATTGAGATTGTCATCTCTGATTAGTTTATAAGTTAAATAATTTTGGTATTTGTTAAGAAATAGAAATTGGAAGCGGAATCAGAGAATAAAGAAGAATAAACATGAAGAACACAAAGTTTAACGTGGAACCCTACTCCGTGAAGAGCGGGATGAAACCACGGGAGAAGGCCTCAAAGGGGCGTGTTTGTCTATTGACTTTCTCAATGGATACAGGAGGTCTGGGACTCCTTATATAGCCTCTCCAGAGCCTCCAAGTCCCACCACTGGACAATGTGGGACTAAACAACTGGATGGGGTGAATGGATCTTCTCAGGATCCATTTACCCTGCTACAACTCATGACGCACAACCAAATACTCCAACACTCCCCTCAAGCTGGAGCATGCAATGCTCAGCTTGGACAAACAGAAAGAAACTCAACTCAACGCTACAGGACACTACGGACAATATCAACCCAACACGCACAACTGCTGCAGTCGAGGACGTTGCTTCTCATACCGTGCAGATGAGGAGGACGGACGGGCTGGAGTGTGAGTCCGCTGAATCTCCCCGTCGGAGAGCATGTGCTCTGAATTGCGTCTGTCAGAGTCACTGCAACTGGAAATGAGTCTCTTCGTCGGAGTACACTGAGTCTCTCCCATGTGGCACAGAGAATGGTACACTACTCTGGTGTCCCTATGATACCACATGAAAAGCCTTGCCAACATGGCATATGGAATGGTCTCTACTATGGAGTCCCTATGGCTCACATGAAAACTCTGGCCGAACAACAACAAGAAGAATGATGGGGACCATGAACAAATGATGGCAAACACGTGCCCATCTGAAAAGAAGACCGCGTACTCGTGCGTGTTTGAAAATGAGTCTCTCTCTGGAGAACTCGAACAATGGGTTACTCAAACATGGAGTGCCTCGAACTTGGACTCTGGCTAATCTAAGTGTCGAGTCTGAACAACTGTAGAGTCTGAACAATCTGCTTGGTCTGACGAATCTGAAATCTCTGGAGAATACATGTGACTCTACATAATACTCCCCCTTTCTCCCATACTTGTCGAAAAACATGGATGTCTACAAAGTTGGGAGAAAACGATAATAATGGGGAAGACAACATGAAAACTTTTAGCCGATAATGATGATTTTTTTCCGGCTTTCAAAATTTTTTTAAAGACGTTTCATACTTTTTTTTCTCGGCTTTTGCTTCACACAAATTTTTTAAAAATTGCATACGACTTTTCTTTGTATGTGACTCTTTCAAAGAATTTTTTACTATGCGTACGACCTTTTTTATTGTACGCGCCTTTTTCTTTTCTTTTCTCCTTTTTTTTGAACAAGACCCATTTGGCCTGAAATATGAGGCCTTTCCTTATACATATACATATATATATATATATATATATATGTCGCAGCCCAAAAATTGGGCACACCTTCTATTTAGGGTTCACAAACCCCGCCGCCCACATCGGGGGTTCCACGTTCACTACGCCGCCCTCATTGGGAGATGCTTGCGCGACTTCCCCATGGAGCAGATGGAGCAGGAGATCCGTGCGCGGGGGAGGCGAGCTCCGCCTGATTCTGGGAGGCCGCATGCTGCCGCGCGATGGAGGATGAAGGCGTTGCATCGCCTTCTCGCGGGGGTGTTCGCCTGGGCCAAAGTGCGCCGTCGACGAGTCCATCTGGGGTACGCGCTCTGGGGGTGCGCACCTTTGCAAGGATATCTCTGGCGTCGCCGTTTCTTCCACTCGAGCCTTCGCGAGGAGAGTGATTGAGATGTACGCGGTGGATGCTCAGCCGCCTGTTGCTTCGCGATGGAGTATGCGGGTTTGTATCACACCGTTAGGGCTGGATGCGGTACGCCTGTGGCCTGGAGTGTTTCGCCTGAACATCGTGGAGGCCTGCACCGCCGAAGATTGCCTGCAGCAGGAGGAGATCCGTTGCTTTGGCACCGCACTGGAGAAGAACACGCGTTGCGCCGCCTTTGCGAGATCGCGTAGATGGGAGCTGAACCTACGGCTTTCTGGACGAGAAACGGGGCTGCGCCACCTTTGCGACTGGAGCATGAGGTCTGGAGAGATGCTCGCGTCTGGATCGTTGCGGCTAGGGCTAGCCGCGGAGATTGAGATGCAGCCTGTTGTTGGATCGAGTAGCGAGCGATGCCGCTACTGTTGTCTGAAGAAGAAACACAAGGGCTTCCAAAGCCCTAACCTAGAATCACCTGTTGCGGTAGCATGGTGTAGGGAGATACGAGATCTTCCGAACACCAAAAAAATGTTCCAAGAATCCAAACAGCACAAGAACATCAAATCTAGGGTTTGTTGCGGGATCCTTGAGAACAAGAGCATCTAGAAACCTTAGATGTCTGGAACTTGGCAACTTGGGTGATCTTCATCAATAATTCTTCAGGAATAGATCTCCAAACATCATAAAAATAATGAACTGAAACCTCGCTTTGAATCGAATCTCGAAGAGAATATGAAAAATAAAACTTTCAAGAATAAATCCACGAAAAATCGAACCCGCTCTGATACCATGTTAAGAAATAGAAAGCGGAAGCGGAATCAGAGAATAAAGAATAATAAACATGAACACAAGGTTTAACGTGGAACCCTACTCCGTGAGGAGAGGGATGAAACCACGGGATAAGGCCTCAAAGGGGCGTGTTTGTCTATTGACTTTCTCAATTGATACAGGAGGTCTAGGGCTCCTTATATAGCCTCTCCAGAGCCTTCAAGTCCCACCACTGGACAATGTGGGACTAAACAACTGGATGGGGTAAATGGATCTTCTCTAGGATCCATTTACCCTGCTACAACTCATGACGCATAACCAGATACTCCGTATTGATCAGGGTTTGTTAGAATTAGTTTAAGTCCCTTACACTATTCTATTTTGTAATCTTACCCCTCCCTATATATGAAGGATTTGATAGGCTTTGTTGATTAAAGATAGTTCAAGTTATATTAAAAGTTTTCTCATATTCTCTCCCTTTCTCTTTTGCGCTTATCGAATAAGGGTGATCAACCCACATATCGAGATTCTATGGCTTCTTCTGAAGCAAAGCATTAATGATGCTTTTAAAAATGAAATGGATTCAATCATTTATATCATATATGTGAATTAGTCTCGAGTGGAAGCGGTCGAGGAAGAAAGGGATCATGTGGAAGATAGATTATGCCAAGGCCTATGATTGTGTCGACTAGAAGTTCCTGTGGGCATCCCTGCGGAAGAGAGACTTCCCGGATCTTTGGGTAGAATGGATGAAGAGATGCATCACTATCTCATCCTACTTGATCGTGGTGAATGTCTAGCCAGAGGGGGGGTTCTTCCATCTCCAAAGGGGAGTGCGGCAGAGTTTTTTTTTGAGACCAAAAAAGGGGGAGACACTCAGCGGTGTTCGCCCCAAAATTTATTTAAATATAACAAAAAAAGACAAAGAGAAATAGTAACAAAACGCTACAATTAAAGGTCCCAATCACCCAGCAATCTTGCGGAGGGTACCCAAACATTTTTCTTATAAAACCTTTGCCCAGAAAAAATAAGCGCATTTCTGCCCAGCCACAGGGCCCAGATAATAGCAATAGGTCTAATTAGCTCCCCCCGGGGTCTATTCCCGTTTCTCACTAAGGAGTCGCAAAAAGAGGCCATGTCCGTCGTGCACGTCCAAGCCAGATCAGCCTCGCCCCATATCGGATACGTTTTTGCAAAATTGAAGAACAAGTGTTCAAGGGTCTCAATCGTCTCATCACACAGGAGACATCTATCAGAGATGGTGCCCAACAGCCTAGCACAACGGTCCCTCGTCATCAGTCTTTGCCTTCTGAACAACCACAGAAAAAATCCAATATGCTCAGGGAGGCCCAAACTCCAAAGGAAGGCGTAATCCCCAAGCAAATCATCCGAGCGCGATGGAGGCAGTCTGCATATCGACTCAAAAGCCATCTTGACTGAGAAGATGCCCTTACGCCACACCCAATGGTCTCTTCCCGCAGACGGTCTTCCCACCTCCTTCAAAGAATCCAGCATCATTAGAAATTCCTCGAGGCGTTGGTTCGAAAAATTTGTGGAGAAAGCGGGGAACCAATTACCATCCGACCAGTAAGATGCAGCAGACGCATTCTTATCAGTAGCCAAAGCGAAAAGTCGTGGGAAACGCGTAATCAGGGACCCCCCATCCATCCAAACATCATTCCACAAGGCGAAGGATTCCCCGTTGCCGAGCACCGGCCTGAACAACGAGCGATGACGGGAAAAGATCTCCATCATCCCCTTCCAGAATGGCGTGGGTGACCTCACACGTACCTCAAGCTGCGACGGCGCACCAAGCACATCATAAATCTTACGCAAAAGGTTGCAGCAAATATCTTCACCAGGGCCCCAAACTCTGCTCGCCCATTTCAAAAGCAGGGCCTCATTCATTTTCAGCCTCCGGATTCCCAGGCCCCCTGCCTTTTTAGGGAGCGTGATCACATCCCACTCAACGAGGTACATCCCACCCGATTCACCACCATGCCTACCCCATAAGAACTTACGCATTAGCTTCTCAAGACGACTACGGATCCCCTTCGGCATGCGATGAGTGGACAAGAAAAACACGGGGATCGAGGATAGTACTGCTTTTAAGAGAACCAGTCGCCCCCCGGAAAGGATGGCCGACTTCCAACCCGCAAGCCTGGCTTTAAGCTTCTCGGCAACTTGTAACCAATCCCTCAGCTTTGTTCTTCCCACCGTCAAAGGTATCCCAAGGTAGTCGATCGGAAGGGAGCTGCACTCCGAGCCTAAAGCCCGGCCACAAGCAGTTGCCGCGACCTCCGACAAACCGAAGGGGACAACCTTTGATTTATCCACATTCTTGAAGAGCCCAGAGAGTTCATTGAATAGATCTAAGGCCATGGACATTCCCGAGGCTTCCTCCACGCCCCCCTCAATGAAAAATAGTATCGTCCGCGTACTGCAGTAGCGGGATCCTCGATTCATTCCGCGAGTAGCCCGCCGAGAAGTCACCATCAATCATGCGGCACACAACACGAGCTAGTACATCTGCAGCAATGACGAATAGCAGAGGTGCTAGAGGGCAGCCTTATCGCACGCCCCTACGCGGTTGAAGAAACCACCCTCCGGGCGGCCGTTTACCAAGACTGAAAAGGATGACGTCGTAACAGCGTTTCATCCAAGAAATCCATAGATTCGGGAAGCCTCTCCTTCGCATAACCGACCAGAGAAACTTCCAATCCAAAGTATCATAAGCTTTTGCAAAGTCCACTTTCCACAAAACACCTGCCTTACCCCTCCTCTTCCAGTCTGCAATGATTTCTGAGGCAAGGATCAGACAATCCGAGATGTGCCTGCTCGGGACAAAGGCCGATTGGAGCGGAGATATAATAGTCTCCAGAGCACGGCTAAGCCTTAAAGCGAGTACCTTCGCCACAATCAAGTAGAGGGCGATTGATAACGCAATGGGTCGAAAATCTTCAATGCGTTCAGCCGCCGAACTCTTTGGAAGGAGAAAGATGAGGGATTTATTTATTCTCTCAAAACCAGCATTACCCACACAAAATTCTGAGATGACCTCCAAAACCTCCTCGCAAACGAGGTCCCAAAAATCCCTGTTGAAAGCAACAAGGAAGCCATCGGGGCCTGGAGCCCATCCGCATTAAGGTTCCAAACCGCAGATTTCAACTCCTCCACAGAGACAACCTGCGTCAAAACCTCAATCATAGAGGTCGGCAAAGAGGGAGCCCCAAGCCCCGTCCACCTCCAAAACCGTGTCAGCCTCATCGACGAGAAGTCGCCTTCCCCATTTGTCTGTCACCTTTCACGCGTATTCCATTTATCATAACCGATCTCATAGCATTTGACCTACGCCTCCCGCTAGCTATGCGATGGGAAAAAACCGTGTTTGCGTCCCCCTCCCGGAGCCATGTATTTCTTAATTTTCTCGACCTTTGTCTCCATTCAGTGATGCGCTTTTGATCTTCAGCCGCAATTATTTCGTGAGCCAGCGAGCATGTGGCCAGCTTATCCACCGAGTGCTCCCTAAGATCCTCCTGCGCATCAAGACTCTTAACTACCGCCTTTGCCTCCAACCTGGCGGCATACCTGGCAGATCTAGATTCCCTTTTGAAAGAACATAACCGCACGTGTAAGGGCATTAACTTCTGCACAAATCTAGACGCGGCCGAACCAGAAACCTCCACGTTGGACCAATGCGACACCGCCATCTCCCTAAAGTTTTCCTCCAACAATCATCTCTTCTCATATCTAAAGAAACCCCTCTGCGGTTGGGACTCCCCGGAGACCCAGAGTATCGGTGAATGGTCTGACAAGGTTCTCGGGCGAGTTATCACAGAGGACAGCGCGAACATTTCAAGCAATTCTGCCGAAGCCAAAAATCTGTCAATTTGAGAGCGAGAGTTGGAGCTCCTCCAAGTGTAAGTCGAGCCCCCCGTGTCCATAGCCTCCAGGGCCATGGAATCAATAGCGTCCCCAAACTCATCCGAGCCCGGGTCCTGGCCTCCCCTGAAGCGCGGTCTTTCCGTTGTTCGTAGAGTAACATTGAAATCCCCCCCAACGAGCCAGGGGATACCTCAAAGGTTCTACTCACCTCTTGCAAGTCCTCCCACAACTCCCTCCGCCGGACATGATTACAAGGGCCGTAGACGTACGAGACCGCTAAAGGTGTAGAGGATTTGACGCATTTCAGGAGAACAGAGAGAACGTGTCTCCCACGAAGCACTGAGTTGTAAGTCAAGGCAGAAGACCTCCATGCCACAAGCAGACCTCCAGAGGTACCGACAGCATCCAGCGCTTTGAACTCATCAATGCACCAGCGTCAAAGGATCTCCAAACAACATCAGAGACGGATTGGAGCTTTGTCTCCTGCAGCATGACCACATCACAACTCCACTCAATAAAACGCGAACCAAGGATTTTCTTCTTGTCCATCTCCCCCAGTCCCCGAACGTTCCAAGAGAGAACCTTTATTTAGAACATGGGCACGATCCCTGAATGAGAATCACACCGGAGACCTCCGCAATGCTTGCTTTTAGGTCCGAGCACGGATGAGGCTCAATGAGCTGTATCTCTTACCGGACTTTTTGTCGCCAGCCCCTTATCAAGACGAAAACCACATTCAGCAAGGTATTCCACCAGTGATGCAGTTGAAGGGTGAGCGTCTTGACACTGATCACTCAAATCCTCGACCACATCCGGTCGAGCACCAGCGGAAGACGAGGCGGATTGACGCGAGGACCCCATAAGAGAAAACATAGGGGCACTGATGCAGAGCGGCGGCTCCGGAGGGAGGTCGACAACCTTGCCCCAGGACCCCCAAAATTGTGCATCGGCTCACACGATGCCAATCGGGGCGAGCACGCCTTGGGATCCGATATGCTCACCCGGCCCGGGAACAACGAACTTTCCAATGGGTTCGAGAAGCCCCTACGGCCCGAGAAGAAAGAGGTAGTCGGGTTTGGACCTCCCAAGGAGTGGGATGCAGAAGGATCCGTGCGTTCGAGCAGGAGCTCACGACCAGGAGCCAGAGAGACAGGCGCTGACGGGAGAGAGGGCACCAACCCTGCCACCTCAGCTGGCAAAGAGAAGTTAGGGGCGACAATGCACAAGACCCGAGGAGAGGCCTCCAAAGGTCGCAACGAATCGTCCTCGTGCCTCGAACCAAGAGACGTGAACCTCAGAAGCCCCACCGTCGACGCAAAAGGCGAAGCGACGTCGGACAACACTGGAGTCTCCAGCGTAGGCAGGGGCTCCAAGACCTGCATCTCCACCCGGAAACAGAAACGTCCAACATCCAACGTCACGAAGAAGACGGAGTCTCCGAGAAGACCCATAACTGACTTGCTGCACTCCATCAGCAAAAGCGTGACATCCGAATCCGAACCCGGTCTCAGTCCATCCTCAAGCACCGCGAGCACCGAGCCCCATCATCGGAGGGTCTGTCCCAAACAAAAAACTGAATGGGACAGGAAGGGAACACCACACACCTTCACAACGCATCTCACCGAGTCTGATACAACTCCATCTGCAAATCGGAGAGGACGCCAAACAACATCGTCCACCCCGCCACTCGAGAGCAGGCGGTCTCTCTGTACCGAAGAGAGGCCACGAACACAGCACCGACGATCACCGAGTGACACCACGTCCCCCGAGAATCGTGACCCAAGGAAATCAGTGAGATGGACCTTCAGAACTTCCAAGGAGATGCATTGTCCCAGAGTGGAGCCGATCACTGCATGGGTGCCAACATCCTGCACATCCCCCGCAACCACCGTCGCATAACTATGTTGCCCCCGGCGACCATCGACAGGAGCGTTAACCCGCTGCATGGGCTGCCTTTCGGAACTACGCCCGACAACACGTCCGAAAGCACGCTCGAAAACAATCTTGCATGTGGTTCGTTGATGGCTCACTCCCCCGCAGGAAAAAAACCTCGGCGGGACATGGCAGAAAGACGTTATGTGGCCACGAACACCACAACGGAAGCATCTTTTCCCCAGCTTCTTGTGGGAAACATGCACCCATTCATCGTTCCCCCCAGCAAACTGCACCGCGCCACCTGCACCACCCAGCATCCCCCCTTCTCCGCTGCGAACGACCCTTTTCCCGCTCTGATCTTCATCTCGCCAACCCACTGCGAACACACCATCGCAACCCCGCTCCGAACGACCCCGCACCACGAAGGCATAACGCCTCCCCACTGCAAAATGACCCATCGCCCCCCTGCTCCGAACGACCCTTACCAGAGCAACCCCGCTGCGATGAGCTTCCCCGCTGCAATGAACTTCCCCGCTGCGACGAGCTCCCCCACTGCATAATTCCCCTCTCCACATGCATACTCCCTCTTGGATGTCTCCCTCTTGGGTGCGGCAGAGTTGTCCGTTGGCTCCTATGCTTTTCATGCTAGTAGCAGATGCTTTAGCGGTATTTCTTAGGCAGGCGGTTGAGACGAGGTGGTGTGTGGGCTTCCATCAGGAAGATATTTCTGTCCGTATTCTACAGTATGCAGATGATACGATTTTGTTTCGTGGGGGCTCGGAGGATCAGAACGATAATACGACGCAACTGGTAGAGATCTTCAGCAGTATCTCGGGTCTTGAGATCAACAGGTACAAGTCGACAATGATTTCTTTTGGGATGGATGAGGCGGAATGCTCCACTTTGGCAGGAATGACCACATGTCATATGGGGACCTTCATATCTCCTACCTAAGGCTACCATTGGTGGCTAGGAAGCTGAAGAAATCGGATTGGGATGCAGTGGTGAAGAAGATGAAACAAAGGTTGGCTGGAAAGCGATCACGCTGTCTGGGGGGAAGTTAATTCTTTTGAAGCATGTGCTTTCAACAATTCCTATATTCTTCTTTTCTACCTGACTGATGTCAGTGAGGGCAAGAATACGTGAGGTCCTGACGTTGATTGCTCATATATTGCAGCAGAAGGTGGGAGATGGCCATGTTTTCAGATTTTGGCGTGATGACTGGTCGGGAGATGGTGCTTTGGAGGCAAGATTTCCAAGATTATTTGCGATGGCGGTATCGAAGGAGAGTTCACTTTCACAGGTGGCAAACTCGAGCTCATTGTCACCAGTTTTTGTTTCGGACCTCTCAGAGTAGCGCCTAGGGGAGTATTTTAGATTGTTGGCGGAGATCCCACCACCTGGAGATTTTATGCAGGATATCGATCATTTTATGTGGGAAGGAGCCAGATTTTCTGTGACGAAAATTTATGAGGAACTGAGGAATGTGGCAGAGGAATAGGATTCAGAATTATGCCAGGACATGAAGGTGATTTGAGCAGCTAAGATTCTGTGCAGAGTTAAGGTACTTCTATGGTGTTTGAGAAGGGGGCGCTTGAACAATAAAGCAAGGAGAGAGAGAATGCTTGGGTTGCAGGGCACGATGCGCGACAGGTTTGATGGTATGGTGGAGGACTCGGACCACTTGTTCTTCAATTGCTTGACATTGGTGGTGGTTTGGAGGGAGGTCGGGTGTGCTTGGGTGGCGATGGAAGGGGCTGAAGAGTTCTGGAGGTTGATTCGAATGGTAGGGAACAACTCCACAGATGATTGTTCCAAGCCGTTTGCGGTTTTGCAGACTATCTGGGTAGGGAGAAATGATTTGATCTTCAATAATAAAAGATTTTACTCAGAAAGTGTTGTGTCTTACTGTAATGCCTTGTATCACCTGTGGGTATCACGATAATGTACTCTAATTTTTACTTAATTAAATGGATATCGCAATGACTCCTACATTAGGAGATCACCCTCTTTCCTATCATATATATATGGGAATTAGTCTATCTTCTACTAAGCGTTCCACTGATGGATGCAAGTATAGATGCCTAAGAGAAAATTTAAACTAGATGGATTCATCGAAAATTCCAAGATAAGACATATTGCGATGTTTTTTCGGTAGAAGGAGGACATCGATTACTTTACTATCTATTTACGTTACTAGGAAGGCTACGATTAGGATGCTTATTGTTAGAAAATAGAGAATGCGAAAGCAGAATGATAAATAGAGCATGAATCAAGAAAGAACAATCATGAAAGAACACCAGAATTTTACATGGAACCCTAGTCCCTAAGGAGCAGGATGAAACCACGGGAGAAGCCCTCAAAGGGGCGGATATTGTATTCCTTTTTCTCAATGGATATAGGAGGTATGGGGCTCCTTATGTAGCCTCGAAAGAGCCTCCAAGTCCCACCACTTGTAGATGTGGGATTAAACATATGGATGGGGTAAATGGATCCTGGAGAGATCCATTTACACTCCTACAACTCATACGGTGCACAACCAAATACTCTAACACTCCCCCTCAAGCTGGAGCATTCAATGCTCAACTTGGACAAACGGAAAGAAACTCAATTCACGCTACATGACACTACAGACAATATCAACTCAACATGCACAACTGTCGGCTGTTGTCGTGGATGTTGCTTCTTGACGCAGTCAGAAAAATTCAACGGTGGAAAAATAATTTTGGTGAAAGAAGTTTAGAGAGGGGCGGGAGAAAGAGAAAACGTGCCGGTTACATGGGATTTTGGAGATGAAATACGTGAAGATCACGTTGAGAGAGAGAGAGAGAGAAATAGGGAGGCAAAGAGAGATAACTCAAATTTTCATTTAATCTGAACTCTCTTTTACAATAGGCTACCAACCTCTTTATATAGTAGAGGTGGAATTACAAAAATAGAAAGTGAATCGAAAATAAAATCTGACTCGATCTTGATTGATATGAATCGAGATTCAAATCTACGTTATCCTAATTTGACTCTAATTCAAAATTCGAAAATCAAATTTAAATCTGAGTAATTAATTTCAAGATCACACACGATCTCTTTATTTAAATAAACATTGCGACGATTTGAATAAACGTAAATAAAATTAACGGATAAAAATATCAAGCCCTATATGTTAATTTTGTGCTGCATCACTTCTCAAGCCGTGTAGGTGAGGAGGACGAACGGGCTGGAGTGTGAGTCAGTTGAATTTCCTCGTCGGAGAGCATGTTCTTTTACTGCACCTGTCAGAGTCACTGCAACTGAAAACGAGTCTCCTCGTCGGAGTACTCTGGCCCGTCACAACATGTGGACAACGGCTCCATCTCTGAAAAGGGCCGAACTAAAAAGGTCGTGGAAGTGCAATCCTCGTCAGAGTCCACGGTTGCTGGAGAATGGAGTCTGAAAAGTCTCCTTGTCGGAGAACTGGGTCTCTCCCATCTAGCAAAGAGAATGGTCTCTGGAGTTCCTATGATACCACATGAAAATCCTTGCCAACATGACATAGGGAATGATCCTCTACTCTGGAGTCCCTATGGCTCACATGAAAACTCTGGCGGACAACAACAACAATGATGGGGACCACTACAAAAGATGGCAAACATGTGCACATATGAAAAGACCGCAAACATGTGTATGTTTGAAACTGAAGACTCGGAAATAATCGTTTAGTCTGAATGTCTGAACTGTAGAGTCTGAAAGCTGACTGGTATGGAAATCTGAATCTGACCTTTGAATCTGAACAAGACCAATGACTCTACATAATACCCCCGATCTCCTATACTGGTCGGAATGACAAACATCGACCACGTTGGGAGAAGACAATAACATGGGGCTTATCATGAATATTCTCAAAAATTTCTTACGACTTTTCTTCAATAATATTTTTTATAAGCCGTCGTATTTTTTTTTTGAAAACATTTTTTTAAGTCGTTTCAACTATTTTTTTGACTTTTCTTGCATTTTTTCAGCTATTTCTATTTTTTTTGCTTCAATCGTTTTTTTGCAACAATTTTGCGTACGACTTTTCTATTTGTACATGCCTTTTTTTCTCGATTTTTTTTAAAATTCTCTCGGCCCACTTGAGCCCAACTCTCTTTTCTTTTTTTTTTCATTGCAACCGGCCAGACCCCACTTTTCCTTTTTATTAAATAGCCGCCTTGGGCTTTACAATAAAAAACCCCTTTTTTTGAGCCCACTTGGGCCTTCACAGTAAAGCCCACTTGGGTGGTGTTATTTAGGGTTCCAGTGGGATCCTTCTCTTCAAGCACTTGCCACCCTAGATGAGGGTCATCTGATCTGCGCCGCCGCTAGAGGTGTGGCGTACCGCCGAAGGGAAAGTAGAGCGGGAGCTCCTCCTTCGCAACCCCCCCCCCCCCTTTAGTTTGAAACAAGCTCTGAATCAATGCCATAACAAGTTTGGTAGGATTGTCTAGTTTTATGGCTTTACTATCCAAGAAATCGATAAGTGTGTTTGCTCCACGACCACATTTGATATATTTGTTGCCCTATGCATATATATGTATGCATCTTGTTATATGGAACAAGTACGCGGACAACTGTGGGAGGTGATCGGAATTATGGACCTCTAGGCCTATAAAAGTAGAATATTCACCCTCTTAGGGGGTGCGGGGATCAGTTCCGAGCATAATGAACTAACAATGCTTATATCAATGGAGATGAATGTGCTTGTAAGCTTCCCTCAAGAACTCAACCTCCTCGGAAAAAGGGATTGTGGGTGTTTGAAAGCCTCCATCCACATTTTTCCAAAGTTCTTACAATTTTTTTCCAAAGTTGGGTTAGAGGAACCGGTTAAAAGACTTGTGCTCTTTGATTGTGCTTGATGTGCACTTCATCCCCACATTCTCCTACATGGAACGCATTATGGGTCCCTGAATGATTGCATGTCAGCAGGATAAGGTCTTATCTTCGTTACTAAATGAGTGATGGAGAAAGGATATCCTAGTCCCAAATGGAATATTCATGTACTCAAACATGCCTTAAAGGATTAGTGGGAAAGATAGACTGTCATTTTAGGAGAAATGAACTGTCATTTTCCGTTTTCATTTTTCCCGTTTTCCTTTTTGAAACCAAAGTATGTTCATCCACCATGGTATTCCAGTCCAAATCAGCTGGTTTTCTATTTCCATCTTGAAAGACCAATTTTTCTGAAAGCTAAGATTGCGAACCTAATCTTTAGTCAGTTAGGTGGTATGAGCACATGGAGTAGAATTTCAGCCTATCGATCTTGCTAGTCCAATTCAACATGTAACTTAGACACTGGCTTTCCATCCATTCCGAGTTTTGGAGAGTGTGTAATCTCATTTGAAGTTGAAAAAATGAACTTTGTACTATACCAGATCACATTATATGTTGATGCTATATAATGTTGTTAAAAGTCATGAAATCGATAGATTTTTTATGAATTTATCATTAGTCGGAGTCTTAATAGCCTTTTTCAAATATATCAGGTTATATGTGTATATTCTTGCAGGTCATCCATGGGTATGTATTGATGGCATTGCTCCAGATAAGCCTCTTGATTCAGCAGTTTTATCTCGCTTGAAACAGTTCTCTGCGATGAATAAGCTGAAAAAAATGGCCCTCAGGGTAAGTAGTTTATCTAACCCTTTGGTACTAACCTAGAGACGAATTTTCATGTTATGCCATTTTTTTCTCATAAATGTGCAAATATGTGTTTTTTTAGAAATGACAAAAAGGGCATCTTAGTGTAGGATTGCGATCATGACAGTCCTTGTAAAAGTTAATTGAAGTTTTCTTATTAACAATGATCACTGCTAATTTTAATTTTCAAGTAAAGGACCATCTTATCTCTCCTTTTTGTTCTCCTTCCCTTGTGCTCTTTATGCTCTTCTTCCTCCCTCCTCTCCATCCTCACGCACTCCCATTCCTCACTGCCTCCACCTCCACCCCACTCCCTTCCCCTCCATACAGCTTTTGTGAGTTTACTGGTAGAGTTCTGTGTACACTACACATAACCTCCACTTTCAGACAAAACAAGATATCAATCAAGATCTTAAAAAATATCATGAAAAATGGACTCTCCTCCCTTTAATTGCTAACTATTATTACTTGTGAACATGATTATGCAAAGGGCAACTCTAGATAGTGTGATGTTGAGTGGATTATGAAGGACTATTTATCAAAGGCCAGTTGTGGAAGGTCATAGTTGTTTTGCTATGAAATTTGAAGACTTCCGAGATGAAATGTTGAAGTTGTTCTAATGAGTTAAAGTTGCCAAGTTGTAATCAAATTCAACCTCCTTCTTTTCGAGGTTGTACTTGTAATTTTATAGCCTTTAGAAATTCTGCATCAACAGTGAAAGAACCCCTAGGGAAAGGAGATGGATTGTAGAAACATCCAATAGGAGGGAGGGAAAAAACACTGCATGCTCTGGACATATGCGTTACAGATCTTCGTAGGTTGTTAGGAATAACTCTATGACCTTATGTTGGATGCTCCTGATAGAAGACATTCCAATTTCTCGAAGTATAATAAATAACCATCTTGTGATTAACTGGTTGCTGAATAGCCATCACCCTAGAATTGTAGCAAATATATTGTATATATGACAAGAACAACAACAACAAAGCCTTTTTCCCACATTAAGTAGGGTCGGCTACATGTATTCTTTGTCTCTATTTAGATCTATCTTGGGTCATTCTCAGGATTAGATCCAAAAAGTTAAGATCCCTTCGTATAGTCTCATTTCAACACTTCTTGGGCTTTCCTTGCCTTCTCTTAGCCACCTCAACATCCCAAAACTCCCATCTAGTTACCGGTGCTTCATCTAACCTCCATTGCAAATGGCCAAACTACCTTAAACGGTTTTCTCGCATCTTATCCTCGATCGGAGCTACTTTCCTTCTGATTGCATCATTCCGAATCCGATCTTCATGTCTATGTCCACACATCCACTTTAGCATTTTTATTTCTTCTACCTCAATTCTCTGCTTATGTATATGGTTCATAGATCATAACAGGTCTCACGACTGCTTTGTAAAACTTTTCTTTGATTTTCAAAGGAATTTTCTTATCACAGAGAACAATAGAGGCTCCTCTTCACTTTAGCCAACATGCATTTATTTTATTATTTATATCTCTATCAATGTCCCCGTGGTGTGGCAATATAGATCCCAAGTATCTTAAAGAATCTCTCTCCTGAATGTTATCGTCGTCAAACATCAATTCTTTCATCATTGCTTCCATTAAAAGTGCACTCCATATATTCAGTCTTAGCCCTATTTATATGAAATCCTTTAATCTCCAATGCATGTCTCCAGACCTCAAGCTTCTCATTTACTCCATCTCTAGTCTCATCAATTAACACAATATCATCAGCAAATAACATACACCAAGGTATCTTATCCTGAATGTGACTTGTCAACTCGTCCATAATCAAAGTAAAAAAGGAATGGATTGAAAGTTGAACCGTAATGCAGACCAATGTTGATGTGAAAATAGTTAGTCTTCCCAGACTGGATCCTTACACAAGATGAATCCCTGTCATACAAATCCTTTCATGTACTTGTCTCTTCTCCCAAACTCTCCACATTATCTCTTTTGTGACAGAATCATAAGCCTTCTCCAAATCAATAAAAAATCATATGGAGGTTCTTCCATTTAGTTCTATAAATCTCCATTGTTCTCAGCAAGTGGATGGCTTCAATAGTTAAGCGACCTAGCATGAATCCAAATCGATTTTCTTTTACTTTGGAAATTTGCCTCGACCTTCTTTCGATCACACGTTCCCAAATTTTCATAGTGCGATTCATTAGCTTGATACTACTGTAATTTAAGCAATTTTGAGCATGGAAGGCCGTATCGGGGATATATCGGCGATATATCGCCGATATATCGGTATTGAGAGGTTGGGGGTATCGAAATTGGATTGTATATCTTTTTACAGGGATATCGGCGATATATCGGCGATATATCGCCGTATCGACTCATATCGGTCAGTAATGAATGGATTCAGTATAAAAAATACAAGATATCGACCGATATCGTCGATATTTCGTCGATATCCCTATATATGAATGTTATTAACTTATTATTCATGCAAGCTTGATTCCACTACCTATCTAGCTACACCTAGTATTAAAACTTGAATGAAATCCATTTCAATACCTATCTAGATACACCTAGTATTAAAACTTGAATGAAATCCATTTCAATATCTATAAGCAGTGAGACCCCCGTACTGGTAGGGTATGGTGCGACAGGAGGGTGCATACATTGGTTCTTCAACTTGGTGTATATTTACAAGTTATTCATGTTGTAAAACTTGAATGAAATCCATTTCCAATATCTATAAGTCAATTCTTCAAAAAAATCTATAAGTTACGAATCAGCATTAATATCGATATGTTCGAAATTATAGATATATGCAATATAAGCTTATGTGTGATCTAAGAGTATATTTATAAGTTATTTAGTGATCTAAGAACTTGGATAAACTCCATTTTCAATATATATATATAGGTCAACAATTCACAGTACAACCGTATCGATATATGCGATATAAGGTTCATAGATGATCGATATGTGTTATCTAAGAGAGTAAGAGTACATCTGTAAATTATTTAGTGATCAAAGTACTTGGATGAACTTCATTTTCAATATATATAGTATGTCAACAACTAACAATATCAGCGATATGTTCGATATGACCGATATGTGCACTATAAGGATCATAGTCCTCATAAATGATCTATATGTATTTTCTAGGTGTATATTTGTATTATTTCATGTTATAAGAACTTGAATGAAATCCATTTCCAATATTTATAGTCAAGAATCAATACTAATATCGATATGTTCGATATGATCGATATGTGCGACACCGATATGTGCGATATATGGTCTATAAATGGACCAATATGTGTGATATAAGTGTGTATTTGTACGTTATTTGTTGTTTTAATATCTTGGATGACCTTAATTTCTGAAAAAATGCCAAAAAATTGGCTTTTTGCGCCATTTTCGACGTTTCCACCGATATCGTCGATATATCCCGATATATCCATTTCCGGGCGGACCGAAACGATATCGATATCGATACGGCCTTCCATGATTTTGAGTGTCCCATTTGTTCTTATAAATAGGTACCATAATGCTTCTCCTCCAATCTTCATGCATTTTTTTGCTTTGCCAAATAACATTGAATAAATTTGTAAGCCAAGTCTAACCACGCTCACCTAAAACTATCCATATTTCTATAGGAATGTCATCATGTCCTACACCTTTCTCATGTCTCATAACCTTCAAAGCATCCTCTACTTCCTTTGTATTCTTCTATAGCTTGCACAATTCAAGTAACTTTCACTACTAGCTAGATCTCCTAAAGTGATCTCTCTATTTCCTTCCCCAATGAATAGCTTGTGGAAATACTGCTTCTATCTAATCTCTATATCCTTGTGAATAACAAGCACGCGACCTTCCTCATCCTTAATACATCTCACTTGTGGAAGGTCTTTTCTCTTTCTTTCTCTTGCCATTCAAACCTGTCATTTTATTGTATAGATGAATGCCAAAAAAATTCAGGTAATTAAAAAATGTGAATCTTAATAAGGCCTTTTATAGAGTGAAATGAAGCCCAAGAGCATGGTTTGGCATATTTCAAATTACTATTCAAATATGTAATTTTATTGCATATGCAGAAGATGTTTTGTTATAGAGAGTGATCAACATGGCGTCTCTATGACAAAAAATTTGCGCCGTCAATTTTAAAAAAAATCTTGGATCCATCACCTTATTTCTTGGTATTGAAATCTCACTTTGTTTTCTCTCAGTACAAATGTATTGGACCTTCTAGAGACTGATATAGTTGGATGCATGGCAACTACTATTCCTCTAGATCCACAAATGCCTCAAGAGACTTCAACTGTCTCATTTTTTAGGATCTTATATTATATACAAAGTTATGGTTGGGAACTTGAAAATCACTTCTCCGTGCATCACTTTTTATATTGGGTGACTCAACTAGTTCATGTAGTGACTTATCAACACCGAATCTTAAGATAGCTAAAAATCATCTAAAGAGAAAGATTCGTATTTGATGAATGTTGGACGTTGGTATTGTTGCTATTCTTACACAGGTTATGATGGTGCAATGAGATATGAGATCTACTATTATTTTCTGTACCTTTATTGGAGGAAATCTTGTTACACAACAAAGCAAGAAGTAACATGATGCCTCCAGATGTCACGTGTAAAATTTTCTAGGTTATTTCCATTACATGTGACTTTGGAAATACCTCTTCTCTTTCGTCTGATCCAACATATTTTAATAATATGAAAACTATCTTACTTGCCTACAATTCGACTTTCATAAGCGCATCAAGATTCAAGATGTCGATTCACTTTGTTAGAGATGTACCAGGGCACTTTACAGAGATCTTGACAAATGTACTTCCTTCACTTCAGTTGGAATCTATTGTATCCTAACCGAGCATGCATGAAATGTGTCCTTCGGCTTGAGGAGGAGTATTGTAGCATAGAGTGAGTGTCGTGTTTTCACGACTTCTGCTACTCTATGGATGCGTTCAGAGGCATGACATTGTCGAGATTCTCAAACATGGCCCTAAGCCAGGAGCAGAATACATAAAGCAGATGATCATCCTGCTTGATTGTGAAAATATCATGCTAGGATCTTCATCTCTTTCCTCGCTCGAGAGTATATGGCCATGAGGATGTCCCACATTACCTTGGCAGTGGGTTAATGAAGAATGCCATTGGCTATCTCTGTGCTAAGAGTACCGGATAGCCATACGCGCGTATACGCGTCATCTTGCTTCCACAAAACAGTAATCCCATTGTTGTTGGATGGCTCCGATTGCGTCAGAATGTTCTTGTTGTTACATTGTGTAATGCTTATAAACTATATGGATCATAACTCATAATTGGTCCAATGCATCTTGACGATGGGAACCGGGCCTTTGAAGGCACCGAAAGAAGATAAGTCAATTTTGTTGTCTGACATGATGGTGAAGAAGCTGGGAAAGAACACGACCGGGGCTGTAGACGGACATGAAGATACCTACACAGTCATACGGGGAACCGATTCTGTGTGCAGACTCATGCCACATCTATTCCCACCATTTTTGAAGATGCTCTACGGCACATGAAAGAGTCTAAAGGTCTGATTTTTACTGCAAACGATCTAAAACTAGGCCTTTCACTGATCTTGAGAGGCGTAACGATGAAGAAGTGTCGCCTAGAGTCTTAATAGATCCTTACAACACTCGATAGTGGCCTTGCATGGCACGACAACAATGTTGGAGAATCACAAGGCTAGTGCTAGGGTAGCAGCACCCAATATTGGGTGACGACAGCGGCAACTACCACTGTTGGAGGTTAGGACACTGCTAGTCGGGTGGCAGTGGTGACCACCACCGCTAAAAGTTGTTGAGGCGATGCCAGAGTGTGAATGCGATAGCAACAAGCCGTTGGGCGGCTCCTATGTGCTAGCGACGGTGAGAGCGCGACCTCAAATTTCAGTGAAATTCGGTCGAATTTCTGTCGAATATCGATATCCAGTCGAAATCGAAATTCGACCGAAATGGCTGAAATGACCGAAATATGGGGGTCCTAGTACAAAAGATGATCGAAATTCCGATCGAATTTCGACCGAAATTCTGTTCGGTCGATCACCGAAATGGTGACTGATTTTGGTGAGAGGGGGCCCTAGTGGCACGCAAGTGAAAGGGGAGAGACCGGTGGGTGGGGAGGGGGTACAAAGATTTCGGAGCCCCGGTCTAGGAATGTCACTCTGATACCATGTAGAAATAGAATAATGACTTTGAGGGGGTTGTCGGTTGTTATTTACTTTTATAGCAAATGATATGATTTCTTTTTCTTGCATATTTTCTTGTTCTCTAATTCTACTTGTAACCCTTCGGGGATTATTATCTAACGACCAGATACCGGATCTTAGAGTTTCACTCGATATAAGAAACCCTACCCAATAAATAAAATTCATTGCATTCTAAATTTCCTTCACAGGTCAGATTCTCGGAGTCATATGATAGTGAGGATTGATGGTTTATTTGGTCTATACTTTGTATAAGGGGTTTCCTAGATGTATGGATCGCTCAGTTGGAGCAATGTATCGTGGTGGTCTCCTATTCCGTCAATTAATGTTAACTCAGAGGGTGGTTCATCAAGGATGCCCTCATGGTTAGGGCTGGCCATCCAACCCAACGAGCCGAGCCCGGCCTTGGCCCGGGCTCGGGCTTGAGTTCATTTGAGCCCAGCCGAGATAGCTTGGGCTCGTGCTCGGTGAGCTCGAGCCTCTTATCGAGCCAGCTCAGACTCGATAAAGCTCGAACCGAGCCCCTTATCGAGCCAGCTCAGGCTCGATAAAGCTCGAACCGAGCCCCTTATCGAGCCGAGTTCCTTATCGAACCTGGTCTGGGCTCGAGCTTGGTCAGGCTCGTTAAGGAAAATTAGGCATTTTTCGGTGGAAAAATGTTGTTGCCTGGGCTCGAACACATAACCTCTTCTTTGAAGACCGCCTTGATTACCAGTAGGCCGCTATCCGAGTTGCATACAAAAGTTAAATTATAATATATATTATGACATTCTATTCTATTTGCTAATAAAAAAGAAGAAAAAATTAATTATCTAATTATAACCTAGATCAACATGGATAAAGTGTAGAAAGTCCAAGTCTACGACATAGTCCACCCAATATTGTCGTTAGGGCTGTCAGGAAAGCTCGAGCTCAATGAGCGTAACTCGGGCTCGACTCGTTAATGGCTCACGAGTCAAACTCAACACCTTAACGAGGCCGAGCCCGAGTTGGATTTTATGGCTTGTTAGCTTATCGAGTCAAGTCCGAGTTGAGCGTTGTTCAACTCGGAAACTCGACTCGATAACTCGTTTCCCCTCTTAATAAAAAGTTGGAAACATATATACCGGAACTTCCACATTTAGTTTAATATAAAATAGAGGTTAACATTTTGCTTGTCCAAAAAGCTACAGAAAAAGTATAAAAAACAAAGTTACAAATGGCATTTGCATAATTTAATGTATAAAATGGAACAATGATTCGTTAAGAGGTTAATGAGCCCGCTCATTTTGAGGCTCGTGAGCCGGCTCAGAAACTCATGACTCAATAAGAGGCTTGTGAGCCAGCTCATTTTGAGGCTCATGAGCCAGCTCAGAAACTTGTGGCTCGATAAGAGGCTCATGAGTCAGCTCGAACTCGACGAGTTCGAGTTTGAGTTGGTGATCCAGGGCTTGACCCTTATCGAGCCCGAGTTCGAGCCTTAGGTTTCTTATCGAATTCGAGTCTGAGTTGAGGCCTACTCGACTCGTTGAACTCAATAAACACCCCTATTTGTCGTTACATAAACTGCATAGACACATAGTCCATCATTCACAATGTTGCAAAACTAATACAAATAAAAATAAACATTATTACAGTTTCACAAATAGAATATATATATATATATATTCCTTATCGATCCCCTTATTGAGTTATCGAACCAAGCAGGGCTCGGCTTGAGCTCGACTCGTTAAGCTATCGAGCCCAAAAATCTGGCTCGGGCTCGGCTCAATAACCTAATGAGCCAAGCTCACGAGCCCTCATCGAGCCAGGCTCAAGTCTGGCTCATCAAGCTGTGACTTAATAGCTAGTCCTACTCATGGTTGTTGACTTGTTGTGATGGCTAGATGAACGGTTAGTGACAGTTTACCTAAAATTGTGTGTGTTTCCCCTCACTGTAACACGTAGACGGCATGATATTCTTCATTGAGGGTGGCATGCGGGAGCGTAGAGGCATGTCTTTGGTGTTGGATGATTTTTGATGATATCTCCTGTTTGGTCTTTTTCAAGCGAAGATGGACACGTATGGCGTGGTTCTTGGATCCCTACAGGATGGTCCCCACATTTCTTATCCGGACGTACCCATATATGGGGTAGAATCACGAATGTCCATTGGCTTCCATGGGTAGAGAAGCTGTAAAGAAGGTTGGCCGTTTGGAGGTCATCGTGCCTCCCAAGGGCCAGTAGGCTTGTGTCCATCAAGTCCATTTTGACAACTATTCTCGTTTTCTTCATGTCATCTAGATGTGTTCCGACGGGGATTCCCAATTGTATGGAGGCACCCATGAGACATTTCCTTCGGCTAAGGACGAGACAGGAATCGCGAGGGACCCATTTGGCGGATTGAGATGATGCTACTCTTCTGAAGAAGGGGCTGTACGGGAATGAAGATGATCGAAGAGATGAATTGGGACCTACTGGCGAAGTAGATGGTGAGGATCTGGGGAAAAGGTGAGGATCTTTGTTGATGCCTTTATAGGGTGAAGCCGTGTTTGGATGTTGACATAAGGGAAGCATGCCTTCCATCTACCTTTGGGCTTGGGATTTGTTTTTTTTCTGTCGTTGGTGAGACATTAGCTGAAGCCGCAATTGGGAGACAGTGGTTCCTTTCATTTTTTGAAGGATGATTGGGTCTGGAATGCCATCCTCTCCGAGTGATTCCCAAGGGTTTTCATGCTTGCTGCGAACCATGACTCATTGGTTTTGGAGGTGTAGGAGAATAACACTTAGTGCCCTATATTCGGTCTTCTTTAACCAGTGTCTGCATTCTGCAAGACTACACAGCTATGATGGGTGAACTTTATGACACTGCAAGCTCGACCACATGCAGAGATTGTTGGGTTTGGGCGGCTGGTGGCTTCTCTATCAACAAGGCTCAGAAGAGCCTTATCTCTAGGTTGGTTCGGAGTGTTGCTCCCGATGTTGAGGATTACATATGATTTTGCACTCGTCTATCCTTCATCTGGTGAGGTTTTTCTGTGGCAGATAAAGAAGTTGCGGCCGCCGATTAAGGTGCTTAGATCCCATTGGACACACATGATTGACTTCTCTTGTCTAAGGTGTGAGGCAGACTCGGAAGACATTGAGCACCTGCTTTTTACATGTCGTTACTCCTTGGAGATCTGAAACAAGATGGGTTTTCCATGGTTGGATCATATGTGCTCAGATGGGTCTTGAGCTTCCATGCATTTTGTTTTCTCGTCTCCTCGGGATGGGTGTCTGTGCCCGTTTGTAATTCTTTGGTTGATTTGGGTATAGAGGAATGGGATGGTATTTAGGCAAGAGCTGTACTACGCAGAGAATGTGTTACAGCATGCCAATGCTTTATTTGACGTCTAGACCATGTAACCTGTTTGGATGGGTTTTTTGAATAGAAGGATGTGACATCTCGAGTTCACACCCTTTTCCTAAAAAAATAACAAAGCATGCCAATATTTATCTGTGTGTATCCTTTTTTCTGCCTATGGATTTCTTGGTTATCGTGTTCTTGGTGGAATATGTCTATCTATGTGGACCTATGCACTTTCTGATCTTAAAACTCATCCTGTATTGTTTACAATGTTACAGCTTTTCTAATCGAAAGTTAATAACATGCAGGTTATTGCTGAAAGATTGTCCGAAGAAGAAATTGCAGGTCTAAAGGAGATGTTTAAGATGATAGACACAGACAATAGTGGTCAAATTTCTTTGGAGGAACTCAAGAAGGGCTTGGAGAGAGTTGGCGCTAATCTGAAAGACTCGGAAATTCTAGCACTTATGGAAGCAGTGAGTGATTTGAATTTGATGTGTAAATGCTCATTCTGATTGTTGTTTTTTTATAAAACCCTTGTTTGTGAAAATAGTTTACTAATTTGTAAAATTATGGTTTTGGTCTGATTTTTTAGAATTTGAATGAACATTTGAGATAACCTGATGTAGATCATTATCCATCTTTTGGACTAGTCTTGCCACTTCATTCTACCCATTGATTCTTAGTTACTTTTAGAATTGCTAGTGCTTGGGGGGCAGCAGCGACGAGCGTTTCTAATCAGGAAGTAATGCATCAAGGGGCGAGTAAGGATCTTGTTTGTATGGTAATTCCGATGGTTATTTCATGGCTATAACAACGGAACCGTGTTTCCAATGGCTTGAGCAAATATATAGTGGTCAGGCTTGGGATTGTGATATGTGAGACCAGATCTTGTGCCTTTAGTCTACATGCATATGGATGAAAGTGCATTCCAGTGACCTCAAATCCCTGTTTAAAATTGACAATTTCGTTAGTGGATGAAAGTTTACATAGGTTCCAGTATGTACAGTTGTTATGCATATAGCTGTTGGTAAAGAAGTCATGTATAGTGGTAGTGTAATCTGGCCCATTTTCCGAAACATGAATATTTTTCCATTTGATTGGAACTGTAAACAGTACATTTGCAAGGTGGAGTCGTGTGATCAATTTGAAATGGAATCCTTTCCCACTAAAATAAGCTCCACAGCATAGCGATACCTTAAATATGGCCAGATCGTTTCTATTGGAATAAGAGAGCCAGCATTTGTGCGGAACAGATGTGATGAAGCATAATGCATGGAGGCTCAAATATTTTATTTCGGGCCTTGGCATATGTTTTTTTTTCCTGAATTGTCCTTTTACTTGCTAGTTGTGCTTTTCTCCCTTCATTTGAGCTTATGCTCTTTATGATTTCTTTTATAAAACTTTATTTCTTATTTAATTGCATTATTCCACTATATTTTTTTTTCTAATATACTGAGTTATATTTAAAATGGAAATCTGTCTTGACATTAGCCTTTCTTCTAATAATAAAATTACAGGCTGACATTGACAACAGCGGGACGTTGGATTAT
Organism: Ottelia alismoides; assembly: GCA_037367405.1. Taxonomy (NCBI): domain Eukaryota; kingdom Viridiplantae; phylum Streptophyta; class Magnoliopsida; order Alismatales; family Hydrocharitaceae; genus Ottelia; species Ottelia alismoides. The sequence goes on along the minus strand of JAZKJV010007172.1, from coordinate 808,609 downwards.
GGGGAGTTCTTAGCTGCAACGCTGCATTTAAATAAGGTTGAAAGGGAAGACCATTTATTTGCTGCTTTCTCATATTTTGACAAGGATGGTAGCGGCTACATCACTCTTGATGAGCTCCACCATGCTTGTGAAGAGTTTGGGATTGAAACAGCCAGTCTTGATGAAACTATACGAGAAGTGGATCAAGATAATGTACGTCTAAGAACACCTTGTCACTGCATTTTAGTTATTCTTTTTAATGACAAAGCGAGCTGATGTTTACTTTATACGCATTTTCAGGATGGTCGCATAGATTATAATGAATTTGTGGCAATGATGCATATGGGAAATCCTAACATGGGCGGGAATGGCCACCAAAACAATTTCAGCATTGGGCTTAAAGGCGCATTGAAGCTTGTTTGATTTTTTGTTTTCTTTTTTTGAGGTAGGATTTTTAGGTTATTTTCCTCCATTCTTTAGCCTTGAATGTGCAAATATATAGACCAGCGATGCAATTTGAGGCCGAAAAGATGCACCAACAGAGAGAAATCCTGGTTTACCCTCATATTCTCGCAGGATTATCAGAACATGTTGTACGAGTTTCAGATTTGTGAATCCAATAGATAAATCACTTGTATTCTGTCCATGAACCTGGTTTCCAGTCCTGGAGCTTGGTGTTTGTATAGCAGTTCAAGGTCTGCATATATTTTGATATTTTTGGTGGATGGGGGATGGAGTGTGTCTTAGCTAGAATGAAGGAGGTGTAATTAGAACGCTTGATAGCCATAAATTGATTTTTTTTCCTTGTAAATTGATCATTTTCTTTACTGTCTGTTGGAATTAACTTTCTTGTCATTATACTCGTAATTGCAGGGTTGTTGGGAAAACATCAACCAGAAAGTGAAGATTTAGTTAGATTTCAATAAAGATAACATTCACTTAGTCCATGTATCTCATTGTTTCAGTTCACGATCTCGCCATACATGCACGAGTGCATGATGGGTGTTAATCATGATTTTCTTTTTCTTCTTTTTGCGTGTTGGGAGGGGTGTGCTAGGGGGATCTTGTACCATCATATGCGCCCAAAATGGTATCCACCAATGGACTTTTCCTTGTAAATATTTTTTTGTGAGTGTACTTACAGGTAAATGATTTGGAGCATCTTGCATGCTTTAACGGCGCAAAGCAGAAACTTACTCTGCACCATTGGATCAAGTTCTCTGATGCCTGAGGATTTAAAGTTTGTTTATTGTAATATTTAACCAAGGTGAGAAATCCTTTTTTTCGAGAAAAAAAGTTTAATTTTCTTATTCTTCTCAAAAGAGAAGCTATTTCTTGTTTGACGATGAACTACTCAATTCTATTTTTTGTTTATTTGCCTTTTTTGACAGGATGGCAATAACACTAGAATTCCTTTACGTTTGGAATCATTCAATTCGGTGTGGTCTGATTGGTTTTTATCAGGAAATATCCGCTGTCCATAAGCAGATCTCTTTTCTGGCTGTTTTGCTATGTTTTTGCAGTTTCATCCATGCAAGGAATCTGTAGACATGATTCTGCTTATGGTGGTTTAGGAGAGGTTCCATTGGAGGCGAAGAAACCATGTACCAGACCTCACTTATTCAGAAAAAGGTTTGCTGGTGGTTTGATTTGACAATGGGTACAGTAGCTAGGGGGATCTTGTACCATCATATGCGCCCAAAATGGTATCCACCAATGGACTTTTCCTTGTAAATGTTTTTTTGTGAGTGTACTTACAGGTAAATGATTTGGAGCATCTTGCATGCTTTAACGGCACAAAGCAGAAACTTTCTCTGCACCATTGGATCAAGTTCTCTGATGCTTGAGGATTTAAATTTTGTTTATTGTAATATTTAACCAAGGTGAGAAATGTTTTTTTTTCAGAAAAAAAGTTTAATTTTCTTATTCTTCTCAAAAGAGAAGCTATTTCTTGTTTGACGATGAACTACTCAATTCTATTTTTTGTTTATCTGGCTTTTTTGGCAGGATGGCTATAACACTTTAGAATTCCTTTACGTTTGGAATCATTCAATTCGGTGGGGTCTGATTGCTTTTGTCAGGAAATAACCGCTGGCGATAAGCAGATCTCTTTTCTGGCAGTTTTGCTATGTTTTTGCAGTTTCATCCATGCAAGGAATCTGTAGGCGTGATTCTGCTTATGGTGGTTTAGGAGAGGTTCCATTGGAGGCGAAGAAACCATGCACCAGACCTCACTTATTCAGGGAAAGGTTTGCTAATCGTTTGATTTGGCAATAAGCACAGTAGCTCTGTGATTTCTAATAAGTTCACATCTTGTTGGATCCATTTATTAATTTATTGAGTACAAAAATCTCTGACCAAAATTGATGGCCTAAAACCTGGATGTTGGGAATGGAGCTGGGGTTCGCATCATTGCATCCGATATCTGAAGCCGCGAGTAAAATATTCCAGGGAGAAATTGTTCAATATTTTAGCTATTTTGAGTATGATAGCAGGTGACCAGTAGATGAGATTTTAAGGATTCACCCGCCACTGATATCCAATACATGGGCACATTTGTATTTTTCTATTGATGTTTAATAATCTATCCTTGCATTGAACTGCTCATTCTTATCATTTATAGCGAATCTATGAAACTTGCATGAATTTCCCCATTTTATTTTGTTATCAATTGCTCAACATTATCAATTGCATCTTGTTTTCAACAGAGTTGCTGGATTGCCTGTTGTTCATCTACCGAAGGCTAAGACTTGAAGCAAGTGACCAATCCGCACGTCATCACCAGATTTGTTGGCCTACAAAGACCCAATATAAATGCAAGCATCTTTTTGGGTACTGATCATCCTTAGTTTAGTTCTCACAACTGTTCTTAGACTGACATCCGTTTTTAAGCATAAATTGGATCTCATTTCAGCGCCTTTATATTAAAATTATATCGTGGTTTGCATATCGTCTTACCTGATGTCGTCTTTATGCTTCTAAACTCTAGTATTGAATCTCTGACCAAATGACTATAATAATCGTTTGCGGTGCATTTTCTTTCTTGAAGCACCCTTTAAAAAGAGACTTATGTTGTCTCTTAAAAAGGGAACCTTGTCCTTTCTTCTTTTGATAAGATGTAATTGTCAGGATTCGAACTCTGGCCCTTTAAGACGGACGCGGACATGCTTATCCATCAGACCATTTAAGCGGGGTTTCCTTTGCTATCATAGGAGATGTCTTGGCGTGCATTTCCATTATCTCCTGGAACACCATATTTATAAATTTGTATGTACCCCATGCATTTTTTTCCTGTCTTAGATTCTTATGCTATCTGTCTTTACTTTATTTTTGCAGCATCCTTGGATCTATGCCATTCAGCTCGGTGTGTTTTCTATAGTAGTTAGACTGCGAATGCAATCTTCGTGATCCGTTGCTTATGAAAATATATAAGATTATTTAACCAACCTTATGTGTATATAAAGTGTTGGAAGGAGATTTGTCTTAGTTTGAGTTTACATGATTGTCAGGTTGGCTGAAATAGATAGCGACTTTCCAACCGGTGTTCAGTATACGAATATACTGCCCTTAAAATTGAAGACTTGCAGTATTTTTCTCGCAGTTTTGCAGGTTAGATCAGACGATCTTTCGTTGCAGATGCTGGGTTTTAACTGCACGCTTGTATCGATGTTAGAGAATTTAAATTATGTTTTCACCTTATGATATGAGGAGAAAAAGTGCAATTTTCGATTTTTGTTCATCTCATGTTAGAATGGGGAAAGCAAGAAAAAATTGGTTATCATCTCCAACCCTTCTATTTTGATAATGGATTTATTAATTTTTATGCATAAAGTCAGGAATGCTAACAGTGGGAAATAAATATAGATACATGTACAGCCATATTGTTGTCTTTATTTAAGTCAGAATGAACATAGATGCATATATTGTTTTTGTAAGCCAAATTATGGTGTTTAGCGTGGGATTCCGTAGGGTTTTGTTAATCGAATCGAAAATCGAATGATTTTAGCATGCTATATACACTCTCTTTGCAATGCCTCACATCTGCAAATGCACACACAATGCATATGGTTCCTTCATTCTATGCACCACATTTTCCGCATAATATCTCCTACCCTTGAAAGTATCGTGTTTTAGTCATTCCAAGTGGCACATTGACGCTTACGCGATTAGTCAGTGTTTTGATGTCTTGTATACACATGACATCTCTTGCTTGTCATGCCACCCCTGCTTTAAAGCTCATCCAAAAAGCCGCCGCACCACTTGCATTGATCCACCAAAACTCGAATGCATTTCAAGTCATTCAGTTGCTCTCAAGCAGCATAGCGACTAATCACTTCCTCGCTAGTCAGGCGTGCTACCCCACCTTCAACGCTGCCTCGTACTCCAAAGCAACATGCAGTCCAACGCGGAAACTAGATTCATTGTCCCTAGGGTTGCATTAGGGGCACCGGTGCATGCAAACTTACGTGTACTTGTGTGCATACTCTATATTTCCTATGTATATATATCTTATATTATATATAAGAGGATGGAGAGCTTACATCATGGCGCATGTAACTATATATGTAGCGATGTTAAAAACACCCATTATATATTATATTTTTGAAATGAAACCTTAGGAGATTTACTTAGTATTATTAGTGAAATATGTGTTTCAAATTTCGAGTAAAACAGACATTCTTAACATGTTCATCTGGGTAACTCAATTTCAGCAATTTTGAGACCGTTAAAATTTGGCAGTCTTGATGGAGAGGTTAGAAGTCTCGAATTAAGTTGAATTTTGAATGACATCATGGTGATATATGGTGATCTCACATAAATTCATTTCAAAAAATTACATGTGTGTGTGTGTATAATCGATATTTTTGGCACCGGTGCATATACAGTTACATGCATCATGGTGCAAACTCCCCGTCCTTTATATATAATATATTGTATTTTCTTTTGAAACAACCAACACCAACCATATGCTTCCAACGACCACATGATCTAAAATCTCAAAAGGGGCAGTGAGCTCTCTCAATTGCAACGTGATTCAAAAGCAAATCCACATTGTGATATAGTACCAATACAAGTGGGTATGAGCCCACTTTAATTCAAATCCTTCCCACCACACATAGGGCATGTTTGGCAACTGTCTTGGGTTGGATTGGAGTGACCTCCTGTGAATAGTAAATGTTTGGATGGTTAGAGGGTTAGAGAGAGTTGAAATAATAAATGTAATATGGCGTGATGTTGATTATCTGTTTTATTAACTTTTTAAATGATTATAATATATTTTAATGTTAATTTTTTTATTTGAACGTGGTTAAAAATATTATAACAAAGAAATCGTGCGGTCCATATAATTACTTCCAACATATGATGCAGAGATAGAGCACGGGGTATGACAGGTTACCCCGGAGTAACCTGGAAACCAAACGATCACATACGAATGAAACCAAATCGACACATACAGATGAAAGCAACCCGTATCCATATTCCCTTTATATTGAAGATGAATTCGATAAATATCGAATATGTTAAAATAATCAAATAAGAGAACTCGTATCGAATATTCTTCGAATATGAATCTGGATCGATAAAAAATGAAAATGTATACTCATCGAATTAAGATTGTATACGAACATATGATTGCATAAAACTAAATTATTAAGTGCAAAGTGAGTTAAAAATTGATCACATTAATACTTATAAATACATTGATAAAAATGTTTAGCAAATTGAATAATAATCACAAAGGGGCCACTCTAGAGATACACTCATAAGTGGATTGCAATTACGCTTTATTTGAAGTCGAAGCAAAGAGAGGCGTAGTGGTTGTCGGAGATCGAAGGAAATTAATGAATTTAGACGAGAGGTCAATAAGTTTATATTATTAGTTGTGTACTAAATATAACAAAGTATATTATGACTTAAATATAAGAATATTTTGTATCTTGGCATTCGAATCTCGAATACATATTTCTTTGCTTTTACCATATCAAATCCATATTTAGGTATTTTCAATCTCATCGATGATCGAACAAATATCCAAATTAACAATTTAACTTCACATTTCTATATTTGTATTTTAATTTGAATGGATAAGAATACGATAACACCTATATACTTCTCTTTATCTGTATATTCTTATCCTTCCATAATACAACAGTTTTTAAAATCTTGTAATAAATTTAGGAATCAATTGAATATGTTCATGCTATGAATATGCCCTATCCGATTAAAAGTTTTCCTGCTATAAATTAAGTATATCGAATCACTGGTAGTAATTATATCGAAGTTATTGACACAATGGGAAAGTTTTTTGACATATTTAAAAATCATTTGCCATGCACAACATCGTAGAAAGGAATTAACAAGGGTTTTTTCACAATCATGTCCCTTTTAAATTCTGCAATAACCTATGCCCTCCGTGTTTTTGCAATATCACTTGTGCCATTATCTTCTTGGGTAATTAACAATTGTACTTTTTAGGTTAGTTTATGTATATTCTTTTCCCAATTTGTTCATTCTCTTCTCAAATTGACGTTATCATAAAGGTACAAATGTAATGAGAAAGAAAAATAATTTTTTGAAAAATTTTAAGACAGGACTGTAAGAAAAGTTTACTTTGTTTTGTATAAATCATTATTTGATTTATCTAAATATCAGCAAGACTAACCCGAGGAGTACAATAATTAATTGTCCACGAGGATAGAGGCATAATTAATTGCAAAAGAGAGAGGGGAAAAACTGATACTGCGGAATATAATAGGGGCACAACTTAAAAAATCCCAATTAATCACAGCAACCCCATCCATCATCCATCGACTCCATATAAATATGGGGATGATGGGGCTGCCCCCGGGGGCAGCCAACATGGCTGTCCCGCCCCTTTTTCACAAATTTTTTTATTTTTTTTTGAAAAATATCGACATGTATATTTATCCCTATATCGCTCATATATGCCATTCGAATTTCGTCAGAAACAGAGACTCCTACGGCCTCCATCCAAACAGAGTCGATTTAAAAAATCCTGCGACCGTTAAAAAAATGACATATGGATGGAGGTCGTAGGAGTCTCTATTTCTGACAAAATTCGAATGGCATATAGGAGGGATATAGGGATGAATGTCCATGATTTTATTTTTCCAAAAAAATAAAAAAATTTACCAAAAAATAGGGTGGGGGCAGCCCCATTTTTCCCTATAAATATATATAATATAATATGACCATGTGGATATAGCTCTTTGAGGAGACCGATCTAGCGGAGGTGGTGGCACATGTCCACGTGGCAGTCGTCGAGGAGGTGCCCGTGCTCCTCTTCGAGTCTTGTCCTCTCCCTCTGCATCCATTTCCCATCCCTCCTCGTGAGACTCCAGTTTTTAGGGGCGCTCATAAGACAGGTACCTGACTCATTCAATCAATGACTCGTACAGACCCATCATTATCGAGTTATGGATCGACCCGATCCATTCTAACGGCTAATAGAATTATATGGATGGGTTACGGGAACTTGTTGGATATCACTTTCAAGGTAAAAAATATATATGGATGCAATCCATAACCAATATTCTCTCATTGACGAAGGAAACTCATAAAAAAACACAAGGGCTACCATATTTTTATCCGTTTTTAAATTCATATATGAATGTACATATAAATATCGACGAAGATTAAACTATATTGCCATAGCATTAAAAAAACAGATACATATATAAACATATATTGATCTTAAATAAATAATATTAGAATATTAGCTTAAATATACATATATTAGATGGATACACATGATGCAAATGTATTAAATATATTTATATCATAATAATTATACAACTACGATGAAAAGATGTAAAATTATCTTAAATATGGTTAAAAATAAGTTGAATTTATATATGAAAAGAAAGGATATATATGGATTAAATGAGTATGCTCCCTTGGAGTATATAAGAGTATGCTCCCACCTTTTTTTCCACAATTTTTTTTATTTTTTGGAAATAGAACATGAGAGGATTTACTTAGAATGATAAGTGGAATATGTATTTCAAATTTCGTATAAAATTGATGTTCCTAACACTTCCATCTAGAGGTGCTCAATTTTAGCAATTCTGGTACCATTAAAATTTGACAATTTTGATGGAGGGAATAGATATCTCAAATTAAGTTGGTATTTGAATGACACCATGATGATATATTGTGATCTAAATTCCACTAGAATTTATTTCAAATTAAAAAATACGAGAAAAAAGGGATGGGAGCATGTAAGTTATATGCTCCCAAGGAGCATACTCCTTTTTCCCTATACACACGCATACAAGCTTGCGGATATCAAATATTCAAAAGTGGTATCCGTATCCATTTTAAAATGGATACAGATAATGATGTCAAAGCTGTACAACAAATATGGTGACGAATTTAACACACATATATTCATATTCATTTGCATTTGTAGTAAGTATAAGTAGTTCGACGATAAACATAGAATTACATGAATTAAATGTATTAACTATGCAACAAGCATATCAAACAAATTTTAATTGAAATGAACATCCCCGTCACTTTTTTCCTCCGTCGCAGAGTGTTTGTTCCACTTCCATGCACACCCATTCCGTGTGTACAGGAGAAACCTGATCGAAACTATTAATTTTTACAGGAGATGGGCAATCCTTGCATTATATTTCAACAGGCACGCTTTGCAAGCAAGGCTTTCTCCCCGCACCCAACATACAAGCCGACTGGTCCTTATCGAACAATGTTAGAATAAAAACAACGAAGAATCAAAAAATGCTATGGTTTTGGCAAAGACAGACACATATGAGCCAACACAACTAAAATATCCGAAGAACATAATCCTGGTTGAACATTAACAAAATAATCCAGGATAACAATGTCTTCATGAATCTAGACTTCACAATAACATTAGCTCATATGTAACCTCAAATGATTCTCGTGCATGCACAAAATGAGAGAATAAGACAAACAAAACGTGAACCTAAATAAGATCATTTAATCCCAATCCTTCCACCATCTTTTTAGATAACCAGAAGGGAAAGAACCCAAGGGGCCAGCAGAAACCCTTTGTGAAGTCGACAGTCGGTACTCAGTCGGCAGTCTCATTGACTAAGGATTAATTGGCATTCGGGAGAGTAATCGGATTTAGTCAGCAAATAGTCGGTTTTGATTTTTTTTAAATTATTCTAAATACATAAATCAAATTTTAATACATATACTCTCATTTACATTCATGTAGTTACAATTTACAAATTAATTAATATAAAATTACTCAACAAGCACAAAAGGTAAATAACCTAACCATCATGCAAATCTAGAAGAAATATTTAACGAACATCTAGGACATAATAAACACAATTCTAACCTTATATAAGATATCCAACATGCAAATCAACAAAAATATTTAAGTTTTTACTCCTAAAATAACCTAACAAGCACACCAACATGCAAATCAGCAAGAAATATCTAAGTTAACCAATATTTAGAGAATAATAAACACAATGCTAACCTTAAATAAGCTAACCAACATACCTTCATAATGAAAAATTAAGTTTTTACTCCTAAAATAACCTAACAAACTAACCGATACACAAATTAGTAGAGAAAATCTAAGCAAACATCTACGATAAGCATTAAAGTAATAAACCAAGCAAAAAAAACAAAAGAATTTTTTAAAGAAAACCCTAACCAAGTTGCAAAGAGAACATGGAGGTCCCAAGGAGAACACAGAGGAGAAGGATGACTCACGGTGTTTGACGGGGCGTCGGAGTAGCAACTAGCGGTGACCAACGATGGAGGAGGAGCGGGCGATCGTCGAAGGTCTGGAGCTAGGTATCGCTCGCACGATGGTTTTGCGGGGGAGGCTTACTGTGCAACAGTAAGCCCCCACTTATAGATTATCGGGTATTCGAGTCAGATCAGTTGCCAACTTGAACTCCAGCAAAACCTCTATGAAGAAAGCGGCCAACTAATTGGTCGATTAGACCGATTAAGCACCCGATTAATCGGGCACACCCGATTATAGGCCAACTTGGCCTAGTCGACTCGGTTACATGACCGAGTCGACTAATCGGACCGACTAATTGGGTTAGACAGTCGATTTTTACAACAGTGTTTATCACCATGCAAAAAAAATAACCTTCTGGGTTGTGCAGTTCAAATCTACATCTCTGAACTTGCTCAGATCTACATCTCTGACCTAATTAGATATCTTGCAACAATTCCAATATCAATATCATGTGAAAAAACTGTCATGAGCCCTCTCAAAGCGACACTATGTGATAGCAAGTAATGACATGCAGGCACAATCAAGGAAGAAAAGGCTTAAATATGAATGCAGAGAAGGATTAGCAACGGAGTGAGAAGAGTTTTTTTAAGAATGTACTGCTTACTCATGAGATAAAAGAAAATCTCAGAAAAATGACAAAATGGGCAAAATCTGCTCGATATTGATATTTATGAATATTACCAGTCATTTCCATGATACAATAGACGAAAGAATTCAAAGTAAAGGTACTAAAAGTACTACTTGATTCAGAGGAACAAAATGCAACAGAAAAAAGAAAAGCAGAAAGAAGTCCAAAATCCCAGTCCGTGAAAAATTAGAGCTTGGAGCATTAGAATTCACGATCTGCAAGTCCCATGTCGCGTAATTCCCACAGGGGTCGCTTTTCTTTGGCAACGTCGTTATTTATAGATCTTCGTATCCATTTCACGACAAAGAAATACTGGAGAGGGCGCAAATTAGAAACCAAAACAAAAATAACCAAGACAAGGGAATAGCATATCATATGTTTTCTAATGAATCAATTAAATAAAAAATACCTGAAAAGCCAATATTAAAGGTATAAAGATTTTTCCCCTGCTGTTAGGATCAGGCCCGTCAATCAACTTTTGGTCCACTAAAATGGGTTTGCTTCCATTAGAGATGACATCTATGATAGTTTTTACCAAGCTTGGGATCCACACAGTACCATTTGGCAGAACCTGAACTCAAAATTGTTGGCGGCAACATCAAGATATCATAATGGAGAAATTAGAAGGGAGAGAACACAATAAATCACATGATACCTTCTCACCGCTGTCATTTGTGTTGCATCTTCCACTATTCTCCACTAGAGCTACCGGAATGCCAGTCTCCTATAAGATGTGAAAAATGCTCAGGTGCAACTCTATCTATGAAAATTTCAGAGCTAGTCATGTAACAAAAAAAGTAGTAACCCACTCCTTCTCTCTCCATGTGGGCCCCACTTTAATTCTTTTTAAAAAATTAAATAAATCAATTCTCCATCATCAATTCCATCAAAAAATAATACATTATACCATCATATCATATAAAAATTATAAACTAGTCCAATTTTTCAAACTTCAATACAAAAATGGGTTACCTCCGACCAGTTTAACCCGCCTAAACCCACATACCAAACACACCCTGACAGACTGCAAATAACGGGATACCATCGAAACAAATCATACTGATTGGTGGCAACAGCGGTAATCTTTGAAGTTTAGAGGCCACGCTGAAATTGAAGCTAAAGATCAAATACTTGATGTAAATTACCCATGATGATGTGATACATATTAGCGAGCAAACTCAGCAGAGAAACTTGGTTTTTTTAATAGGAAAATGGAGAATCGCCTGGGATTGACGATTTTCCTATCTGACGTATATAGAGTTAGCGGCATATGATGTAATATAAGTTGAACCTTCTATTCACATCTTTATGTTAGCAAACAAGTATATATTGCTGTCATATGTACAGATAAACAATATTAGGAACATTAATATTTGAAAAAAATGCAATTTTTAGAATTAATTTAACTGTTCAGTGATATAAACGAAATTTCCGTGAAATTTCCCAAAATTTTCCTTTTAGGGCTTGACGAAACGGCATCAAAGTTGACATTTAAGGCCACTGGTGGGAGATAAACTTCTTATGTTTCTAAGAGAAAAATAGAGGGAAAAGGTAAAATGATTGAAATAACTGATTTTAAGGTGTAGTATTGAAGAAAGAAGAAAGCTCAAAACGGGGGTCACATTATTGTTATAAAAACCTGAAAGGAGAGCAGACAGATGTAAAATGGTTTATAGATCCAATAATGATGATTAAAGTGATTTTGGATTGTGGATTATAAATGTCGTTTGTGTATATACACCCCAAGTAGGCCTAGATGATAGGGAAAAAATGTTTTAGGGAGTGTTGGACAAGGTTATTCATGGAACTCCATAGAGAAAAATGAGCTGTTCATGTAGAGATATGAATGAACATGTAGAAATAGATGTTTTGCAGTTCTCAATGTACATAAGGATCATGGTTACGGTAATAGAAATGAAAGAAAAGACCTTGCTTTGACAGTTGTCTATAACATTGGTGTATCGTATACTTGCTTCAAGAAAAGAAATGAAATATTGATTACCTTTAAGAATGTTTTATGATTTTATCAAAGACACCAGCTGACTATTTTGCAAAAAGGAGAAAAGATAGATATTGCTATAAAAAATGCAAGATCATTCAAGTGAAACTTTAACTGCCCAGTATCGTCCCATAGTTTTGGATATGCAAATAAGGAAGCTGCAAAAGAAACAAAAAGTGCATTGACAGGCAAAAACGAAATGATTGAATTTTAGAAATGTAAAAGAAAGGTTCAAGGAAAAGATTTTACAAAGAAGTTGATTGGAATCTTATTGGAAACACTGATGAAATATGGCTGGCAATAACTAGTTATATCAAAATATTGCAAAAGAGGTTTTAAGTACGTCCATGGGGGATACATTAGCACAGAAGAAAGCTTGGTTGTAGAGTGAAGCTTGGTTGTCATGGTTCCAAATATCGTGATATATCACCAATATATCGAGGTATGAACGAGAGGGGACTATCAATATCCATTCTTCTCCCGATTTATCGGATATCGTCGATATGTGTCGATGATATATCGCCGACATGGAATCCGTGTGCAGTAAATTCCACCCAAGTGGACGATATGCCCTATCTTTGGGTGAAATCGGGCTCATTTCAGTCTCAGCTGCTAGGAAGAGTTTCTCCATGGTACGTTAAAGGTTTGTATTGCTTCCTTGAGGTAAAATGCTAGATCTTCTCCAATTTTGATGTTGAATGAGTGAAATTTTTTAGGGTTTTTGCTCCTATCAGTTAGGTATTGCATATTCTTGAGTTTTTTTGTAAGATTTGAAGTATTTAGTGAGATATTATGGAGAATTAATTTGGGGTTGTTGAGTTTTGATGTGGAATCAAGTTAAGTTATGAAAAGAGAAACTCGGATCACATGTTCTAGATATGGAAAACAAGATTTTAAGAACATTTATGTTAACTAAAATTTAGTAATTTGTTAATTCGAAGAATTGTTGAGACAAGTTTCCCAAATAAAAGAAAACCAATTCGGATTCATGCCAGGTCGCTCAACCATTGAAGCCATCCATTTGCTGAGGAGAACAATGGGGATTTATAGAGCTAAAAGGAAGAATCTCCATATGATCTTTATTGATTTGGAGAAGGCTTATGATTCCGTCCCACGAGAGATACTGTGGAGAGTTTTGGAGAAGAGACAAGTACCTGTCCTATACATTAATCTCATAAAGGATATGTATGATAGGGTTTTATCTTGTGTAAGGACCCCGACGGGGAAGACTGACTATTTTGATATCAACATTGGTTTACATCAAGGTTCAGCTTTGAGTCCATTTCTTTTTACTTTGATTATGGACGAGTTGACAAGTCACATTCAGGATGAGTTACCTTGGTGTATGTTATTTGATGATGATATTGTGTTGATTGACGAGACTAGAGATGGAGTAAATGAGAAGCTTGAGGTTTGGAGACATGCATTGGAGACTAAAGGTTTTCGTATAAGTAGGGCTAAGACGGAATATATGGAATGCGCCTTTGATGGAAGCAATGGTGAAGGAATCGAGTTGAAGATTGGTGATGATAACATTCAGAAGAGAGATTCTTTTAGATATCTGGGATCTATTTTGCAACATGATGGGGAAATTGATGGAGATGTTACTAATAGAATAAATGCAGGCTGGCTAAAGTGGAGAGGAGCTTCCGCTGTTCTCTGTGATAAGAAAATTCCTTTAAAAATTAAAGGAAAGTTTTACAAAGCAGCCGTGAGACCTGCTATGCTTTATGGTTCTGAATGTTGGCCTGTGAACCATAGACATGTGCAGAGAATGTCTGTAGCAGAAATGAAAATGCTAAGATGGATGTGTGGACATACACGTAAAGATCGGATTCGGAACGATGCAATCAGAAAGAAAGTTGGTGTAGCTCCGATCGAGGATAAGATGCGAGAAAACCGCTTAAGATGGTTTGGTCATTTGCAAAGAAGGTCAACTGATGCACCGGTGAGGAGATGCGAGTGGTGGGATGTTGAGCCGGCTAAGAGAGGGCGAGGACGGCCCAAGAAGTGTTGGAAAAAGACTATACGAAGGGATCTTAGCTTTTTGGATATAAGTCCGAGATTGACCCAAGATAGATCTGAATGGAGGCGAAGAATCCATGTAGCCGACCCTACTTAATTGTGGGAAAAGGCTTTGTTGTTGTTGTATTAATTCGAAGAATTAAACATTAGGTGTATAGTTTATTTTTCGTGTTAGTGTCCATGTGCAGTTTGTCATGAAATTAACCGCATCAACTCTATATCTAAGATGTTTTTCCTTAGAAATCGAAATATAGAAACATAGATATTATATTAAATACTAAATATCCAAGACTTTATGCATATAAGATTGTTAAAATAATAAATATAATTAATCCGAAAATTAAAACAAAAATAATTAGCAAATAATTGAATGTTCTCATCGTATGTCTCACGAATATTTGTTGTGTAATTTCTTTGCAGGTTTCAGCAATCAACATCATGGGTTCACACTCTGATTTAAGATCTGATGGTTCTTATGATCAAAGGTACAGTGGAAAGATTGGTTGGACATATGCCACCTCTTGATGGCAACAAATCAAAATCACAGTACAACTTTTGTGGGAATATGTTGAGAGGGGGGATTACGAGGATGAAACATTATCCTGTTGGCAACAACAAGAATGTTGCCAAGTACACGCGTTGTCCCAAAGTTGTAAGGGACTTGGTGAAGGCTAACTTGGACGGGAAGAAGGACAAAGATATAGAGTGGTCAAGAACGGATGAGCAATTCAAGGAATTCATGTTCGAGAAAGAGTTCAATGTCCTCTCTGATTCAAATGACGATGACTTTGTCTATCCCACCGATAATCAGACCGTAAATGAGATGATGGCATATAGAATGGCAACAACGGGATCTAAGAGGAATGAGATCGCAAGGAGACAACACAGTGGTGCATGAGGCGGCTTCTATTATGCTAATGGCAGTGGAGGGGTTCTGGAGGTGCACCAATACCACCACCCACCAAAAAAACACAAGGGGAAGAGAGTTGAGTCCTTGACGAGGAGCGGATCCATGTGATACAAGCCAAGCAAGCCGAGGCAGAAGATAGTGAAGGGCATGTTCACAAATACCATGGAGAGTGGGCAACGCCATCAGCAAGCTCTTTGTGGGAAGAGCAATCCAACAAATGTTGTTAGTGGACCATTTTTGGAGCATGTCATCGACGAGATCATCGTCGCGGGAACGGAAGTGAATACTCCCACATCCTATGAGATGAACAAGTATCTCGGATGTAGATGGAGATGAACGAGTAAATCACTAAGCTGAGAAGGAGATGGCCAGAGTACGGCGAGGAAGCAGATCATCAACTTCCTCGTTTACTGCGATGAGAAGACCAATTTTTGAAGTTTGTCGATGCATCTGATCATGTGAAGGACCACAAGTATATGTTGAAGTTGATGAAGGACATCATCAAGGATGTTGGAAAGGAGAGCATTGTCCAAACTGTCGTAGATAATGGCAGTACCTTCAAGAAAGCAGGTGAAATAATAATGAATTCAAGCAGCTACAGCATTTTTTGGACATCGTATGTTGCACGTTGTATCGATTTGATATTGAAGGACTTTAGCAAGAGGAAGTGGTCTCAAAGGTGGTGAAGCAAGCGCAAATAATCATCGCCTTCATTTACAATCATTCCAAAGTATTGGCTTTGAAGAAATGGATGTGTAATAGTGAATTGGTGAGGCTTGTCATCACACACTTTGCAACCAATTTTATAACGTTGTAGAGCCTTAAACAACACAAGACGGGTTTGAAAACTATGTATTGTCAAGGGGAATGGTTTGAGACACCCGAAGCTCGAACAGATGGACGGATGAAAGTGAAGATATTGATCAATTATTTTCCCTTCTGACATGACGTGACACAAGTCACGAAGATTGTGGATTCAGTTGTGTCTGTATTGTGGATTGTGTATGGCGACAAAGCCGACCATAAGATTGTTCTATAAGGCAATGTATTGCATGAGAGAGAAGGTCCAAGAAGCAGCTGGGAAGAAAGGATACAAGGCTTACTTGGGCATCATTGACGAACATTGGACCAAGATGCTCTAACATCCTCTTCACAAGGCACATATGTAATAAATGAATATATTCTTTAATTTTTGATAGCATGGTTGGCATATCAAATTCTGAGAATTATGCATGCTTCTGTCCACCTTAGTACTTCAATCATAAGTACCAGTACAAACACAGTCTTCGTACAAATGTTGACCTAGCAGTTGTCCAAAGTATGGTGGAGAAGCTCGTCAAAGACGAGAAAATACAAATCATGTGCATGAATGATGTAATTTGGAATCTAGAGTGAACTTATTTTTCCAAGTAATCTAACAAAATTTCCATTGGAAGTGTTATGTGACAATCTATGACTTCAAACAATGTGCAGGCCAAGTACTTTAGGGATGCTTTGGGATCCTTCGATAGAATTATCGTGGTAAATGGATGTGGCAACACTCTTACAGACTTACTGATGAGGATGAATAAGTCAATGATTGTGTGATTCATTCGAAAAAAACGGAATAGGTTGGGATAACGGAAGGTCCATGATCTTGTCTACGTGCACTACAACTTTAGGATAAAGATGAAACATGCAAGGCAAGGGCATAACAAAGAGTACTATACATACCACATCGATCTTTCATATATTTTCAAATTGCACAATGATGATGCATATGAAGATATTCTTCAGAGGTAGAAGGATTCCAATAGTGCTCAAGTGTTTGATCAACCGGAAACAGCAAATTGGAGCATATGTTGGTGATTGCACGAACCCTCTTGGAGGGTTGGAGCTTGATGCAATTGTTGATGGCATTCTCTCCACTAGTTCCGAATCCAAATTCAAATTTAAGAATGACAGTGGAAATAATGATGACGACGACGATGATGGTGTTGGCGGTCGTGATGTATCTAGCAATGGAGAAACATATTCAAAGGGGTCAGGGTCAGCAGAGGGTGGTCGTGGACCACATGATACAATATTCGAGAAAGGGCTCCATGTAGGGCGTGAATATATGGAGCGGTATAGAAACGTACATGGACAATTTGTTCAAATCCGAGACTGGGACCTATGAAGTATGAAGCATACGGACGTGTCCAACATCGTAGGGACGGCTACATGGATGATTTGATATCATCTATAGATTCCTTGAGTTGCATGGACATTGACAGTCCTTATCGTGAAGCAACACTGAGTCCCTTGGGTGGATATTGATCATCACACAATGAAAGATCATTTGGCATCTTCCTAGAACACTTTCATGCTCCTCAACATAGACCTTCCCATGCACATATACCTCCATCATATGGGTACAGCGGGTAAGGATACATCAACTACAATGGTGAAAACTATAAAGGTAGAAAGCCCTAGCAGAGCCATGGTAGCTATTTTAATGGTGACAGTTATGGTACATTCCCCGACTACTACACAATCGTGACTCCTCCGCAAGACCTTCTCCTACTCTGTTATCATCAACCCGAGGATCTCAAGCTAGTTTCTCACAACCTCATTGTGCCCCTCGTGATATCGTATCTAATGTTGCTTAAGCATCGATGACCATCAGTACATGTGGTATGTGATGGATTACAAGGTCATGTATTCGTAGTGTTATAAGTGTGGTTAACTTGACTATTTTGCTTCCAATTCCAGTGTTTATCAGTCACCGGTCAATATTAACAATGATTTGATATGACTGATATGTACGATATAAGGATCATAGATATGTGTGATCTAAGTGTATATTTGTAAGGTTATGTAGGGTTCTAAAAACTTGGTTGAACTCCATTTCCAATATCTATAAGTCAGCAATCAACGTTAATAGTGATATGTTCTATATGACCAATATGTGCGACGTATGGGGTATAAATGGCTGATATCATGATATAAGTGTGTATTTGTAGGTTGTTTGTTGTTTTAATAACTTGAATGATCTTGATTTGCGAAAAAAAAACACCAAAAATAGCTTTTTTGAGTCATTTCCAACATTTCCACCAATATCATTGATATATCCCAGATATATCCTTTTTCAAGCAGACCGATACGATATCGATAATTCAAACTTTGTTGATTGTAGAGTGAAGTTGTACAAGAGAACTTAAAATTTAAAAGAGAGTTTCAAGGTATACCTTAATAGAACTGATGAGAACTTAGCAATACTAAAAGATAGAGAGAGAAAGAAAGAATGCAATTAGTAAAGTGAAGACAAAATCTTGGGAGTATTTGTATGCGAAACTTAACTTAAAAAAGGAAGATGTTAAAAATGTATTCAAACTAATAAGTTTAGGGAGAAAAAGCCAAGGATCAAATGTAAGCTATGTGCATTAAGGATGAGGTTGAACGAGTACTAGTGGATAGTGATGATATGAAGTATAAGTGGAAGAATTATTTTGGCAGACGTTCTATAAAGAGTTGTGATGCCAAAATCAGTTTCAATTATCTCAAAATTTTGGATCCCACGTGAACCATGTTTGTTAACAACAAATTCAATGGGGTGAGACCAAAAACAATGAAGTCGATGAAACAGCCAGATCAAGTGCCATCGTGTGGATGTTTAGAAGATGTTGGAGGAGGAAAGTATTACTTGACTAATGAAGTACCTCGATATTATTTAGTAAAACAAGAAATATATCAAATGATATTAATATCTTTATACGATAATAAAGAAGAAATACAAAATTATTTGGAGGGATGCTCATGAGCCTAAAGGTTTTCGATTATGTGAATAAAGACGGAATATATAAGCTAAGTACGATGACAAGAAAATTAGAGATGCGCGGAGATGAAGCTTGGAACATATGCCATTTTGAAAAAGAATGCTTTCAAATAATGACATTTCGAAAAGAATGCTTTTAAATACTTTCTAAAAAGATATAGGAACCAATAGACATGTCACTTACGGAATCATTGTAGGGTAGATGACGTGGAGAGAAACAACAATTGTTCTTATACTATTGAAGCTCAAAGATAATAAGACAGAATATATGGAGTGCACCTTTGATGGAAGCAATGGTGAAGGAATCGAGGTGAAGATTGGTGACGATAGCATTCGGAACAGAGATTCTTTTAGATATCCGTGATCTATTTTGCAACATGATGGGGAAATTGATGGAGATGTTACTAATAGAATAAATGAGGGCTGGCTAAAGTGGAGAGAATCCTATGTTGTTCTCTGTGATAAGAAATTTACGTTAAAGATTAAAGGAAAGTTTTACAAGCAGCCATGAGACATGTTATGCTCTATAGATCGGAATGTTGGAATGTGAATCATAGACATGTGCAGAGAATGGTTGTCGCAGAAATGAAAATGCTAAGGTGGATGTGTGGACACAGAGGTAAAGATCGGATTCGGAATGATGGAATCAGAAAGAAAGTTGGCGTAGCTCCGATCGAGGGTAAGATGCGAGAAAACCGTTTAACGTGGTTAGATCATTTGCAGAGATCAGCCAATGCACTAGTTAGGAGATGTGAGTGTTGGGATGTTGAACCGGCTAAGAGAGGGCGAGGACGGCCCAAGAAGTGTTGGAAGGAGATTATACAAAGGGATCTTAGTTTTGTGCATATAAGCCCGGGAATGGTCCAAGATAGATCTGAATGGAGGCGAAGAATCCATGTAGCTGACCCAACTTAATTGTGGGAAAAGGCTTTATTGTTGTTGTTATAGAGAGATCTACAATGCTTTATGATATCATTGGCCAGTTAACTAATAGAAACAAGCAGAGAATGTATGTAGTTCAGATGAAGATCATCGGGATTGATGCATGATTGCATAAGGGGTCGGATTCACAATGAGATTACGTGGCACTACTAAAAGGTAAAATAAAGACTACTAAAGAGGGATGGGCATGTGCAAAGAAGGTTTGTTTGATGATCCAATTATTAGATGTGATAAGTTAATAAAACAGCCTTGTAAAAGGGATCGAAGAAAAACAAAGAAATATTGGAAGGGGATTATTAAAAAGGATAAGATTTCTTGGATCTAAGTTGATGTATGAACCACAATAGATATGTTTAGTAGTAAAGAATATATATAATTGATCTACTTAGAGTGGAAAGAGGTTTGGTGGTAGTTATTGTTGTAAGGAATTTGTACCGGCGGATCATCCTATAATCTTTGCTAATTATCTCTAAGATCTTTGAACCAACCTAATTCCTCTCTCGACCTCGTAAACTTGCTAACCCTTACCCAACATACCATGTGATTAACCCCCCATCCATGTGCCTGTTAAAGCTAACTGGATTCCGTGAATTTCTTTTTCATAATACCCATTTTTCATAACTGGATTCCGTGAATTTTGTTGGTGCTTTCTACTTGGAGTGACGGCGAGTGCGAAGGCGGGTGGCAGTACAAGAGCGCAGACGAACGCAAGTTCGAGGGGGAAGGCGGTGGTCCAGGGAGGGAGGGACGATGGTGCCGGGGAGTGGAGGAAGGTATCTCACAAGAATCCCGAGCGAAGGTGTTTCCGGTGCGGTGTCAGGGGGTATATGGCCTCGTTGTGCCCTTCTCCGCCAAGGTGCTTCTCCCGCAGGAGCACGGGGCATCGGCAAGCAACCTGCATGGCATATCGTAGGCAGGGCAGTGCGTCTGCAACGGCGTTAAAGCTTGGGGGTAGCGACGGCTGGGGCTTCGTGCATGCTACAGTGGTCACGCGGGGTGGCCCTTCCTACGCGGAGGTGGTGGGGAGCATGAGTGGGGGTGCTGGTCCTTCGAAGCTTGCAAGTGGGTTTGGGGTTCTGGTGGGGGGTGGTCGACTTTCAGCCGAGGGTGGAAAAGGGGGGGACGTTCGGAGCTCAGTCATGCATGCGCTCATCGAATATGCAGTGAGGGGAGTTGCCGATATGGACGTGGTTTGCACTCACCTACGTGGGTTCTTGGGCCCGCTTTTCGCTGGAGATGTGGTGCAATTGGGTGCTACGAGATATTGCGTTAGAGGATTATCGGCGGAACAGAGGGATCGGCTTCTTCTCAATGGGGACATCGCCAACGTTTGTTGGAGGCTTCTTCGGTTTGCTGATGGTGCCTGTTCGGAGGTGGAAGTGTGCTGGCGAGGGTGAAGGGCGTTCCTTTCCTATCGCGATTGCTTGGATATTTAAGGAAGGCCCTGCGACGATGAGGAACGGTCAGAGCTGTGCTGGAGGATGGGTTGCGTCCGAGGACGTCTGTGGAGGACATGAGGATCCTGTTCGAGTGTTCGAAGAGCTTCCTCACTGAGGTCGGAGTGAGAAGCACGTTTGCAGATATGGAGGTAGGTTGTTATTCTTTCAAGGTCGAGCTGCTGGTGGAAGAACCTCTGCCCCCTCCGGAGGAGCAGCGGCAGGAGCCCGGGCGGGGGACCGGGGGCGCTTCGGATACCGTGTTGTCGGTTGGGTTTCCGAGGGGATCCATTGGAGGGGCGACGCTCTCTCTCCCATGCACGCGGCAACTCGTTAACTCCTCCCCATCTCTGTACATGCCGCCTAACTTATTCTTTCTGCATGGTGACGTGGGCGGACGTGCTCGTGGTTCGTCGCCGTTTGTGACGGAGCCGGATGCGGAGGTGGATCCTGGGGTCCGGGTTGACCATTCGAGCTTCTTTGCGGATCCTGTTGCAGTCTCTTTTTTCGGGGCGGATCCGGTGGACGTCCAGGGGTCGGGTAGCAGACGGGCTTGTTCGGATCTCGCGGCGCCAACTCCGTTTGCTTCGCCTTCCTCCGCTTTGACATGGTTCTCTCCATCCTGGGAGCTTCATGGGATGCAAGGGGAGGCTTCGAAGGTGGTTGGTTTTTCTCTAGGCTCTCATGCATTAAATGCGGGGGTTGCTCGGGCTCGGGCATCCGAGTCAGCCTCAGCGACCTCCACGTCGGCTTCGGGGGAACCCGACCGAGGTGGTGCGTGTGACTCCATCTTGGAGGTGCCCGCCAGTCTGGATGGCGAGGGGACGAGCGATAGGAGGATCGGAAAGAAATACCGAAGGCGGGATAGGTCCACATCATCACGTTCAAAGGTTGTGTCTTGCCCGTCGTTGAAGCGGCCCGTAGCGGAGACCGCGGGGGTGGCCAGAGTTCTTGGGAGTTCAGGAGTTTCCAGATGAAAGTTCTCTCTTGGAATGTGCGGGGGCTCGGCGACCCGGATAAGCGGAGGGTTGTGGGATCCAGATGCATTGAATGGGGTTGCGACATCATTATGCTCCAGGAGACAAAATTGCAATCGATGGCGGACGGCGTTTGGAGGTCCTTTGGGGCAGGGGCTACGGACCAGGTGTGTACGGTCGACGCAGTGGGATCCTCGGGAGGATTGTTGGTGGCGTGGAGGTCCGCGGGTTTCTCCCTCGATGCGGTGACTCGTGGTCGGCACATGATGACGGTGTTTCTGGTTTGCTCCGCGTCCTCCCTTCGGGTGGCGGTGTCTTGCGTCTATGGCCCGTGCAGCGGTTTGGTCCGGGGGGAGCTGTGGGACGATCTTCGGGAGGTTGGAAGAACTACGACGGGGCTCCCCTGGCTCATTAGGGGGGATTTCAACGTCACCCTCTTTTCGTCGGACAGGCCTGAGGGAAGGAGGGGCCAGGACCCGGGCTCGCTTGAATTTGCGGATGTTGTGGACTCTTTCGGCTTGGAGGTCATGGATGCGGGTGACACTGCGTATACATGGAGGAACTCCAACTCGAGATCACGCCTCGATCGGTTCCTGGCGTCGAATGAGTTGTTGGAGGTTTTTGCTTTGGCGTCGGTGGCAGCTAAACCGCGGGGGTGTTCTAATCACAATCATATTTTGTGGTGCTCGGGGGAGGCACCTCGGCAGAGAGGGATGTTTAAATACGAAAAATGCTAGCTGTTGGAGAACAATTTCATGGAGATGGTGGCCTCGCATTGGGCGGGGGTGGCCGCTTCGGGCTCCGCTGCGTCTCGCTTTGTGCAAAAATTATCTTCGCTGCAGGTTCGACTGTCGGCTTTCAAGAGGGACTCGAGGGCGGCCAGGAGCGCTTCCAGGAGGGATGCGGAGGAGGCTATTCGCTCGCTAGACGCGGTTGGGGACCGAAGGGAGCTCGCTATGGAGGAGTTGGCCGACCGCGCTACGGCTCAGTTGAAGGTGGCTTTGGAGGATAAGAAGCGGGTGGCAGAGTGGAGGCAGCGATCGAGAAGCATGTGGCTTCGGGAGGGGGATGTGAATACTTCGTACTTTCACCGTATCGCTAATGGGAGGCATAGGACAAATGCGTTGCACTCCATCACCATTGATGGGCATCGCGTGGAGGGGAACAGGGAGATGGGGGTGGCTATTGCGGCCCATTTCAAGGACATGTTTACTTCTTCTATTCCAAGATTAGGGAGATGGTTGGGCCGTGGCACGCGTACGGTGACGGCCTCACACGCTGACTCACTTGTTCGAGATGTCACTTTGAAGGAGCTGAAGGATGCGGTTTGGGATTTAAATGACGACGCGGCTCCTGGCCCTGACGGGTTCCCGGTGGCGTTCTACCGGGATTTTTGGGATCTAATCGGCCATGAGGTGCTGGCGGTGGCGTCTGAATTCCTGCGGGGGAACTATGGATTCGACGGGAACAATCGCGCATTGATCATTCTTGTGCCCAAGTCCTCGACGTCGGCTGCATCGATGACTTTCGCTCTATTGCGGTCTCCAACGTTATTTATCTTATTATTGCGAAGGTGCTTGCTATTCGCTTAGGCGGTATTCTGGGCAGCATTATCTCCCCGTTTCAATCTGCTTTCGTTCCTGGGAGGCACATATCTGATTGCCTCACGTTTGCGTCTGAGATCATTGCGGATTGCGAGAGGAGGAATGTGAGTGGGGTCCTTTGGAATGTGGACTTTAAGAAGGCTTACGACAACCTAGACTGGAGGTTTCTCTGGTCGGTGCTTCGGCGGAAGGGCTTCCCGGAGCTGTGGATCTCGTGGATGAGACGTTGCGTCACCACCGCTTCTTTCTCTTTTTTGGTGAACGGGCGCACGGAGGGGGGGTTAATTCAACCTCGGAGGGGGGTGAGCCAGGGGTGCCCGCTAGCTCCCATGCTCTTTATCCTGGCGGCTGATATTCTATCTGATTTTGCGACTCGCGTGGTCGACCGGGGCATCTCGAGGGGTTTTCCAGGGGGGAGGTGAGGGTACCCATCCTCCAGTATGCCGATGATACGTTGCTATTCATTGAGGGGGGCTTCTTGAGGCGAGGGGGATGGCCTCGGCTCTAGAGATCTTCATCGAGTTATCCGGGCTATTCAAGAATGATGGCAAATCCAAGTTCGTTCCTTTCGGCCTTGCGGCTCAGAGCAGTGAGGAGTTAGCGGTGGCTTTGGGGTCGGCCTGCACCTCTTTGCCGATGGATTACCTGGGGATGCCCTTGAGCGTGGGGAGGACTCGGTTGAGGGATTGGCTGATGGTGGTAGAGAAGGTGGAGGCTCGTTTGGCTGGATGGAAGTCCGTGTCTCTCTCGAGGGGGGACAGCTGGTCCTGTTGAAGGCGATCCTTTCCTCCATTCCAATTTATTTTTTGTCCAACCGGAGGATCCCTAAGGGGATTAGGGCCAGACTGGAGAAGCGGATGAGGGCGTTCTTTTGGGGGAAGCAGGGGGGAGGGTCGAGGGGGATGCACTTGATGGGATGGGAGGATGTTACCTGCAGGAAGGAGCAGGGTGGTCTTAGGGTGAAGTCGCTCAAGAATATGAACGACGCTCTGTTGCTTAAGTGGGCGAGCAGGCTATGGGGGCCGAGGGAGGATCTATGTTGTGCTGTGTTGCGGAAGATTTATGAAGTGGGGGGGCTTGCCGCTGCAGGTGTCCCGAGTGGCGTCTCCCACCCCTTTTTGGAGGGGAGTCGTGGACGTGTTCTTGAGGAATTCCACGCTCTTCAGGCCGGTCCTTGGTGGGGGAGAGTCTTTCTCTTTCTGGACGGATGACTGGGTGGGGGGGCGCTTTGCTCTCGCTTCCCGCGGCTGTATGCTTTGGCTGAGGATAAATCGTGCTCGGTGGCGGCTAGCTGGAGTGATGGAAATTGGTGCCCCACCTTTACCGTGAATTTCTCGATCGGAGGTTGGAGGAGTTCCTCGCTTTGCTCGATGCGGTGCGGGAGGTGGGTCGCCCTCCGGGGGGCGTGACCATTGGTGTTGGTGGGAGGTCCCGTTCTCGGTGAGAAAGGCATTTGCGGCTATTGCTCGGCCGGTGCCGTCACTGTCGGAGATTGCTATCCAGGATTGTGCTTTTATGTGGACGCTCAGGCTGCCAGAGAGGGTTGGCTTTTTCTTGTGGCTGCTCCGGAGGCAGAGGCTCGTGACGAGGGACCGGTGCGCCAGGCTTTTGGGTAACATCTCCGATAGGTGCATGCTTTGCAATGAGGCGATTGAATCGAGGGGCACCTCTTCTTTGGGTGTCCCATGGTGTCGCAGGTGTGGCAGAGGACTGGTTTAGATTGGTGCAACACGAGTGATATCCCATCTTTCTGGATGTCGCTTCAGGCAATTAAGGGGAGGCCGGTGAGGAACTTGCTCCTTCCTATCGTCATTCTGTGGGCGATTTGGCTGGGGAGGAATGATCTTGTGTTCTCGGGGCAGAGGTTTTACCGGGAGAATGTGATGTTTTTTGCTAACCACCTGGTTGTCGATTGGGCGTTGTAGGGGTGGGGGGTCGGACGTTGTAAGGGCTTCGGAGCGTGGATGTTGTCTTTTCCGCTTTTGTTTTTCTCTTTCTCTCCTTGAATAAATTATCTGGGGCGTGCACCTTCGATTGCTTCCCCCTTGTTTCTTGATTTCAAAAAAAAATACCCACTTTGTTTCTCAAAATTACAAAAAATGGTTTGTCTCCCTCATGCCTCCATGCTTCCTCCACGACATCCCCTCCCCTCCGCCCGACCTCGCCTCCACCCGACCTCCCCTCCTCCCCTCTGCCCGACCTCGCTTCCGCCCGACCTCCCCTCTGCTCGACCTCCTCTCCTCCCCTATGTTTGACCTCCCCTCTACCCCCGTTCAGGCCTCATCCCCTCGCCAACACCCCTTTACCTAATTCCTCCTGCTCTCACGAATACCCCAACCGCACAGTGCTCCAGGCATGATTCCTCCCCTTCCTCGAATGTGATCGACGCAGAAATATGGATGCCACGCACGCCGCGTTGCTCCGAGGTCGCCGAGGGCACAGCGGCGGGCATCGTCGTGTGCTATTGATGCTTCCCAAGTGGTCTCATCAACCTCCTCTTCACGACGGTGGTTCGCTTTCCTACAGGGATCTGTTGCAAGGCGATCCGTTAGAGGAGGATGCAGCATAGGAGGAGCGCTAGGGCAACGTTGATCCACCCTTGCGACGGGGATGACGGGGAGATGGGATCGATGGTGGTGACAGAGAGATGGGATCGATGATCCCGTGGGTTCCAATCTTCAGAGCAGCACCTTCAGCAAAGTCTGACGCTTTCCCCAGCGAGACGCACCCTCAGATCGTCGGGGTACATAAGCACGACAACCTCAACGTACACCTCCACGTCGTCGCAATCGCAGAACTGAGGGCGAGGAGAAGGAAGGAGAGAGAGGTAGATGAAAGATGCACCGTCTCTTTTTCTTTGGTTAGATTAACTCAAGGTTACCTCAAGAAATTGACTCCAGTAAAGTTAAAATTGACGGCAGGATCTGAGGGGTAAGACAAAGTATGTTTATGAGGTTGAGGGGGGAATTAGGTTGTTTCAAAGGTCGCGGAGGTAATTGACAAAGATTGTAGGGTCTACCGGGTAAAAATCCCTTGTTGTAGTAGATGGTTGGTAAGCTCAAAAAGTTAAGTGCATCGTACCCGTCTTAATTGACAAGAAGTCCACATGTTAATGCTTACATATAGCATGTAGTACCTGAAGGATATGGGATTATCCTCAAGCGCATCACGGAAGTGTGATCGTCGTATCGGATACGACGAAGAACGACTAGTCGTACTAGTTGTTCGGTGCAGCGGAATTTAAAAAATTTTACTCGATGAAACCACATGATCCGAGAACCATTCTCAGATCGTTTCATCTATAACCACAAGTATAATGCAATACCTCTTGAAGCGTGGTTGATCAAATCTCTAAAGAAAGAGACCTCCTGTCTCAAGTCCGATCGTTGGCGAGACTGCTTGCGAGCGCGGGGATGAACCGCGTTGTCCTCGCAATCCAAGAAGATGATCCAAGCATGGTTGCTCCTGATCTCATCGCACGTGATCAAACGTCTCCTTCGTGAGAGGAACTCTCCAAGAAGACGGAGAACCGAAGAACGTCGAAGCGACGGCGCGGTGGCGAAGGCGACGACGGTTCTCTCCTCTAGGGTTTGGTGGTCGGCCACCAATTAGAGGGAGAGAGGGTTGACGTGTGTAGAGAAGAGAGAGAGAGAGAGCTCCAATTTTGCAAGTCATTAGAGAGCATAGAATGCCTCTCTATTTATAGGGTTTTGGGATCCATGGATCTCAATCCATGGGACACATAAAATCAATGGATGAGATTGATTTGTGTCAATCCAATGGCCAAGATTGTTGTTGTCAAAAGCAACAAATTTAGGTTAAAATATATTTGAAAAAATCAAATATAATTTAGTCCTAAATCAACCCAACAAATAAGGAGAGAATGTGCATGGAGATTTCATCTCCATGCACCTTCCATGTTGGACGGCCACCCATTCCATATAGGAATGGTGTGCCGCCCACTATGGGAGTCCAAGGAGGCAATCTCATGGATTCCCATGAGATTGCATATCTCCTTGATTTTTTCTCTCTTATTTATTTGCAACAAATTTGTTGGATTTTATTCTTCAAAAATAATTCACAATTATATTTGAGAATATTGCATTCTTGCCATGGAAAAAATTGTGAATCATATTCACAACCCAAAACAACATATAATTCATATTGTTAATTAATTACACAATGTGTATCCAATACACATAATAATTAATCAACACATATAAATTATAATTAGCTCTCTCTAATACATTATAAATCACATTTATAATATATTATGAATAATTGGATATTTCTATCCACATTATTCTTATCCACATTAATTAAATCACATTTAATTAAATTGGATAATTTCTTCACACATCAAGATGATTAAATCACATTTAATCATTATTTCTTCATTGCTTAGATCTTATGGAATTATTCTTGAACCCTTCAAGAATAATGCAATCTCTCCGCATATACTTGGAGATAAGGACAGGGCGATTGTATTGTTCCACGTATAGTGACATGGATATTGAGATCATATCTCAAATCCAGATCGCGGGCCTCCCATAGATGCTTGATTAAATCAAGACCGTAAATCTAATCTTCTCATTGTATCTGAATCACATTCAGATCAATGTCCAATACTTGGACCAAGATCAGATCACTTCTCTACTGAGAGGAGTCACTAAAATCCAGACCCGTTTCATCACTCCCTAGGAATGGAAGCGTCATGGTTATACAACCGTTTATGATCAAATCACCCTCAGGTATTCCCAATACCTGTACATCCTGCATACTGGAAGACTCAGACTAAACCCGAAGTATCGGATCAACTTTATACTGTCTACTTCATGATTTTATCAGTAAGTTTCTCATTCGATCATTGGGAGTTGGTATCGATCATACACTTTCTAAAAGCGTATATCATACCTAGGTCTTGATCATATACTAAAAGTATATATCAAACCTACAAATTCAGTCAAGCTTCCAAAGCGAGACGACCATGCGCATGGAATTTGATTCATCCCAATATCTCATGAGTGAGCTCATGTCTTCCGGTTCAGTAACTGAACCTGTATGATCCCTTTGAGAGATCGTATTTACTCATATGCCCTTATATGCACACCAGCGCGCCGGTGTATAGACCTTTATTAGGTCATCAACCTATTGGTCTGCCAAATGTACACACTCAGACATATAGTAACACATGTCTCCGGTCAGAGGATGCGTGCCTATATCATGACAGCTTATGATATAGGACTTTGGTTATCTCGATCTCGTTAAGTCAACTCTTTGACCTAACTAATCTGACACCTCCGAATCTCTATTCCTATGCAGAGGATCTGCATCAAGAGGTCGGTCAGATATCAGCCTTCAGAGATAAGGATTGCCATCTCCTACTCAAGCTGGAGATCATCTCTTAACAATCATTTGACGGTGCTTGATGAGTCCTCAATCTAACTCTTTAGATATTCATCCAAGCACCAGCCTCTATGATTCAATAGTTGAATCAACAGCTGTATGATTATTAAGATGGCCATGGTACATAACCCTAATTGTACTAAGGGACCTATTATACAAATTATTCATTCTTCATTTCAGATCAGGGAATGATATGTGTAATAACATTTATTGCATAATGGTTCGCCGTGTGCTCGCATTTCCAACAATCTCCCACTAGCCCAAAGAGCCATTAATGGGCTAATCATTTAAATCCTCACTCATGTGACAATCATAGGCTATTTAGAAAATAGCTAGGTAAGCTGATCAGTCACTCTGTTCCCGTGAGACTACGCCAAGTCCTTTTACGGCACTTGCATATCCCCAGTAACAGTGCTCGCATCCAATGCGAATGTTGCATCTTATGCAACTAATACTCAATCTTGTTAGTTATAGTGTCCTTGACACTACAGCTTAACAATTATCACAACCAGTATTTCCATAATCCTTATCATAATATCTTTATTCCTGGAGATCTCTATCTCCTAAGGTATCTATAGTTAAGACCTTTTAGATCAATATCTATAAAGTCTTAAACTTTTGAAGATAAGACTTTGAGATCACTATCTCAAAAAATCTTGTCATCTATGAAGATTTTGTTGTTACTGCAACCAAGTGTTTTATTTCCATAGTAGGACTAGTAACAGTTTACTACTCCCACTATATGGCAGCCACCTGGCTTTTGTATACATCTAGCACACACTTGGCTTCTCAGAACTGATGCCCAAGGGCAAGTAGTTCCAGCATTCACTTCCTCAACTCTTTGAGGTGTTATCCCTTTAGATAGGTCAGTACCATATCTTAAGGGTTAGAAGCCTTTCTTGGAATTTCTGTGAATAGAATATGTCCAAGGTGTACTACAAATGTGACAGTCCCATTATCCTCTTCTCTTCTCTTTGCTTCTGAACAACTTCAGAACTAAGATCTGAGAGGCATCTTTGAAATCTTATTTCAAGTTATGGAACAACCAGATTATAAAACACTAATTATTATCCTTATATCATTTTTAAATGATTAGGATATCATCTACATTTAGCACGATGAACACAAAAGCACTCCCACTAAGCTTCATATGGTTCATCAAGATTCTATCTGAAATCATAACATTTATAATTTCATCAAATCTTATGATCCAACTTCAAGAAGCTTATTTGAGTTCATAGATGGATTCCTTAGCTTGCACACCTTGCTTTCCTCAACCATGAAGCCCTGGGGCTACTTCATATGAATATCCTCAAAGAGGCATTCGTAGAGGAATGCAATATTGACTTACATCTTGAAGATGCAATAGTCAAGTTATGTAGCTAAGGTTAGCAATATTCTGATGGTTTTAAGCATGGTCACCAAAGAGCAAGTCTCATTGCAAGTAATGTCTTCTCTTCCAGTGTGTAGCTTATGGCTACGAACCGTGCTTTGAAGATCTCTACCTTCTCATCAGATTCCCTGTCTCTTGAAGATCCATTTACACCTTTACAGGTCTTACCTATATAGGTGGATCCTCGAGGGTCCATATACAACACTTGTATATGAAGTCTACATTAGACTTTTATTGCTATCCATCTATCCATGCTATGATCTTCAGAAGCTTCATCACATGAAGTTCGATCATTGTCAGATTTCTCTAACACATGGAATCCATCCTCAAACTTATTTGAAGAGGTATTAATGTTTCATCTTTAATTGTCCTTTTAGTTTCCAATTTCAGGAGTTTCATTATAAATGAGTTCCTACACTTCATTTTCATCTTGATTCTCAAGAGTCTCAACCTCTAAGAATCACATTCTCGGAGATGAGATATTTTAAGAATCTCAAGGTTATAAAGTAGGTATCCAATACCATCCTTTATTTTCCTAATGAAGCAACACTCTCAAGTGCTAGATTCCAACATACATGGAACCTTATTAAGGATATACATTGTAGTCTCTACTACACATATATACCTGGAAACTAAGGGATAATTATGCTAAAATTCAACATTGATAAGATCATGTCACACATGATCCAATTGCATCTACCTATAACTCTATTGAGTTAAGGTGTGTTAGGAGGATTGAGATAGAAGTGATATTCATATCTCTATAAGGTATTCTTTGAATTTATCTAGTAGGTACTTGCTACCTAGATTAGATCAAATTCATTTTATCTTCCTTCAAACTTTGGTTCTAAACCAAAATTAATGAAATCTTTGAACATTTCAAAGGTTTCTTAGGTGAATAGAAGAAATCTCATATCATACACAATCATCAATAGATATCACATATCCACGATGTTTATAATGATATAGATGATCCACATACATCAATATGTATGAGATCCTGAATACCTTGGCATCTTACACCATTCCCAAAGAAGGGTGTATTGGACATTTTACTTTGAATACAATATTCATAAGTATGTAAGTTTTGAAATTTTAGACATTCTAAAGTTTCATCTCTTACTAGTCTATTGATCAAATCAATAGACAAATGTCCAAGGCTTGATTCTAGATCATTGTCAAATGATCTTCATCCTCCTATTGATATTAAGGTTTAATTTCAGTATTTAGAAATGTTAATGAACCATTCATTAATTTTCTAATTTAGTGGAGTCCACTAGATTATTAGATTACTATCTGAAATATATCCATCATAACTCTTTATGATAGTTCTAACTCAGAATTCATGTTTATTTCATAGAAACAAACAATGAGTGTATTCTTATATCTAGGTCATAGAGACATTCTCTACGACTAAGGGTTCTCCCACTGAAATTAACAAGTCTATCAATCCAGCAGAGACTGTTGCAACAATTGCATCAATATCCATGTTGATAACTATAGACCTTAAGATCAAATTTTCTGGTCTTCTAAAACATATGCAACCTATTGCAAATGTCATCAGAAGATTGAGATACAATTATTTGACTTTATCTTATTCAATAAGTAAGTCAATATCAATGATTTATGTAGATTATTCTGATGCTCCATCCGAGTCCTTTTCTAAGGATTCTAGACAGACTTGATAGTCATACTATCAACACATCAACTTATTGCAGTATTGGCATTCATCCAACTCTTTGGATGTCATATGGAAGTCACAAAAGTCCAGTCAACTCTTTGACTTTCCTTATTTCTTGGGTCCAACCCATGCTTCCATTGCGCTCCCTTTATCTATAAGCAACCATTGCTTAAGATTAAGGATCTCTTACAATAAATTCAAAAGAATTCAAAATAAGAGTATTTCAACATTTATTTATGCTTCATTAAATTCACACAATATGAATACTATGAAGCTTCATGAATGACTAGAGTATAGACAGTAGAATAATGACACTCATCATCTACATCCATCTAAACTCATAAAACATAGGTTCAGGTAGGTACTCAAACAATTTGAATACATCATCTCTTATAGAGTTACCATTCTGCATGATGCAGAGAACCATGTCACTCATGATTAAATGTCAAGAGCACATATATGTCTGCCAAAATATCTTCATTGATTTTATAAGGATTATTTGACAATTGCGATCATCATCGACATGTTACTTCCAAAGTACATCCAATGAGATCAAGACTATAGAGACATACAAACCCTAGGGTTGTAGTCCTATTATCTATTTAATTGTCATTCCTCAGTAGTATGAGGAGACTTGCATATTGCAACCACATACATTATGTGTTCAATTGCAAGTACAATATCTGGATCATGAGTCCAATCCAAGATATTTCACTGGTTATTATTGAGTATTTCATTGAGTGGGTTTTAATGAAGGATTATCTGAAATAAGAAATTTGCATAGAAGTATGTATTTATATATACATATTTTACTTTGATTTAGGAATTTTTATATCAAAGTTGTCTTGCCATGTCAACATTGAAAGTTCATTCTCTTAATCACTTTCAATGTAAGAGATATACTTACCATTATATCTCAAGCAAGATCTGGGATCTCCTTCCTTATCTTTGTTGCATCCCAATAATATGAGAACCTACAACTTGGATAAAAAGAAGCGGGAACACATTCCGCCTTGCAAGTCCAACTTGCATCACCCAATTCGGTCTTTAACACCCAGGCCCACCACCCCTAAGGCGATGTTGACCCGTCATTAATTGAACCAACCGTCAACAGGAATACAACTCGATATGCGCAATCCAATATCGCCCCAATAATATGAGGACCCGATACTGGGGTCACTACGCATACGTCCTTACTCTTTCGAGAAGCGACGAGCCCGATCCAGATGCGCTTGCATACAGGAGCTGTCACTTCGGACAGGCGTCTCCCACATGCAATCCCTGGCGACGGAACCCTCCGCCTTGACGGGAGACCATGGATGTCACTTATGTGATCCTCCATATCATATTCAAATTTTAATTAATTATCGTGAATCATATTCACATAATTAATTCTTCCAAGGGAATTATTATCTCTAATCATATTAGAGTATTTCAATTGGACATAATCAATTTAATCATATTAAATTAATTATCAATCCAATTCAATCAATCAAACTTGATTATTTTACTTGAATATATATGGTAATATCTCAAAATACGTATTAATTCGAATTTTAATAATTAGAAAAATACATCTTAATCCCTCGGACATTATCCCGGCCCTACCCGCTGTCATGGCCAGTACCGACGAGAGTGGGACGGACCACATACGTTGCAACCCGCAACCCCAATGCTCTCCGACTAGGCACCATATCCGCCTCGGGAAAGGATAATGCCAAATTGATTAATTTCTACTTGAGATGATCATCGGTTCTTCAACCGAAATTGTACCATATAGTAATAATCAAAACATTTTTGATTATAAGGAAATTTGCTAGACAAATTCCCAAATCCTATTCAAGCATCAAGTTTGAAAGATTGTGGTTTCCAATTATGATTTAGATCACATCTTAATCAATTATTGGTTAAGGCAATGTCATTTAAGGGAATAATTATCATCAAATATTTCACAAATATTTATGCACAATTATTCTAGGAAATTAAACAATTTAATTTCACTAAATGATTAAATGACAATCACCAATCAAACATTAAGTTTGATGAATGTGTTTCCAATTAAGATTTAGATCAAATCTAATCAATTAATTGGATGAGGCCAAGTCAATTATGTAAATAATCATCTTCAAATATTTCACAAATATTTTTCATGATTATTTCACGAAATTAACAATTAATTTCACTAATTGACAATCACTTGGTTCTTGATTAGGACTGTAATTTCAGCAGTGACCCCTTCTTACTAAAATTAGCATATCTCAATCATATTAAATCCAAATTAGACAAAATCAATTTTCATATATTGCTAATTTGATTTAGGACAGAATCCAAGTGATGTTACACGCATTTCGAGGCAAGTCTAAACAGTAATTAACATTTTAATCACGTTCAGATCTACAGTTCCCGCAACAGTGTATACATGTTCATTAATACAACCATATCTAGAGCATACGAAATCCGATTTACGTAAACTCAGGTCCTATGGTTTCCTTATTTAATGGGGAACAAAATCCAAGTATTAAATTCGTGTTTAAACAATTTAAACAGTGCCGAATTTATTTCCTAAACAGATCTGCGAAATCAAAGGCGATAAAAACTTTCGCGACCTTAACGAACCCAAGTCGTCCTCGGTTTTTCGAATCATATTCGAAACCGTCGACCTAAGGCTCTGATACCACTTGAAGGATATGGGATTATCCTCAAGCGCATCACGGAAGTGTGATCGTCGTATCGGATACGACGAAGAACGACTAGTCGTACTAGTTGTTCGGTGCAGCGGAATTTAAAAAATTTTACTCGATGAAACCACATGATCCGAGAACCATTCTCAGATCGTTTTATCTATAACCACAAGTATAATGCAATACCTCTTGAAGCGTGGTTGATCAAATCTCTAAAGAAAGAGACCTCCTGTCTCAAGTCCGATCGTTGGCGAGACTGCTTGCGAGCGCGGGGATGAACCGCGTTGTCCTCGCAATCCAAGAAGATGATCCAAGCATGGTTGCTCCTGATCTCATCGCACGTGATCAAACGTCTCCTTCGTGAGAGGAACTCTCCAAGAAGACGGAGAACCGAAGAACGTCGAAGCGACGGCGCGGTGGCGAAGGCGACGACGGTTCTCTCCTCTAGGGTTTGGTGGTCGGCCACCAATTAGAGGGAGAGAGGGTTGACGTGTGTAGAGAAGAGAGAGAGAGAGAGAGAGCTCCAATTTTGCAATTCATTAGAGAGCATAGAATGCCTCTCTATTTATAGGGTTTTGGGATCCATGGAACTCAATCCATGGGACACATAAAATCAATGGATGAGATTGATTTGTGTCAATCCAATGGCCAAGATTGTTGTTGTCAAAAGCAACAAATTTAGGTTAAAATATATTTGAAAAAATCAAATATAATTTAGTCCTAAATCAACCCAACAAATAAGGAGAGAATGTGCATGGAGATTTCATCTCCATGCACCTTCCATGTTGGACGGCCACCCATTCCATATAGGAATGGTGTGCCGCCCACTATGGGAGTCCAAGGAGGCAATCTCATGGATTCCCATGAGATTGCATATCTCCTTGATTTTTTCTCTCTTATTTATTTGCAACAAATTTGTTGGATTTTATTCTTCAAAAATAATTCACAATTATATTTGAGAATATTGCATTCTTGCCATGGAAAAAATTGTGAATCATATTCACAACCCAAAACAACATATAATTCATATTGTTAATTAATTACACAATGTGTATCCAATACACATAATAATTAATCAACACATATAAATTATAATTAGCTCTCTCTAATACATTATAAATCACATTTATAATATATTATGAATAATTGGATATTTCTATCCACATTATTCTTATCCACATTAATTAAATCACATTTAATTAAATTGGATAATTTCTTCACACATCAAGATGATTAAATCACATTTAATCATTATTTCTTCATTGCTTAGATCTTATGGAATTATTCTTGAACCCTTCAAGAATAATGCAATCTCTCCGCAGATACTTGGAGATAAGGACAGGGCGATTGTATTGTTCCACGTATAGTGACATGGATATTGAGATCATATCTCAAATCCAGATCGCGGGCCTCCCATAGATGCTTGATTAAATCAAGACCGTAAATCTAATCTTCTCATTGTATCTGAATCACATTCAGATCAATGTCCAATACTTGGACCAAGATCAGATCACTTCTCTACTGAGAGGAGTCACTAAAATCCAGACCCGTTTCATCACTCCCTAGGAATGGAAGCGTCATGGTTATACAACCGTTTATGATCAAATCACCCTCAGGTATTCCCAATACCTGTACATCCTGCATACTGGAAGACTCAGACTAAACCCGAAGTATCGGATCAACTTTATACTGTCTACTTCATGGTTTTATCAGTAAGTTTCTCATTCGATCATTGGGAGTTGGTATCGATCATACACTTTCTAAAAGCGTATATCATACCTAGGTCTTGATCATATACTAAAAGTATATATCAAACCTACAAATTCAGTCAAGCTTCCAAAGCGAGACGACCATGCGCATGGAATTTGATTCATCCCAATATCTCATGAGTGAGCTCATGTCTTCCGGTTCAGTAACTGAACCTGTATGATCCCTTTGAGAGATCGTATTTACTCATATGCCCTTATATGCACACCAGCGCGCCGGTGTATAGACCTTTATTAGGTCATCAACCTATTGGTCTGCCAAATGTACACACTCAGACATATAGTAACACATCTGTCTCCGGTCAGAGGATGCGTGCCTATATCATGACAGCTTATGATATAGGACTTTGGTTATCTCGATCTCGTTAAGTCAACTCTTTGACCTAACTAATCTGACACCTCCGAATCTCTATTCCTATGCAGAGGACCTGCATCAAGAGGTCGGTCAGATATCAGCCTTCAGAGATAAGGATTGCCATCTCCTACTCAGGCTGGAGATCATCTCTTAACAATCATTTGACGGTGCTTGATGAGTCCTCAATCTAACTCTTTAGATATCCATCCAAGCACCAGCCTCTATGATTCAATAGTTGAATCAACAGCTGTATGATTATTAAGATGGCCATGGTACATAACCCTAATTGTACTAAGGGACCTATTATACAAATTATTCATTCTTCATTTCAGATCAGGGAATGATATGTGTAATAACATTTATTGCATAATGGTTCGCCGTGGGCTCGCATTTCCAACAGTACCCACATGGTGAAGTTAAAAAACCAATGAGCTAAAAAACAACCATTAGAACCTATATGAAGGTAGATAACCAGTATACTGAAAGTTTCAAGAAGTAGACATCTCAAAGCTTAAATAAAACATGTAGTACTTATATAATGAAGAAAAAAATATCCAGAAATTGAAAAATAGGTAACTACCTCAAACTCTTGTCTCTTTATTCCAGCTCCAAGACGTAGAATTTTCAGAAGTGCTTCAGACCTCTTAGCCAAGAATTCGTCGTAACTCAGCCCATCAGGGGGAGAAAGTTGAGCATGGGTCAAAACAACTACAGCTCTTCTCCAAATTCTTTTGCCAAAACTATCGGTTATTGCTCTAATGACCTGCCTATCTAAGTTATCAACTCGATAGGAATCCAAACGATCTACGTAGAGAAGAACATCAATAGTCTTGTTTAGAAGAAACCTGTCAATCCATCAAATTGGTTTGCATGAATCAACAGATAAAAAAACAGGATGCATAAAAACCACCATCTAATATCAGCCAACTAAATCATATTTATTTACGAAAATAAAAATTGAACAAACCAGAGAATAAAGGAGAAAAACAATTATTATCTAGGATAGACAGTATCCATGGTATAAGCCAAAATGAAATCAACAGATTAAAAGCAGGAGATTAAAAACCATCTTCAAGAAGTTTAGTTGTATATACAACTTACCAATCACAGTACGCACAAGACATGTTGTCATTGAGAATATATCTCATGTGGAGACTCTAATTCTACTTTAACAATTTCGTAAAAATTAACCAAGTATGCTGAATTGCTGATTACTTCCGTGTATACAGAGCACCATGCCCCCGAGCAAATATAAACACTTGATCAATATATGGATATGATGATTACATGTTTACCAGATACTTGGGGAAGTGTTCAGTTGAGTAAGGACATTCAATTTCGTTCTATGTTCAGATTTTGTATACCAAAATTTGCAGTAACATGTGCATTCTTATTTAACTAAAATCTTCTTAGTGTTAGCTAGTTTAGTTCTGATGCATTGCCCAACATCATTTAGTTACTTGAATTTTTACTTTAAGTAGTACTTAGTATCTATTTAATAAATTCTCCAACTCAAATCTGGTTCGTATTTTGAAGGAAACGTGATGATATAATTGAAGATTTCTGGAAGTGGCCAAGTTTCAGATTCGAATGAGTGCTACTTCGAAGATATAGCTCTCTGCAAGTTGGTCAGATTCAATCAAGTTCATAAAGTTAGATATTTCAGAGCAATATAATCTGGAAGTGTTTTAGCCTTGATAATAGTTTCCTTCTAATGCACCCGTTCCTTTTGCATGTATACCCCTAGAAGGGCACCTTTTGAAAGTTTTCAGTTTGATGAAATAAAGAAGCTACCAGAACCCCTAATATCGGGCTTATGAGAAAAAAATTCTCCAACTCAAACATACTTGGGAATATCTTATTATTGCGCTACTTGACATGAAAGTGCATGAGCATTGAATCAAGTTGAAATAAAATGTCACATCTGCAATAGTCTATGTGCGTCGACCTTTATATTTTAGTTATTAGAAAACAAAATCCATTGATCACCTATTATTCAGCAGACTATATATTTCTTAGTCCTTGAACTCCCAGGACTCTGATTTGCAGGGAACTTTTTAAAACCTTGAATATGACAAGCTGTGATAAAGGAGCTTGCATGTTATCTATATCTGACAGTTCTTGGGAAATCACGATCAGCGATAATGTAAGCTTTAAATTTTCAAATGATCGTCCTTTACTGGTACATTTCTTAAGATACACATCTACCTCATTGCATATTCTCCACCTTAAGTTACAAGATGGAAAGGAAAAACCAAACAAACCTCTTGATGATTTCAAGGGCATGCTCATTCACATAGCCACCTTCAACCAGTCCAGGCGTGTCGATTATGTTCAGAGTAAATCCAGCCCTTGTCCTCGAACACATCATTGGCCTGAGTCCTTCAGACTAAAAGAAAAGAATTTCAGACACGTAAAATTTAACAATGAAACACATAGTCGTGACCGCAGCAACGGTGACGCACTGTCAACAAACCTGGAATGCACTGACAGCAGCAACCCGCTCCCCCAAAATAGAATTCACGGTCGAGGACTTACCAACACCCCCTTTACCCATGACGAGAATAGTCAGTGTACTCGTATTCTGCAGATAATTCCAACTCATTGTTTATTCTCTCTAGAAGGATGAAAAGAAATTCGCTTTGTAGTAGGTAGGTGGAAGGGGTGATGATGCATACCTCCTGCTTAAGTTTACCTAGCAACTCAACCAATTTGTTCTGAGTGGCCATAGGGAACTGCCGGATACCAGACCACTCGCGTGTTGCTTGCGATGCCATCAGTTCCTTTCCTGTGAATTAGACAGCAGAATTTAAAAAAAAATGGACGCGAAAAGGATTTCTTTCTTGCGGATGTCAATCACACTTTTGTAATTGTTTGAGAATTATCCAACATACAGTTGACAGTTGGATTCTACATAAACGTATGACCACTTGCATAATGCAAAAGGAGGAGTTTTTACAGATAGTTCAGCACTTGATAGTAATAGCTAGCATGGTGATTACAATAAACTCTAAATTAAAATTTATATCACACTTCTATCTTTCTTGGACTAATTAGCTCGAACTATTTTCATGGGTTTTGCGCGAAACCTGGGGGAGATCTCCGTCAGCTCGCGGCGGGGCGAGGGTGTGGCATATCAAAAGCACAAAGAGTGGCTCGGAAACTGGTCTCGTGTTTGCGATTGCGAAAGAAGAGAACGAAGAACGATACAATAAGAGGAGGAATCCAAAGCCTAGAATGTGTCGGAGCGTACATACCGAGAGGGCGAGGGACCTCTGGAAGAAGGTGGGGGGAAGGGGAGAGGTGCCGCTATCGACGGCTTCTTCCTATCCTGATATCCCTTCAGAGAGCTGGGGTTTTGGGGAATTTTGCGCCTTTGCCCTATTATGTGAATTTTTGTAGTCAGACCATCAAATTATATATATTTTATTCTATTACATATATTATGACCCGACACATGAGTTGCATTTGTATTAGTTTTATGGGATTTTTACCCGACAGACTCTATAATCTTTTCCAATTACTTTTACGATCTTTGAAACATCGTAATTCCTCTCTCGACCTTGTAAAATTGCTAACCTTTACCCTACAGACTCTACGGTTAAGCCCCGTTAATTGACCCGTTAAAATTAACCGGACTCTGTTATGTTCATTTATATTATACCCATTTTGTTTATTAAATTTACATGGAGTGTCACTCCATCATCCTAGACCCCTCCCCTCCGGTCGTCG
Organism: Ottelia alismoides; assembly: GCA_037367405.1. NCBI lineage: Eukaryota > Viridiplantae > Streptophyta > Magnoliopsida > Alismatales > Hydrocharitaceae > Ottelia > Ottelia alismoides. The sequence continues at coordinate 767,518 of JAZKJV010007172.1, read as the reverse complement.
TTGCTTCGCTCCCCCCCACCCCGCGCCCCCGGCGATGTTGCTCCCCCTCCCCCCCCGCCCCCGGCGATGCGGATCCCTGCCCCCCCACTCCCCTGATCGTTGCTGCTTCGCCCACCCCCCCCCCCCATCGATGGAGCCCCCGCCCACCGACGATGTGGAGCCTCCCCCCCCCCCCCTCCACCGCCGCTGCTTCGCCACCCCCCCCCCCCCGCTGGAGGCTCTCCCCCCTGTCCGACCGACGTCACTTTCTGCAGGATTTTTTTGTTTCCTATTCTTTTTTTATTTCGGTTAATCCTAACCGTTCGATGGAAAATTGGTTAGGTTAACTCGAGACTAACCCAAGTATTTGACTCAAATATAGTTAAAATTGACGGCAGGATTTGTTGGGTAAGACGGAGCAAGTTTACGAGGTCGGGGGAAGAATTACGATGTTTCAAAGGTCGTAGAGGTAATTGGAAAAGATTATAGGGTTTGCCGGGTAAAAATCCCTAGTTTTATTATACTGGCCATACTAAGAGTCTGACAGGCCATCCTTTATCGAGAGACAAGGATCACGGGAAATCCAAGATTCGAAGATTCCACTTGACAACAAGAATCTTAACAATGGTGATTTTTGAGGCCACTCTTAGGGTACGTTCGGTTCGGGAATAAGCAGGAATAATGATGGGGAATAAAGGAGAACAAGGGTCTATTCTTTGTTCGGTTGGAGAATATGTAAGGTGGGATAAAGATAGGAATAAGAGTGAAATAATATGGAATAATGGGGAATAGTCGTACCACTGGGAACTGTGTCGGGAGGAGAATTGGTCCCTTATTCCAAGGTCTATTCTCCAACCAAACAGGGCCTTAAAGTGTGTTTGGTACGCAGGTTAAAGTGGGTTAAACTGGTAGAAGGTAACTTATTTTTGTGTTTTGGTGTTTGAATAAAGTGTTAAACTGGGGATGGGTTTGTCGTGGTGTGATTGTATTGGAGTTTTGAAAAATGATTAATTATTGTGATGTGATTGTATTAAAGTTTGTAAAAGTGAGTAGAAGTGGAGTGGTTTATATTTTTATATTGTATGACAGTATAATATATTATTTTTTGATTAAATTGATGAAAGAGAATTGATATATTTAATATATTAAAAAAAGAGAAAGTGGAGCCCACATGGTGGGGGAATGGATTAAGAGGGGTTTAACCCTCTACCCAAACGAGGACTTAGTCTCCCGATTATTTGAATTTTTACTACCATTTTGCATATATGTGATGCTTAATATTGCGTATGATGTGGTTTGTTTATTAACATGAGAAATTTTTAAGTCGTGCATGCATGCATATATGGATGAAGGTATATCAAAAATCTATAATTTTTTTATAAATTATTTATTTTTTGAATTAAAGTGTTGAATATTCATGATCGGCTATACTATTATCCACACACCATTTATATGTCGTGGCTCATGCATATGTTTAATTTATATAAAGCATTTGTAATATTCCGAATTGGTTATATTATTGTTCACATAACATTGAGATAATTTATAATGTGTATTTTTGACTTAAATTGTTAAACGTTGATTGATTGTTGGTCTGCAAGTCATTTAGAATAGATATATATCATGCATTTTACTTGCACAATTTTATTATCTTATAATGATTACATAAATTTTATCACCGCAAAATAAATTATTTAATATTCAGAATTTCATATTTTTCAATTTTTTTAAGGACAACAGAGTAATGGATCTGATTCCTATTCATATTGAAGAGGTCGAGCAAAATCATGTCAATCGCATGTCTAAAACACGAGAAAAATCCAAAATATGGAAGGATTTTGACATGATATTCTTTGACAAAAAAAAGGTAAAATGTGAAACATGGAAACCCCCTCCCCCTAATGGTCAAGTGTAAGAAGCATTGGCTCCCATTTTAAAAGATCACGGCTCGAATCCCCCCCCCCCCCTCTAGTATCAAAAATATCTGAAACATGTGGTTATCTGCTTGTTGTTAGTACTAGAATGGGTACGAGTCATCTATTGTGCCACATTGAAGGATGCTTGAAAAAAAGGCTATGAAAAATGGACAAAAACTCTTAACCTGTGAACACGGTGAGAATGAATCTACAGATATTTCGAAATTTACGTTTGATGTGGATCGCACTCAATGTTTGATAGCAAATACAATTATCATGCATAAATATCATTTCTCTCTCATTAAACATAGATGATTGATGAAGGCATTTCAATCATGCTCTCTTGAGCTTGTGTCATTTTATATGAGAACGGTTAAGAGGGACGTCATGAATATTTATGCATTAGGGACAGAGAATTCGAAATGTTTTGTTAGATAAAATGTTCAAAGAATATCACTTACATTTGATACGTGGATTTCTCAACAAACACTTGGATACATATGCATCGTTGCACGTTATATAGATAATTTGTGGAGACGACATAGTCATATATTCAACTTCATGCATATTCCGCCGCCTTATAATGCAAGCACTTTGGATGGAAGTATCTTGAAAATTTTATCTTCATCGAACATTCAGTCAAAGTGTTCATTGTGACAATAGATATTTATTCTACAAATAATAGTGTTGTATCCACCTTGAAACTCAATTTAGGTGGAAGAGGTCTAATTCCTCGTAATGCTCATTTTTTCCCATACGAGGTGCAATGCCCACATATTAAATCGATAGTTCAGGATGGTATGGAAGAGATGCATGATGATATACATAAGATACGTGAAAGTATTAAATTGGTGAAAGGTTCTATTGAGCAATCGCAAGAAGGCTTTTAAAGATCCCGCGAGAAGAGACCGGTTTAGAGCCATAAAAAAAGAAGTTGTCCTATGATGTTCCCAGAATCCCAGTAGATGGAATTCTACCTTCATGATGTTGAGAAACGATATATTCTTTAAAGATGTTTTTGTACAATTAGTCATGCTTTTCCAGTTATCACAATTTGTCATATAATGATGAGTAGTTGTGTGCAAGTACATCATGTGATTTCTATAAGTTTCCTATGATACAACCAATTTTTTTGGCAAAAGGTACTCCACTTCATATCATTTTTCTATTAAGTATGCAAGGTTCACATGTACCTAAGTTTGCAATGCCATGGTACTAATATTCGTTGGCAAGAAAGAGTGAATGACAAGTTTGAAAAATACTGAAAGGATTGTAAAAGTCATGTTAAAGAAAATGCATGGTTCAGGTACAAATCAACAATTTAAAAATGTGGAAAAGGACATACTTGTTGAACATGAGACTGGGAATAATGGTCGTGCAGTAAGTGTTGGAGATATGGATGATTCTTTTGCAATGTTATCAAGTTCGAGGGATGTAATCTTGGGAAGAAAATTGTTGCATTTAATTATGATTCCATCGTAACTTAGACGAATGACACAATTATCATGTAAATAGGCATTCGTTGTATTGGAAGATATTTACATATTGCAGTCCTACCGTGTAAACGTGGTGATTCTTGGGACAAAGAAGTGTCTGGACTGCGTATCTCTCGATGATGATTGCGGGGCTCCCCATTAATATTCATAATCTGTTGTTGTTGATGTAGAGGTCAACTGTCCAAAATATATGGCATCCACATTTTACAGTAAGGGCCCGTTCGGTTCGAGAATAAGCAGGAATAATGATTGGGAATAAGGAGAATAAGGGTCTATTCTTTGTTCGGCTGGAGGATAGGAATAAGGAGAATAAGGTGAAATAAAGATAGGTAACATGGGATAAAGATAGGAATAAGAGTGAAATAAGATGAAATAATGGGGAATAGTCGTACCACGGGAAACCGTGTTGGGAGGAAAATGGGGCCTTATTCCCCTTATTCCACTCCCCTTATGACCCAAACGAACAGGGCTTAAGGATGTGCGGACTGCATGTAAAGTGATGTATCTAGTCCTCGTTAGAACTATAGAATTTGGTTCATAGAAATGTTAATTATAATAACTTTGAAAAGGTACTTAACGAGAGTATGGAATGCGTAAATATAAATTGAGCATTGCGAGAGTGATTTGAATTGTTCCCTATGTTGGAATCAACAATTGACAAGTAAACTGGGATTCTGTTTTTTTTCTAATTCACTGAGATTTTGTTTCCAACTGTGCATGTTTGCACCACTTATTTGACATTTGTTCTTTCAAGCTTTAATCATGTTATGTTAGATTAATTAAATGGAAAAAGTGATGCTAGCAGTTGCTTGAAATACTAATCGTATGAGATAATTGGCAACAAGGAAAGATGCATCCAAAATTTTAAATAGTACGTGTAACAATTGCAATGGAAATGAAAGATATCAAGTCTCATTACAGGGACAAAATACTGCGCATACAAATCATGCATTGACAAGTCACGTTGGTGTAGCCTGAAAATAACATGCCTGTGAAGTCCGGACAAGATAAATCATACCAGTGAAGCTTAGATACGTTTACAGCTTTAAGAATACACAACTTAATCATTATAGTAAGTTGGTTTGAGAGTACATTCAAGTGAAAAGAATATTGTTATGTAAAATTGTGAGGTATTTTGATTTTTACAAATACTAAACAATACTAAAATGTATACTTTATTTTTACTATAAAATTGGAAATCACCTTCAAAATAAAATATTATATGCATTTTGTTGATTTCTCTATGGATTAGTTGTGATTTTTTATAAATTTTAGTTTTTCTAAAAAAATTTAAGGATTTTAATTTTTTTATTGATAGTTTTTTTGTTTACTATTCAGAATATGGTAAAATACATGTAATGTATTTTTTATGGGATTTTTTGAGTTCTATTTGAATTTTTATGTATTTTATAGGCTTCGTTTTATTTCTAAGTTATTAAAAAATGGAATGATTTATTTTTCAAAATGCTTTTTATACCGTATAAAGCGTTATAATACTATTAGTATTATTTTTTATCTGATTTTATTGTATGTATTCGATTTAAAATGTATTTTTATAAGTATTTAGTATTAATATCATATACAAATATATGTGTGTGCGCGCGCATGCGTGTGTGTGATTTCCTTCCAGTAGGACGCATCTGTTTATAAGTGCATATAAGTATCGAATTGAATTATTATCGGATGAATTTATGTTGATTCGATTCGATACATCTAGAAATCGATCCATAAGTCAAATTCATATTTGAATTATATTTTTTTCGAATAGGACCTTTTTCAAATAAACTGTAATCGAAATTTCAATGACTCAATTCAATTGGGGGCATGATATTTTAAATATGCTATAGGTCATGGATGGGTAGGGAGGGTAGAGAAGTTGTTCTTGAGATACATAGAGAGAAAATGGAGTAACAAGTATGGCAAAAAGTTGGAAAGAGAACGTCTAGCTTTTAATCTCAAACATTCAAAGTTAAGAGAAATATCTTAAGGATGACGATAATAAAAAAACCTCAAATGTGGAGTTATTTTTATGTCCGACTCTATTTTATATATTTCACACTTGTTTTGCTTAACACCAAGGGTGTATTCGGACAGATGATTTTATCGAAGAAGATAACCCTCCCAGGAAAAGGGTTATCCGACAGATTTGGGTATATGATTTTATAACAAAGAGAGTTGGGTGTGATGTGATTGCATTGGAGTTTATAAAAAGATTACAAGTTGAGTATTTTTTTTAAAAAAGGGAAGGGTCTATTTTTAATATGGTATATTGTAATATTTTTGTTGTGATATATGAAAAAATGTGTGATTTGATGTATTAAATAAGAGATAGGGTGATTTTCGAGTGGGTCCACGTGACAAGGAATGGGAAATGCGTTGGTACGTCCCTTGAGCGTTAAGGATGTGTATTTGGATTAACGGAAAGGAATTATAATGTAGTTATTTGTGGAATGAAATGAGCCAATGAATGGAAGTAATCTCTCCATTACTATGTTTGGTACAACTAAGGTGTGGAATCAACAAATACAATTCCGAATCCTTTCTTCTGTTTGCTATCTCCTTGCATGAGTGGAATATAATAGGACTAATCACAGTTTCCATCCACCCTTATTCTATTATCATTGAATAAATACCATTTTCGTTCGCTTTTTTAAAGCACTATTATTACCACAAATATAAACGACTAGTTTTAGAGTTGTCAACTATTATTACAAAATATTGGTAATTAGGTATCCATTATTTAAAATTAATAAAAAAATCCCACCATTACTTAAAAAAGTAATTACTTCAATCCATGAATTCTTTGACAAAGTCTTCTTTGTCATCGTCTAAAAGGCTGAAGAAAGCGTCTATTGCTTCTGGTTCATGAGCCATCGTCAAGCAAGCTCTATGTCGTTCTTTTTTGTCGTATACCTCATTTTTTTAAAAAATCTTCATTTAATTTTGATCGATGTCGTGTAACATTGCCACCCAGTGCTTGACTAAATTGTGTTCTCGACACTCTAATTTCCGCTAAATTTAGCATTGCAGCATCCATAATTGCTTTCCCCGTGTTATCAACTCCTGGTCTTCATCGTTTATTGCAACTATTAATAGTAGTGGTTCTTCATTCTCATTTATATTCCTCTCGATTTCATTATTAGTCACGATATTTTAATTTGGTGTTTCAAGATTGATCCCATCAGCTATCTCTATAGCCCCGTGTGCAAGGTTTCTAGTAGCACAATCCTTACCAAATATAGTGCAAAATTCACTATAAAATGGGAATTGCTTATGCCTTTAGTGAGTTACATTTTTATGGTTCACATCAACAAGCATATCATATAATTTAGTTATTTAGATTAAAAAATAAATGACATTATAGTAAAACTTACCTATATGTAATTCTCCCAGACATGATTTTCTATGACGACACGCTTGTATATTTGAATCATACCCAAAAATACTTGTACGTCCATGTAGCATATCCCATATGATAGCAAAATGAGTTTTAAATACTTGTATCAGTGACATAATATGTGGTTTTTCTTTAACTCCACGTCCCGGTAGTTTTTGTCAAAGGCTTCTTTCTAAAATTCTCAAATATCCAGATTTGAAGCCAATGTCAGCTTTATGTGTTCCGGCTTGTACCAACTTCAACATCGATTCGATTAATTTTTTATCTTCTTCTTTTGTCTATTTTCTCTTATTCTTAACATGAGCAAAATTCCCATCAATATATTGACTCATACCTATTCAAGAAATTAGATATTATTTATTTTTGAGAGGAACACATCAAACAAGGAAAAGTATATATGAGAAAAATACATGAAGAATTGGGCATTCTATTTCTACTTCAATCGTGTATTAAACATCTCATTGGCCAAATTATCTCTCAATGCGTTCCACCCATCCGATGCTTCAACAGTTGTTATTGGATCGATATCCTTATCATCTGACGGGCCTTTAACGGGATCCTCAAGAACTTCATTTTCATAGGATATCTTTCCATCTTGTTTCTTATATGGTTGTGAACTAAACCACATGCAATAACTATTTTATATTTGAACTCTTATCGGATTAAACGTGGGACTTCTTAAGATTGTCCATCTACACTTAAGTAAACTAAAAATCTTTCTATCACATTTCTGACATATGTGTGCTTCGTATTAAAAAATTCTTCCGATGTTGTTGGTTGGTAACCATGCCTTCATATGTTAAGATGGTAGCATTGACTTTTATATGGAGCACGAAATCCTCTCCATTCATATATCCGCAATCCACGAAGTAATATTGTCCTATATTTGAATCAATTCAAAATTATAAAAAAGATTTGTTGTGCAATAGCAGTACCAGACGTAAGACGACATGTATTTACCACGTGGAATAACTAAGCCATCTTTTCGAGTTAGTGCATCGCGTAAAATACGACTATCCCTTGTTGAACCCATTGTTTTTGAAATCGGACCGGACCGGCCGGTTCGACTGGAGAACCGGTCCGGTTAACCGGTTTATGCCGGTTCGGTTCGATTGTCCAAATTTTAGTTAACCCGTCCGGTTCAACCTATTCTTTTACTCGGTTTAACCATGTTCAACTGAATTTGAACAACATTTATTTTTTAAATTATTTAAAAATTTTATTGGTAGTGGAAGTTGAATCCATTACCTTTGGTTACCTGTTTCACACTTTTAATTAACTACACTAACACAACTTTTTGCATGAATTGAGTTTTAAATTTAATTAAACTATTATCATGTTATAGAGCATCTAGTCCAAATAATGTGTGTGTGTGTGTGTGATATGTATAGTATTTGACGGTGTATAAGAAAAATACTTAATGTACAGTGCGAAATATATACATTATCTATGTATTTTATATATTTCAAGTATATTCAGTGTATATTATATATATATATTATTTCATTTCGGTTTGATTAGCCGGTTCAACAACTTTTTTCACCGGTCCGGTTTAATCTGGTTTTAAATAATGATGACGTCATCATCCGATTGAATCGGTTTGGTTACATGGTTCGACCCGGTCCGACCATTTCAGCAAGGTTTCTTATTCGGTGTCCGGTTCGGTTTCAAAAACCTTGGTTGAACCTTCCTGTGAACCCCCGAGGATCCGGGTACCCGTTTACACACATTTCGCGTTACAACATTCATTCGCATTAGATCGCATAAGCTACAGAAATATAGGGAAATTTTTCGTGTTGCAATAGTTTTATCTGACATTCACATCCACAAGCTAATAGAACAATTGTCACCAAAATATCATTTCATTAATTTCCATATGATTTTACAACATGTACAATGTCTGACGGTACATATAATATCCGAAAAATCTGATTAAAGAGAAAAATCATTTTACAATATCAATTGAACTAAAAATTGTAATAAAACCACATACCGTCTGGTATAGACCTGGTTTCCTGGAACCATGTATAGCTATTGAACAACAGGCTGTTTACCTGCCAAACATGTTAGGAAAGAAGAGGCGTCAGCGGGAGCTGGTACCTCCCAAAAACTTATAAAATAACATGCATTTATTATTTTCAAAAGAAAGCAAGTAGAGTTGCAGGAACAACTCAAATTAAAATTTGATTCTACTTGCAAATGTAAAAGGTTTCCAAATTTCTAGCAAGCACCTCTCATGATTAGCTATTATCCCAACATTTCCCACATAAACATATTTCTATGCTAACTCATTGATCATAAGTATGTATATTTTATTCTCATATTACTCAGAGATCATATTTGTGGATTTTGATGATGGGAAAGGTGAGATGAGAAGATATAAAGATTTATTAAATTCTTAAGTCTAGTGGATAATCTGTGGTCTTGGTTCTTGTGAAACCTCACACTATGACTCTAAGCCTTGGAGAATGTCTTAGGGTTGGGGTGCCTCCGTAGGCATGCGGTGTTGTATAATGCATCCTAACTAAGTTCCCAACACGTCCACTAACTTAATGAGACTTCGAATCAGATTATAGTTACTTACAATTACCCAACTTTGATTGTAATCCTTTCAACCTCAAGTGCAACTGTCTCAGATGTAACCCCAGATGATGTAGATATAGATATGTATGATCTGGATGTAAAATCGCCAAGTCTGTTGGCGAAGAAAACTCAAGCGGTGAAGAAGCCAACAAAAGGGCTCTTCCGTCTCGCCCTCTAATTGGAAGCGCGGTCCAATAGAGGGATATGTCTACTCCAAACTACGCCACTGAGACGGGTGAGAGAGACTTCCCGGAAAAGTCGCTCTAGAAAATGGCCCGACTAGTACGGGCAACCGAGCTCGTATGTAAACTGAAAACCAAGGATCCCCCGCCTAGGTATCCTAAAACAGAGGGTCAGCGGAACCAGTCTAACGTCGGGATCCCAACGAGGCGTAAAAACACTGCGAGCTCGCGTAAAAACCGAAAGAGGACTGGGATCCTAGACTCGCGCACTTGGCGGCCGCTGCCCGAACTGGGCTTCCTATTCTCCTGCCCAGCTGAGGGTCACCGCGCCCTCGCACGGTCAGGTATAAGGTCCACCATGACCGGCACAGTTAATTTTAAGCCAGTACTGATTCACTGTTATCTCTTCTTAAAAAGGTCTTACCTTTAAGTTAGATAAATAAAGACATCATTCTTTTATGGAATGTCTATAACTTATTGCTCGTGATCATTGTCCGTTGTAATGATTTGAACCTCACCAAGATCTCTTTCCATACTCAATTGTTCAACACATATGGTACCTATCTTTCATGTTCAGTTTAAAGCTTGGAAACCAAACCGGATAAGTATAATGAGTGTCTTATTAGTCCAGGTCAGATTCTTTGAATGAAATGAAGGTCAGATGTTACACCCTTGAGAGAAAAGATTGGTTGAACCTAACTTCTTTAGTGATAAAAGTTTCAATTATGTTTTAAGGAGTATACATGAAAACATCCAACAAAAACTAAAATGCCTTTGTGCTTCCTGGATGGTGTTTCTCTCGTTGTTTGCTTGAAATTTGCTCAATATGTTTATGTCTCTTCTTCTAGCCATTCAGAGTCAAATCTATAAAACACCAAATAACATACTTGACGCATACCTTATCAAGAATAACTTATCCTAAGCATGAAAACAAAAATCAAAGAATGTAAAAACTTTGTTCCATTAACCGAGAAAATGACCTTCGCATATAAACTTTGAAGATTACAAAGCGACCAAAAAGGGTCGGCCTCTTATTTTATGCCACTTGGTATTGAGTTTATCCCATTTCAAGGTACTTTGGCTACATGTGCCTAACAACCGAAATTAAAGGGATAATAGTTGATTAATCCATGTGAAGAATGTGAAGGTCACTCATAAGTGTTTTCATGGAGAACCCATAAGCAGAAGTCCCCTCTTTTTTTTTAGTGTGGAAGGAAATAAAATTTACAGAACAAGGTCAACGTGGACATCAATTGCAATAATAACATTTGGGTCAAAGTGGACATCAAATGCAATAGTATCATTTGGTTATCGGTCTATTTCAAGTTTCTCATCCTTAATTTCATTCAGATGTGATTCATTTACAACACAAGTGAAATCTAAACTAATACAGTACCTGGCTTATGAAAATGTTTGGGTGTTTACTGACCACGTCAACTATGGATCCAATAGTTGCTTATATATTCAACAACTCTACCAGAATATACCAGTGTATGGGAACCAAGGAAAGACAGGAAAGGGATTAAACCTATACACATACTACCCAACAAAATCACTAAATCCAGTCCATTCATCAAGGATCAACATGATCTTTTAATACAAATGAAGTCCAAACCATCAGGTTTATTAAACGAAAACTGCAGCAACAGCAGGCGGAAAGGTTTTGAAAAACACATAAAGGCAGAAAAAGGAGGGTTGAGAAGTGCATGCATGGCAGCAATCGATAGAGGATGGGATTGTACATATAACCTCAATTTAGAGGATGGTCTTGACATGCAAGAAGATCTCTAGAAACTATAGCTGTTGGCTTCCCTTGGAGCAGACCAACAACTCAGAAAAGAGCTTCAGTAAGAGGTTTCAGCAGAGCTTCTTGGCTGGATTGGGGCAGCCGAGTGTTGTTCCTAGAGCAGCAACCGACCAAGGAGAGAAGGAGCTGATGCCCTTCTCGTTGGATCTCTTGGAAGGAAAGTGAAGGGAATTCCGGGGAGATATGAAGAGAATAATAAGGGTCTTTGGGGGGGTATTTATAAGGAGGAGTGGAGCCTTGAAGGTTTGTCACGTGGAAGCAAAATTGGGAGCAAGTGGAATAGCCGAGAGATTACAGCTGTACAGTAAACAGTGCTAAAAAAATGCTTATTTATTGTATAATCTTTATCACTTATTTGAATAACCAAAAATCCTCCATACTCGCACATCACATCATCGATTTGGCTGCACAATGGCTCGTTATGATCGTCTCTGAATGACGATCAATATGAGTCTAATATTGATATACTTCCGATCGGATTTGGACGCCCGAACTTTTCGAGAAACGGTTTTAGTTTAAGGTTCAATTTTGTGATTTTAAAAATATCAAACGGTATCCGATTGACGAACGATCGATTCCGTTGGTCTTGTTTCGTCGAATCGGATCTAATGACGATCTCAATTTGTTTCACAGTTTCCGAATTTGTGTCACGGTTTTTCGCGGCACGCATTACGATGCGACCGATTTTTGGTCAATTTTGCCCGATCGAATTTTGATTTACGATCAATTGATCGATTTAGATTGTTTGACATTGACACACAACTTTATTGGATTAATCAGACGCTAATCAGGTCGGGTTCGGGTTTGGCGGATTCCAGATGTTACACTTCCCAACCATGTAATAAATATATAAATTGCATATACGGTGCACGTACTTAAAACATTGACTGAAGTCGTTTGGTTTCTTGTTCTATATCCTGATTTGTTGATTTTTGGAACTATTACATCAATGTATGAGCCATCAAGAGCATCTAACACAATTTCGGACAAGAGAAGCTTTTATTAGCATTTAGAAGCTTATATACGAGCATAAAATATGTATTTAGATTACCTTAAACCATTTCCATCTATCATCATTGGAACTTTCTGGGTAGGTTGTGGTTTCTCATATAGTTCCTTATGGAGACATATAACAATATTTAATACTCGATGAAAGTGTCTGCTTATTGTCTCCCCAGATCGAATAAAGTGGAAATTAATAACTTTATTATTCATGTGATGTGCTAATATTTGGAGAAAGATATCAACTTGTTCATCGTCGTTGATATTTCTTATATCTCTTGATTTTCCTACGGTCTTGAGCATGCCATGTAATTTTTCAAACATAAACATATCCATCCTTGTCATATTGTGGTAACTAGTGTAACTGTCATACAACAAATCTCTGTAGTGATTCACTTCGATGAACATCTAATTCATGCCTCCCTTTTTTTGCAGATTTTATCGTGTAATGCCAAAACATAACATATCGAATAAAGGTAAAGAGATTTACCAATTGCAACATTTTCATCCAATAAATCATCACAACAACAAATCTTATGTAATGATTTCTTTTCCTACATAAACATAAAAAGAGCATTATAATTATACATCTAACCATGAGATTTCTGAAATAGATCAATATATGTCCGTTTTCTGTGAAACTTTACATATCTTTTTTCTCTTTTTACTACAAAAATAGACTTTACTTCTTTATAAGAAATGCTCAATTGATCGATCTAGTTCCTTTATCAATACCATCTTATTATATATTAAAACATGTGGAACATCTACTGTCCATGCATATTAAACTGAGAAAGATAACACCGTACAAATACGATTCCGTATTATTATGTAGAGGTTGGCATTTATCTATAGTTCGTATTACCTATTATCCATATTATCTATTGTCCATATTATCTTCAATTTCATATTATACAACGTGACAAATTCAAAGACTTGTGGTGTTTATATTTTTACTAGGTTCGAATATCTACACGCGCCCATGTTAGGTTGAAAGAATTTAATAATATTTATTTAGTTGGAAAAAAAATTAGAAATGGTAAGATTATAAATTTGAAATGTGATTATTCATCATCTTTTCAGATGTGCATCGAACAAAAGGGTCAGTGCTTCCGACGACAACTTTAATATATCAAATAGATATGTGTTAAACTACCTGAACATTGATCTAGCAAATGCTAGGATAGAGATACGAATATTATTATATCATTGTAATTTGAAAATATGTATAAGTAAATATGCATATACAAAAGTTGATGAATATTAAAAATTTTAACACACATAGTAGTGGATTCAAATGTAGAATTCTGACATGCATAAGAATATTAAATTTTAACAAGAGAAATATAATAACTACCCTTTATATAGATTATCTCATGCATATTTTCCTATCTTAGGAAATATAAATTTATTGGATGTATAAGATACATACCCGATAGAGATGGATCTGAGCAACAAGTGTCGTTAAGGAATTGATTCACGGAGGAAATCCTTGTAATTATGGGGAGTGATGAATATGTGCATGATTGAGAGTAGGGACAAGATATTTAAATATGTGAGATGAACATGAGCAGATATGCTCGTTCCACTCAGAAATTGCATTACAATGGAATTTTAAATAATTATTTAAAAAAATCGTAATTAATTGAATAGGCATCATGAAAAACTATTTTAAAAAAGAGGCATCGATCGACGCTTGAGGTACCGATTTGGGATAAAACCATTGACAAATTGGCAACGATCCCCTCTTCCTTTCTCTTATATATATACCCCCCACCCCCCTGTTCCTCACGCTTCTCCATCCCTCTCTCATTCTACTTCTACCCCCCTTAATTTTACTTCTCTCACCTCTCTCAATCCATATTATCAAGCAACATTTTGACTTCTCGCCATCTCTCTCAATCCGCTATTCTTATTCAAGTAATAATAATATTTTTTTCGTAAATCATTTTATGTGAATATTTTTGTCAGGTTATTTATCAGCATAGGCATATATATTATTGTGGATATTCGATTATATTTATTACTCTCTCTTCAAGTATATCATCTTGATCTAAAGACACACGTTATTTGGGTAATATTACATTTATTAATTTTTTTACTGCATCAATTAGTTAGATATGCATAATTAGATACATTCAAAGAATTTTAATGACATTTAAATGGACATTAGAATTAGGATCTTTTATATATTGCAATTGCAATCAAATGAAAAAAAATAATGTTATATTAAACTAAAAATATTTAATATCATAACTAAGTTAGAGTTTTCATTAACTAATCATTGGTGTCATATAAAATACTTGGAAAATAATGATTGATTAAATTTTAATTAATAACTTAATTATGGTCTAAATATACATTATTGTCATGCTCCGAACACAAATAAACTAAGTACGTCATGTATTTGATTCATACATATGACATCCAACGATGTTCTAGTCTTATTATATGGGGGTGGATCAATCAATATCCTTGATAATCTGGTAGATTATATTGGGGGTAATAAACGTATGGTTATATAATCAGGCCAATTAACATACTTTGATCTACTAGATAGAGTATCCAAAGCCGTTGGTATCCCGCTCCATCAGTATATGCTTACATTAACGTGTAAGTGGTTGTATGAGAGATCAATATTCTTCGCGGTACCAATTCACATTAATGAATCCACCTTAGCAATGATAAATTCAATCATTGATGTGAAATTCATTCACCTTTTGTAGAAGCTACCCCTTCTGGTCCGAAAAACATGCCATCATCATTGAGGTGAAATAATGACATTTAAATTAAGGATTAATCATGTAGTTTCTCTCTCTAAATTAATAAACATATAATTCAACCAGGCCAACAAATATTCAGTGTTTGAGGATATCGAGGATCCCTTACAAGTAAACGTTGAAGATGATTTGTAGATGACAATATCTGAAGATGAAAGTGAGGAGTCTGAAACTCATTCGTTAGATGATGAAAACATACGTGCTAAGACTTATCATGATTTTGGATATTGTTCGCTAGTTCTAGCGTTAGGAAATGATGATAGAAGACACTCTTAATGTGCGAATAATGAAGATGCTGATGAAGTATCGATAGAAGAGCTACCCCATGTGTTTGATAATGAAATTACAAAAGCCAAAGATGTAACATCTGTAGAAAGGTAAGATGATTTTCACTGATGATTATGTATTGAGTTATTGGTTGGGTAGGAGTTACAAATTGAAAAGAATTTACAATATGACCTACATAAGTGTAGTATCAAAATCACATGCAATACAAACCCAAAGCCTCAAACAAGGAGATTTTGCTTGTTGTATGTATTTATGAAGAATGCGAATGGTGTTTGCATGCATCAGAGAGGAAATCTCGAGGGGACTGGTATGTTTCAGGATACATATGAAAACATACATGCTGAAGTCCAGTTCTTTTACTGAAACATCGTCAATACACATATGTATTTGTAGCAAGTATATCTTATCTTCTTTTAGAGCACAAGTCAGTATGACCTCGGGTGCAATTGTGTATAAAATTAAAGATGAGTTGAAGATCGAAATTAATTACACGACAACTTGGAATGCTAGAAGATGTGCAATGGATATTGTTTATGGAAATGAAATTGAGCCAACATGATATTCAAAGATTCATTTGTGCTTTAGAACGGCACAAACCCAGAACTTACACATGGTTTTAGACAGAAGGAGGTACAAACGAGAGTAATGTGCATTTTTAGAGATTGTTTGTTTCATTTGGACTTTGTGGTAGAGTATTCAAAATTTGTCGGCATGTTTTGAGTATTGACGGAACACATCTTTATGGTAGATATGCATGTCATATGTATGCAGCTACCACGATAAATGCATATAATTGTTTATTTCCACTCGTATTTGCTGTAGTCGAAAAGAACAATAACATTTTGGCATAGAGATGGTTTTTTGATTTATCAAGACAAATCATCGCCCGCAGGGATGTATGTTTTATCAAATGGATTGAATTTCAAGATAACGGTGATCAGAGTTATTGGGCAGTAGGTTTGGACAATGGACAATGTTAAAGACACAGGACAAACAATGTATCTTACAGTTTTAACGGAGCCTTTAGAGGAGCACATGGTTTGCTAGTCATATCTTTGATTCTAATAATTTTCTCAAAGTTGATGATTATTTTAACGGTCGTCGTGAGGAGTTAGAGGGAACGACAACATAATTGACCAGGAATATGAAGACCTGCTAGAAAAACAAACTAGAGAGGAAAGACCATGCCACATACGATGATTTCCACTAACACAATTTTAAGTTTGCGGTCGCGATAATTATGCATATGAAGTCAACTTAAATGATCGAGAAAGTGAATGCATGTGCGGTTTTATGAAGATGAAACACTATGTATGTACACATGTCATAGCCCCAGCTTCACGTACTCGTACACACTTGGGAAAATATTATCTATGCTCACACCATTATTCTAGCAAATATTACCGTCAAGCGTACAACTTATTTTTTCATTCCATCACATATAGACATTATTGGGCAGCAGAATACGACCCTATTATGCAACCTCCAATAAATAGGAAAATGAATCCCATATGACTGATGAATCTCGTATTCATCATGCTAAAAGTCAATAATTAAACCCCTAGCTCAATCAATCCAATAAAAACCATCATTAATTCTTAATTTTATCTTGTATTATATTGTGTATATTTAACATTGAATTAATTTCCTTTATTTTCCTTGTATTTATTTTCTCATTAAAAATCCCTAAAAATTAGCTAGAGTAATTGTTCATAACCTCACTAACCCTTAAAAAGACAAAAAAAAATACAAAAACAACTCAAAACCAAAAACATGAAAGTTGCTCGTTAAAAATACCCCCAAAAATAATTTTTTATACAAATGACCTTTTTTGGCTTTTTGTCCAACATGAAACTTGTAGATCTCGTCGAGACGAGCAACTTTCATGTTTTGACTTTTTTCTTAATTTTGCCCATAACTATTTCTTTTGTATTTTTTTCATTTATATTTCTGAATTTTCTGGAGCAGCCACGTGGCGCTCTCTGGAGCCGCCACGTGGTCGCTCCTCACTTCGCCATCCATCACCAGTCTTGACCGTCGGATCTGCTCCAATCCGCCTCCATCTCTGCCGTTCATTTTTCGCCTACTCCCAGCCGTTGGATTAGGCTTCCATATTAGATCTCAGCCACACTTCACCGCCTAAATCTCAGCCATCCGATTGCGTCCTCATCCTCTGGCCACCATCACTCCATGTCACCTCACACTTCTCCATCGTTCGATCAAACCCACCTTCCCATCAGCACCATTCACCTCCGCCTTCAAATATCACCGTTGGATCTGATCTTGATTAGATCTAAGCCGCCTGCTTGCGCTAACATCTCAGCCGCCCGATCGTCATACCATCCAACGCTCCACTTCGTGCCGCGTCGCCCTTTCACTTCAGCCACCCGATTCCACTTGCATCCTGTGGACCACCGCGTTCCATGTCACCCAGTCCTTCCCAACCATCTGATCATACTAAACTCTTCATCTGGGCCTCTCTTTAGCGTTTGTCTATCCACCGTAGGATTAGATTTTATGATCTGATCCATACTCTCCGTTCGCGCCGCCATCTGGACCGTTGGATCACATGATCCAATGGCTCATGCCTTGTCTTCTTCCTCCGTAACCCCCCTTCCCCAGTCATTTCACCTCACGAGCCATCAGTCCCCTTCCATTTTTAGCACTCGTCACCGACCACCTCTCCCACTCGTAACGTCGCCTCCACGAAGCCCTACCCTCCGTCATCTTCGCGCAACCACCATCATGCACTGCCATCACTCCTCCATTAAACCCTCGGCTGTCGAAACCGTCCTCTTCACCACGTAACCATCGAACCTCCTCCACCTATAAAAGCCTTCGCCCCGCCACCGTCAACCATTGTCTACCTATCATTGGGTTGCCCCTAGCTTCGCCCTCCTCCGGTGACAACGGAGGAGGTGTTCGATCCGTGATAATGGGCCCCCTACCCAGGTGTTAACCCATGGCCGCCATGGCCATGCTGCGGCTGGCTCCGCCGCTGCCGAGCTCCGTGCAACGACCGGGTACGCTGGGCGACAACCTCGAGCTCCGATGGAGCTCAACCACAGGCCAATTCCATCGCCAAACACCTGGCTCCGACCAGGTACCTTCCACCTCATTTCTCTTTTAATTTCTTGTAATTTTTCCGACACTCTCACTTGCCTCCACCCTAACTTGACCACCTTCCGACCTTAACCACGCATCGAGCACCTTCGCCGACCACTCTCCTATTTTCCAGGACCTTCCCCCGCTCCAACTCCCTTCTGCTCTACTTCGTCGGAGAAGAAAAACGTAGGCCACCACTCCCGTCGCTCCCCACGGCCTCCGTATCACTCACTTCGTATCTTGCACATTCATAAACGTACGCTTCAGCTATCTAACATTCGCAGGACTTCAATGACCGGAGTTCGCAACGCCTCACCGATCCAAGCTCCAACTCCGACGAGGCTTCTCCGCCTCACTCTTTCAGACACCGACGGGGCTTCTTCGCCGTCCGAGCTTCAACACCCAGCCCTCACGGATCTTCCTCGACCATTACGCAGGCCGCCAGAGCACGGTGGAGCGAGCAGCAGGTCGCCGGAGCCCTGTCTCCTCCGATGACCTGCGGAGTAGAAGATGCTACATATGTCGTCTGATCATCTGGATCGGACGGCTATGATGATGACACGTGGAGGATCGAGCCTCAATCCAGACCAACAGCCTCGGGTAGTCTCGAGCCAAGATCTGAGCTACCAGCTGATGCCACGTAGCCCCGAGCCAGCCGCGCCTCCCGAGCCTAGGTCCCTCGCGTGCATGTCACGTGAGGGCTTAGATAAATTGCATGATAGACCTTGGATCTTCTAAGAATTACAGACAGTTCCCCAGGCACGTGCCCCACGTGCACTCATGGGTATTTTACAGGGAGGCCTTGCTGGTTTCACAAAATTGCAAAAAGGTCCCCACGCACATGGAAATATTACAGAGGACCCGAGACAGGTTTTGGTATTTACATTTAGGTCCCTCCAGGGACCTAAATGTAATATTTATCCTTTTTTGCATTTTATTATAATTATGCCCCTACATTATTTTCTTCATAACTTGAGCATCGTAGGTCCAAATTGCACGATTTTAAGTCATTTTGATCCTTGTTTCTTCCTCTGCAACATGGCATGTTTAATTTTCTCATCTGACATCATATTAATTGAAATGAATTTTTATGTTAGAAGATATGTTGTGCTCCATATGTGTGTGTCCTGAGTAGATGATTTGCTTTTATTCTCATGTTCAATTTGACTCTAATTTCAACAAGTATTCTATTGCTCATTTATGTGATCTTTCTTAAGCCTAATTGCTTGCGTTATCATAGCATATATTTAACCTTGCATAATTATTCTTTCATCACTTTATAATTGCATAAAAATCAACTAAAAATTACATGCTCCATTTTATTGCATTGTAATCTGCCTAGTGCATCCTGCATCTTCATAAAGACCTGAAATTGAGAATTAATTCACACTGCTCTTAATTGATCAAAATTTAATAAATAAATAGGGTAGCTCGTGTCCCTGTGTTCGACCTTGGTAGACTTGCCAAGTATAAATACTCCACGGCATTCAAAGTGTGTGGTTTTTGCTAGACCAATTTTGCCTCATATACTACGACAATTTTAAATAATTAAAGAGGCAGATTTGACGTTCATCAATGACCTGTACAGATTAGAAATGAAATGGATGAAATGTATGCACGTCCGAAATTATGTAAAATCTGCAACTTACGAGGTCACAATAGATTAAGTTATCCACACAAATAATAGGAACAAAAAATAGAGTACATGAGTCTGTAAGGGCTTTTTACTTACGTATTATATGTTTTTTTGTAAACAAGTTTACAAATAATTTTGTTTATAACACGTTTAATTATTTGTGTAGATGGCACAAATGGATAGAGTACCTGGACTCGTAGATACGTCGGTGTTGTACATGCAGAGTGAGCATCGCTCTATACAACCTACCAGCTCCGTAAGTAATTATGTAAGATTTTTTAATTTCCCGCTTGTTTTAATATTGTGACTTGTATTTTACTCAACACATTTTACATATTTGATTTGTTGAACATAGTGAGCTTCTTAACAGTATTTCTAACCAGAATAGTGTAGTTATATGTATAATTTAGAATCATCGGGTTTCTCGTGCGTAGTAAACATGCGAAGGGCATAGATGGATCCTTCATTTCTGACAGTTTACTTGAACGGTGGAGACTTGAGACTCGTACGTTTCACCTAAGATTTGGGAAGTCACTATTACCTTACAGGATATGGGATTGATTAGTGGCTTAAAAGTTGACGTACATCCTGTTATTAGTCCTAATGTGCTGACAGAGGGATGAGATGAACTACGATTGAGTTTGTGAAAAGTGAAACTATTATGGATACACGACGTCTTCTTTAGTAATGAACATCCGTTACTCGTATTGAAGATGAACATGAAACAACTCGTATAGTTAGAGCACTAATTTTATATCATATAGGTTGCAGTGTTCTTGCGAATAATAACGCATATATGGTGCCCGTGAGGTATGCATTTGCAATTCAAAACTAGATTTATATTGTGTTTAATGCGTCATTAGAAATATCACATGATTTGTTTTTATAAATACCTACTACATTTATGTGATTTGGAAGAATGCACTCAACTTGCTTGGGTTTGCTGCTGCTTTGGCACACATGCATTCATAGCTGGATAGGGGTGCGAATCTTGGGACGTCAAGGATCTATGGCTTCTTTTCAATTTTGCAGGTATGTAACGTATTCCTTGAGTCTTGAGTTATCGATCCCATTATTTCAATTTATATCATTTAATATTTAGTATGTAGGTTTGGGCATGGGAGCATGTTCGTATAGGAAGACCAGTGGTGCGAGTGGATGAGATTAGACGATCAACATACTTGCCTACGCGTATGAAGACAAAGGTCAGAGATGCAATTAGTCACTTTGATGACACAATTAACATGCTCTCGTTGATGTATCCATTCCAATGCTACGACCAGCCGTACATACCCTAACAATAACAACATATTGCAGGAGCATCAAGTTTCGTTATTTTTGTTATAAATTCAGATCTAATTATTTCTCTTTCAAACAACTAGTTTATTTAATTATATGATGCAAATCATATTGGTATGAATTATGCAGAATATGACGGAAGGGATCACAACAACCACCGATGTTTACAACTTCAGATTTTAATTAATTCTTTATCTATACTTAACTTAAATCAGTGTGTAAGTTTTTTATGATCGTAGCAATAATTCTTTGTTTGCATTATAATAGGATACAATGGACATGAGTTGTCTCAAGATCAACCAATTGAGGAATTAATTATTGGACCTCGAGTTATCTCCAGATCAACCGATTGAGGAATCAATTATTGGAACCTCGAATTGTCTCAAGATCAACCAATCGAGGAATCAAATATTGAAACCTCATGTTGTAACAATTTCATTTTAAATTTTTCTCAATTTCAGAGTCTTTATAATTCATTGCTGAACATTATGAGAATATAGTAATTTGCTAATAAATATTATGAGAATATATTAGGAATGACTTATGCGGGATATAGTGGACAAGAGTACCTGCCAATTCAACCATGATTCAGATCTTCAGGTTGTCAAAGTTGATCTATTAAATTTGTTTCATTTTCTTAATATTCTTTTCATTTACGTGACATATAATTTTATAATATATTAGGAATGTCTTTTGCGAGATATAACGGACATGGGTACCTGCCAATTCAACCAGGATTCAGATCTTCAGATTGTTATAGTTGATTATTAAGTTGTTTCATTCTATTAATATTCTTTTCATTTATGTGACATATAATTTAATTCATATTTTAGGAATGACTTCGGTGGGATATAGCGGATAAGGGTACCCGCCAATTCAACCATTATTTGGTTCTTCAGGTTATTATAGTTGTCTTATTAATTATTTCACTATCTTAATATTTTTTTCATTTAGGTGACATCTAATTCAATAATATTTTCATCTACGAGTTACATAGAATATAACGCCTTAGGGTCTCAATACGGTGAGACCATGTTTGAACCTTCATGTTTGAATAAACTATTTAATAATTTACTATTTCTAAGAAGTTATATTTTTCTTCAATAATATTTACTACAACATGAATATCTCATTCTTACATGACATGGAGAAGCTTTGAGTCAATCATAGTTTGCAGAATCATTATTTGTCGGTCCTTCGAGCCAATTGGACTCTGGACCCTTTCAGCTCCCACCGTCTACTCAATACAATTCGACGTATCTTCAAGCAGAATTATTTGCCAGTGTTTGACAATTCGAGACAACAGACTTCGATGGACAATTATTTGGTATAATCATGATAATAATACAACAACGTTCGGATCCGCCTCGAATATCCTTCTCGAGAGCAAGGATCAGCTAGCCTCTGCCATCTATTAGATAACATCTCAAGAAATCCAACCAGCCGAACCTCCATGGAAGTCATCTATTAGACCACATCCTACAGGGCACATTCCAATGCATTCAGAACAGATTACCAAGCATAAGAAGAAGATGACGCATGAGGAGAGTCACAAGAAAACATGAGACGGTGGAAAAGGAAATGAGAAAGGAAGATGCGCATGAGGTGGAGGCCTGAAAGGATTTTATAAGATGTGTAAAACATAAAATGTTATAACATATTTTTTATGTGTACAAAAGTAGTTATACTTGTATGATATTAATACAGTAGTTGTATTTTTTAAAAAAAGATTATTGTTAAAATGTGCAAAGTCGAGCTCGCGTATGTCAATGTCTTTATATTTATTTTCCATTTATTACGATCTTTCTATATGTCGAATAAAAAGTATTATAAAGTTCCATCATAAATAAAGAATAAAATTAAGTATAGAAATATACATCATATTTGTATAATAAATTTATAAATATAATATATTTATTTGAGTATAAATTTACATGATGCATATTTAGTTTAACACGATTTTTCTAATAATTATTAAAGAAAAGTCCTAGAGATATACATCACTCTTGTATAATAAAAAAATAAACATTATTTTTATTATTTACAAGGTCGAATAATAAATTAAAAAGGAGGGATAGAGTAGTAATACAATACCCGAGCCCAAATCAGCACCCGAGGTGCCGATTTGGGCTGGCCTCTCCAATCCATACCTCACATGCCGATTGATACCTATTTGTAAATACCCTAACTTCATGCCTATTTTATTTATTACGAATTATTTAATAATTATTAAAAAAATGCCATTTTAATTCCACCGAGGGCTTTGAAACATGAGGACTTTGAATGGTAATTCCCAAGGAGGTGCCGCTAATCTTCAATCCTATGTTTTAGGAATGGTGTTTCCAATCGAATTCCATTTCTTTTCCTTTTTCTAACTACCATATATAGGAATCCCCCTTCATCGGGAATGTGAAATCCATTCCATCTTTGTTTACCATAAACCAAACACACCATAAAAAAAAATCTCGAGGAAAACTCAATTAGAACGAACCCTAATGAATAAAAATCGACGATGACGATTTTTTTCCTATCTCATTTCGAACACTTTTCTTTTGAAAAACTCCCAATTTGACATATTCAAGAGATCAACAAAGACCGTAATTATTTAAAATTTGGGCACAAAATGAAATTAGGTCAAAAGTTCCGGAGCTTTACTGGAAATTACCGTATAT
Source organism: Ottelia alismoides (assembly GCA_037367405.1). Lineage (NCBI taxonomy): Eukaryota > Viridiplantae > Streptophyta > Magnoliopsida > Alismatales > Hydrocharitaceae > Ottelia > Ottelia alismoides. Next base: position 743,376 of record JAZKJV010007172.1, on the reverse strand, counting down.
ATAGATGCGCTTTCCCAATTATCTCCTTTTTTTTCCATTCCTCCCTTCTCGTCTCGTGATTCCCCACAGGTCTCCGTCGTCGTCTACCACCACTCGAGCTCTCGCGTAGGGCTCCAATCCCTCCTCAACTCGATCTCGATCTCGTTGACTCCAATTCGATCTGCAAAGGTAGCGAAGGCCTCTTCTTCTCTCCAATCTCTCGGTGGCTATGCGTGGGATGTGAACTTTACGTATCGATGTGTTCGGGGTCTGGTGTTGTCTTTTGTGCTGAGATTTAGCCCGGAAGAGTGGATTTCATAGGGGAAATGGGACTTGTGAGCTTTGTGCCTGTGATCCGATTTGTGGGTTGCTTTTTTTAGCAGCGGATAAGAGGTATATAGTCTATGCTGCAACCCTAGACGTGATATCTATATCTATATACTTGATTATTTATACTTTAATTTGGCGTTAGTTAGGTTGAAATCGGGTATTCTGGTTTAGTTCTTGAATGGTTGCATCGAATTACTTGAAAAATCCTATTAATTTGCTAAACATTTCATTCAATTTATGAAATAAAGAAGGAGTCTTGTTCTTTTCAGAAAAAAGAGAAAGGAAATGCAGCTTTATCGCGTTTTCTGCTTTTGTGGATAGCTGGTTTGTAAGAGATAAGAGCCAGATTTATCTGAATGTTGCGATTATGGGGAATGTCCGTTTTGTTTAGTCTGTGTTGATCTATCCCGCCTATGGAGCGGGAGGGCTTGGTTTTGGCTTTGGTTGTGAATTGTTGGTTTCTGCAGTAGGGCTTGGTTTGCGGTTGATCTGCAACGAACTCCCTAACAGCACACGGTTTGAAATCTTCCAACTAATGTAGTCTGTCCCTCAATTTTTTATCCTATTTAGTTCTAACCAGGTCATCCTAAGTTTATACATAGTTTCTATACTTAATTGACTGTGTACACACGCTCCACCTAGATGCATACTATTTATAAGCATCATATAATAAGATTTCTTACCTCCGTCTAAGTGGGATTTTAGTCTCTCAGGTATCACCATATCAGTGTGCTCTTGAACTCTGGTTAACTTCTTTATGTCATAAAACTTGATATCTGCTAATGTAGTCATGTGCGGATTATCAGGGGTAGGGTATGGATGAGACCACCAAGATGGAGAGTCAATTGGGTGTGGACGAGACTGCGAAAATGGAGAATCACCTTTCATCTGTGGCTGCCTTTGTTGAAGGAGGCATACAAGAGGCCTGCGATGATGCTTGTAGCATTTGCCTTGAAGCATTCTACGAAAGCGACCCCTCTACGGTTTGTACCCAGTGGTTTTCAACCTATAGTTGTTCGATGTTCTATATTCGCAGCTTCTAGATTTGCTGTAGTTTATTGTGATTTTGTGAAACTGCAGGTGACAGGATGCAAGCATGAATTCCATCTTCAGTGCATTCTAGAGTGGTATGTATAATTCGATGTTTCATTGACAGCTTTCTCAAGCAGGAGCAATGTTTTTTATTCTGGTCGAAGATTTATAGTTCCTTGCAGATGTAAGAAAATCTTTGTTTGATATAGGCTGAAAATCATTTGCAATATTCGAGTGTCAAAAAGTAAAATAAAATGAAACTATATCTTCATTCAATAAACTTTTAAAATTGTTAATATACCATATTTAATTTGTCGGCATTTTCCTAATATGATCTGGATTCCTTGCAAGTCAGGTGCCAGAGAAGTTCACAGTGTCCAATGTGTTGGCAGCCAATCAGCTTCAAGGACCCAACAAGGTTTTCCTCTATTTCATAGCGTTTTATAGAGAAGAAAGTGCATAAATTAAAGAGATACAGAATATTTTTTTTGTCAGTATCATAGCAATATTATTTGTTCCACAGCCAGGAGCTACTAGAAGGTGTTGAAAGGGAGAGAAGCCTTAGAGTTACCAAGCCTCGAAATACTGCCATATTTCATCACCCCACCCTTGGTGATTTTGAATTGCAACATGTACACATATGCTCTTGCAACTGAATATATTTATTTAGCTGATTGTTGAGTCTGTCTGTAGTGCTGACCCTATCAGCCAAATCCAGAAATCCGTATGTATATCAAGGGTTTATATCTTTACTGCAGTTGCCAGTCGGTGCAAATGATGCAGACCTGGAAGAACGCATTTTCCAGCACTTGGCAGCAGCAGCTGCGATGGGAAGGGCTCATCTGGCTAGGAGAGAAGGTCGTCGAGGCAGGTCTGGGGCCCATGGTCGCCCACAATATTTGATTTTTTCAGCTGACACAGATACTATTCCTGCTGGACCAGTTGCGGCATCCTCTACCCAGAGAGAATCAGAAGATGCATATGTTCCCCTTGGTGTTACTGCAAGTTCTTCAGCTCCTCTTACTGCTGTAGGGGGGGATCTTTCTTCCTCTGTGCCACGTCCAATCTCAATTCAATCTTCTGAAATTCCCATTTCAACCCCACGGGCAAACAATTCTCCTACATATAACCAAGTGCTTTCAGATAGCAGGTAAACTTAGGTGGTGGTAGTTTATTCTTTTTTTCCTGCTCAATTTTTTCTATAAGTTTGACCACATTGGTTCAGGAGCTCTTCCATCCAAAGCATTCAAAGTAACCAAGAGAGAGCTGGACCATCTGAGTTCCAGTCATTCTCAGAATCCTTCAAATCTCGTCTCTCTGCAGTTTCTATGAAGTATAATTTAGTTTTATCCACAACCTGTATATCGTTCAATGCATGCATTCTTATGAATGCCTTTTTTTTAGAATTTGCCATGTTTAAGGCGCACAACTTTTTTGTGAATGTAATTTAAGGTACAAAGATTCTATCACGAAGACGACAAGAGGATGGAGAGAAAGGTTCTTCTCACGAAACTCTGCTACCACAGACGCTAATTCACAAAATAGGACAGATGGAACCCCTATAGTGACAACCATATCCCACATGATTGAACATCTACATGCCAGAGATGGTAATGGAACAGATAATGCATCTAGACCTCATAGCTTGGAAGGTCATTTAGAGTCCGAAGCAGCCAATGAAAGCCTGAACGAAAGACATACCGAGGGCGAGAATATCCAGAAGGATAACACACCTGCTCCATACACTGCAGCTTCGGGTTCTTCCTAAGTCTCCTTTATCCCGAGAATACCTGTTTTTGAGGTTTGAAGGTATGTGGTGATCAGCATCATGTAGTAACAATTTACAGATATACACGATAACATGATAAACTGATTTATTATTGAAAAAAATATTTTTATTGAAATATTTTGGCTGTAACTAGCTGGTACAATCATGCCCCCTCTCAACTGATCCTTGAAGTACTTTAGCTGTATGTTCATATCCAAAAAAAGTGCTTGTGGATTTTTGATTAAATGCTTCACTTGATACAAGGGAGCTTCTGTTATTAATGGTTGCTTGTGTCACTTCACAGACATCAATCACATACTTCAATTCTAAGATTTGTTTTGTCAGGATTCTATATGCAATCCTTACTTGCCAATACCTTTTAATTTATGTCTGAAGATTTGGCCATGATGAAATGGAAAGATATCGCGGTAAAGTTGAAACAAACTTATGATTGAGTCCTCTCAAAATTAATCATCTGCTGTTAAGCATTAATTGCTCTAATTTTAATTTAATATTTTTAAGCATTGAATTTTGAAATTCAATTGACAGGCCTTGATCATCTTGCTTAATTTTTTTCGGCACAATAAAATAGTGATTACTCAAGTTCACATTTTATTTATCTTCATTTGCCATCATTATGCAAAATTTTGGGCCTACCAAGTCAAAGTAAAACTTTTATGCATTTGGGTGAAGGTGAGAATTTTTGTAGCTGACCTCGTTAAAGTGGAGAAAAGCTTTTTTCAGGTGTAAGTTTCTCGTTAGTCTGTGCTCACCTCCTCAAAAAGTGAGTCATTCTCCTAGGAAAGTTCTTCAAATACCATATTATATATGCTATTTATTTTGAAATTAACATCCCCTTTTATACCCACTTAAATGGTATGGTGGTAGTGCAGTGTGCCTACCACCCAAAAGACCAGGGTTCAAATCCCCCCTTGTGGGGGGGTGCGTTAAGTAGTTGACGACCATCGTAAAAATAGTCGAATCTTCCAATATGGATTTGAGCAAGAATCCATGCAGCCAACACATAGCGGGTGTATTGGAATATTCTCTTAGAATATTGCTCTATATTGTTGGATTTTTTGTTAGAATATTGCTAGAATCTCTTTATTGTTGGAATATTCTCTTAGAATATTCCTACAATATTTTTATTTCTTTATTGTAACCCCTTAGGTGTATTATTGTATTTTCTGTTATTTGGCTTCTTAGTTTCATCCTATATAAGGACCTCTGGAGCCTATGGAATACAACAATCGATTCTGAGTTTCTCCACATGGTATCAGAGCAACGGTCCTAGATGAGGATTCTGATCTAATCTCCCCGCTGCCATCAAGTAGCCGTCATCTTCGTTGCGTGGGCACTCTGCCCAATCTAAGGCCCCACACAAGGTCGTGCACATCGCCGTCAGGGCCTTCATCCCTTCCGTCGACCGTCTCCAGGTCCTTCAACACCTCCATACCGCCTACAGCCCTCCTGTCCAGCATCTTCAGGCCGCCTCTAGTCCTCATGCAGAGTGCCTCCAACAACACCTGGCCGCCTCCAACATCGCCATGGCCCCTAGTGGGACTGGCTATTGAGTCAATGCTCGATGAGCCAGGCTCGGGCTCGACTCGATAAGGGCTCGTGAGCATGGATCATTAAGTTATTGAGCCGAGCCGAGCTAGAATTTTGGGCTCGACAGCTTAACGAGCTGAGTCCGAACTGAGCCCCGCTCGACATGGTAACTCAATAAGGGACTCGGTAAGGAATATATATAATATTTATGTTTATATTTATATATTTATATATAATACACACACAAGAGGAGTTACATGTTCAATAATCGGTACCTATATCTATAGTTGTAGTTGTCTACGTATGTAGTAAATAAATATGTATATTATACCAAACCAACCTGTAGATCAATATAATTTTGTTTCGTGGGCACCTTATGACTATATATGTCCATATATGTGAATGTGAATTCCAACATGGCAATGTTCCATATATATTATATCGTAGACTTAATTACGATCTCATGTTATTATACATCTTTAAATGGGAACATATTTGATTATATGTATTATATATATAGGACTTATCCAATGGGTCCCGTGCCCATTAGAGATGAGATAAGCCCCTAATCTCAACCGTTTGATCTTTATCCGAAGATCAATAACTCCAGTAACTTTTGTATTGCCATTAGTAACTGAACTCAGTAATACTAAATGCACCGGTAACTTTCGTATTGTCATTAATAATTTTGAATCAAATTTAAGTAAAGGAAGTAATTTAATCAGTAACTTAGGTTTGCACTTACTTGTAACTTCATATAAGTTACTAGAACTGTGATACCACTTACTGAAGCTTCGATATATATTACTGAAGTATGAATATATATTAGTTACTTACTGGAGCTTGTATTTCTATTGCTGGAGATGGAGTAGGCTCTTGCTAGAGCTTGTATTTTTATTACCGGAGTTGTTGGAGATGAATCGGGTTCATTTCATCTCCAATGGGCACAAGGTCAATTGGATAAATATCCTATATATATATCCACTAACATGCTGATTAATATTATATTTTTCTAAGGAACATATAGCTACATCTGTGCAAATTTTTATTTTTTACTAGCAAATAGAATGTTACAATATAATATGATATAACTTTTGAAACGTAACTTAGATAGTGGCCTACTAGTAACGAAGACAATCCCTCAAAGAAGAGGTCAAAGGTTCAAGCCAAGGCACCTTATTTTTCTACCAAAAAATTTCATAAAATTCCATTTCCCTTAATGGGCTAGACTTAGCTCGAGCCCATATCGGGCTCAATAACGGGCTCGGCTTGAGCCTTATCGAGCTCGAGCTGGCTTGATAAGAGGCTCGAACTCATCGAGCCTTAGCTCGAGCCTGAGCCAGCTAGAACTTGGGCTAGAACAAGCTCGAGCTTGAGCCCAGCTGGGCCGCGTATTGAGCCCGAGTTAGGGCCTGCCTCGTTGGACTCTATAGCCAACCCTAACCCCCAGCCCCTCTTGTACACTGCCCAAGGTTTCCATGCGTGCGCTAATAAGCCTGATTTGATCATATCATACCATAAACGGGTCTTTAAAAATGCAAGATTTTTTGTTCAACCCATTGTTTGGGCACTTGATTCTCATCATTTTTCATGAGCGATTAAATGTTATTTGTTATCTGATTATTCTTGCTCATGATCACAATGGCTACATCTAACACTGAGATAAATACCCGTTTTCAACATCCAATGTGATGATGCATGATACTTCTATTAAAATGCACTGGGAATTACGTGCTGCGATCTCAATCATTCAAGGTATTCATCAACAGTCAGAGAAAGATCTCTATCTTGATTGAAGAACCCCCAAAGGAAGATGACAGGAGAATCCTAAATAAGACAATTATTTGGTGATCAACTGGTTGACGAATGACGTCGACCCATAGATTGCGATAAATCTCCTGTACAAGGAGACAACCAAGGAGATATGGGAAGATATGACACAAATATATTTGCAACTAACAACCAAGCCAGGTCTGACCGACATCTATATGCGGATTTGGTCCGCATCTCAGGGTGAGACTTCTCTGTTGGAGTTTTATTGTCTTCTTACTGGCTTGTATGAGGAAATCGTCATATTCCAGCCAACCTGTTGTACGAAATAGGTAACATAGATATCAAAATGGTTGGTTTACATGTTCCTTGCTGGTTTACATTCAAGGTATCGTAATGTGAAGGAACAATTTCTCACATTAGGTAATCTTCCATCTATTAAAGCCATCTTTGGACGTCTGCAACAGATTGAGAATTTCAATGCTCATGTACGATCGCTACAACCAATGGTGAATTCATCATTTGTGGCCTCTTCAGGGTGATGAGGTCGTTTCAGCTACATGAGTGGTTCGTCTTAAGGAGACCTTAACTCTGGTCGTGGTCGTTTTTCTACCCCATGTATTCATTGCCACAAAATGGGTCACCCATTTAAAAAATGTTGGGCAAAGCTCGAGAAGCCTCCACAATCACACATGACCTTTGATTATGATCATATGACAAGAGAGGCAATAACACATGACAGTAATGAACAAACAATTCAACTCTCACCTGCAATGCTTAGAGGCTCCATCCAGTAAGCCAACTCCTGCCACTCATCTTGCAATTCCATCAGGTACCATTGTCAATACTACAATTGCTCGTGCTCCTGTCTGGATCATCAACTCAAGTGCATCCACTCATATGATAGGAGAAGGTAGCTTATTAACATCTTTACAATCCTTTTCCACCGTGATGTCAGTTCGAGTGGCCAATGGGACTCATTCCTTTGTTACCTCAGTTGGAACTATGGAGTTCTCCTCCAAACTTCATCTTACTGGGGGTCCATTGTGCCTCAGATTTTCCTCTCAACTTACTTTCTGTTCATAAGTTGTGTGTTGAATTAATTTGTTATGTGATTTTTGATGAACTATTTCCTACTTTCAGGACATCCAAATAGGGATGCAAACGGTTAAGAATATATCTGTATCCGATCGTCACCGTATCCGTTTTATACAGATGTTGACATCCGTATCCGTATCCGTTTCAAAACGGATACGGATATGGATATCATTTTGATATCCACAAACATCCGTATCCGTATCCATATATCCGTTTTCGGTTATAAATATAGTCATAGATTTATTTTTAACCCTATATGTTGTGATTTTGTACATTCTTTTACCATATTTGTTTAATTTTTATTATACAAACACTATTAGTAAATTTATATAATGTGTTTTCCATCCAATTCATATATATTAAGTCGATTCTGTAGAGTATCTCTAACATTACTCGTATGCGATCAATATCCGTTTTACATCCTTATCCATTTTTAAGGATATGGTAAGATAATTTTAGTATTTGTATCCGCATCCGCATCCGTATTCGTATTCAAAATCATATAAGGATACAGTAAGACCTATATCCGTATCTGTTCGTTTGCATCCCTACATCCAAACGATGCGGATTTTTAGTGGGGGACATGAAAATGATGGACTCTACTATCTTGATATCCCGATAGATTCTATCATTGCTGCCATCGTTTTCATCTCTTTAAACCCTTTTCTGTGGCATTATCGTCTTAGTCATCCATCTGCTCAATCTCTCTCCATGATGTTCCCCAAACTGTCTCCCCTAAAGCCTTTTGAGTGCGAAGCTTGTCAGTTCAGATAACATCATAGCCCGTCCTTCTCGGCCAGAGTTGAGCTTTGCCGATCTACTCCCTTCGCGTTATTACATTGTGATACATGGGGATCATGTTCGGTCAGCTCTATAGGTGGTCATGAATATTTTGTCGTTTTGTTAATTATCACATCATGCTTCTGGTTCTATTTAATGAAGGACATATCTGAAATAAATAAGTTTGTTAAATCTTTTTTTCATCTCATTAAAAATACTTTCTCAAAATATATTCAGATTTTCAGGACGGATAATGCTCTTGAATTTACTCAACAAGATTTAGGCTCCTTTTTTGATTCTCAGGGGACTGTGCATCATACCTCTTGCGCCTATACGTCTCAATAAAACGACATTGCTGAGCGAAAACTCCATCATCTTCTTGATATTGCAAGGTCTCTTCTTTCACATATGAAGGTTCCTAAAACCTATCGGGATGCCATACTCACACCATTCATTGTATCAATATGATACCTTCGTCTATCTTAAAGGGTGTTACCCTTTTTCTTTACTCTATCATAATGAAATACCCTTTTCCATTACCACTAAAATTTTTTGGGTGTACAACCTTTGTCCACAATTTTCACACTCCAGATAAACTATATACTCGTGCGGTAAAGTAGGTCTTTCTTGGTTATTCACGAACACAAAAAATTTATAGATGTTATGATCCTGTTGGACATCATTATTATGTTTCTGCAGATGTCACCTTTTTTGAGCAGACAAGCTTCTTCACACAGTTTGTTAGTGACATACTCTTAGAGTTACCTCCACACCTATTGTGTACAAAAGACGAACTATTGGTAACCATAAATCTATCCCACTGCATACTTTTTTGCAGGTAGATACATGGCCTCAAATTTCAGCGAACTTCGGTCGAATTTCTGTCGAATATCGATATCCAGTCGAAATCGAAATTCGACCGAAATGACCAAAATATAAGGGTCCTAGTACAAAAAAATGACCGAAATGACCGAAATTTCGGTCGAAATTCCACCGAAATTCCATCGAAATTCTATTTTGGTCGACACCGAAATGGTGACCGAAACCGACATTTAGGGCCTCATACATCTTTGAATATCCCTTTCACTACTCGGTTGGATGCTCTACTGGATCTACCCATAGCTCTACGACGAACTAAAATGCAATGTACTATTCATCTTATCTCCTCTTTTACATCTACCGACGGACTTTCCAGTTGTGACAGGCAGCTCATAGATGCCTTAATGACGATTTCTGTTTCACTATATTATAATGATGCTATGTAGGACCATGGTTGGAAAATGGCCATGAATGAGGAGATGGATGCCCTTCAGTCCAGAGGAGCATGGGTTCTTGTACCTTGCTCAAATGGAGTGAGACTTATTGCATGCCGTTGGGTTTTCACGACAAAACAGTCTCATGATGGGAAGATTGACAGATTAAAAGCAAGGTTGGTGGTGAAAGGTTTTACTCAAACATATGGTATAAGACTATTTCAAAACTTTTTCACTAGTGACAAGATTGGACTCTGTTTGCACTATCCTATCTGTTGTAGTAAATAAACACTGACAAATATTCCAGCTAAATGTGAAAAATATCTTCCGTTATCGTGATCTAAAAGTGGAAGTGCATATGATGCACCCCCTAGATACTCCGTCGATTTCATAAGGATATCTACGACATGAAGCAAAGCCCATGAGCCTGGTTTGACAGACTCTCTATTGAGATTGGTTCTCTTGGATTTCAAATAATGAAATCAGATTACTCAGACGACAGACCAGTGGAACTATGATCTTGGCAGTTTATGTTTATGATTGTAACTGGTGATGACCAAACATGAATCACAGAGACCAAGGGCTTCACGAAGACCTGGATCAAATTCGATACTTCTTAGGAATATAGGCTATCCGTACAACGGAAATGCTACATTTGTCTCGGAGAAAATATTGCATGGACATTCTTCGGAGACATGTCTGTTTGGGTGCAAACCTTCTTGTGTCCCTGTAGAGGCACAAAAGCATACCACTTATCCAGATCCCATTTTTGTGGATCCTACCATACATGTGTCTTGTAGGTAAATTGCTTTATCTCACTGTCATTAGACTTGATATATCTTACGTGGTTAGCAGGGCTAGCCAACATATGGGCAAAACCTGCTACAATCATTAGCGAAATTCTCTTGATACTAAATTGTCTTAAAGGATCTCCAAGATGTGGTCTCTCTACGGAGTAAACAATCATTCTAATATTACAACTCTCCAGATTACATGTAATCTACTACATGGTGTACCTACTATCGTATCAAGAAGTAGACTGTTGTATCTAAGTTAAACTCTGAAGCAGAGTGTAGAGCAATGGCTCAGACTACATGTGAGATCACCTAGTTAACCTCTTTTTTAACAGAGATTGGTCTACCTACTACCGTCCTCGTTTCCCAACATTGTGACTACAAATCTGCCACGTATATTGCAAGAAACCCGGATTTTCATGAAAGAGCTAAACATATTGAAGTTGGTTGCCATTTTGTACGAGATGCTGTACCTGTACGACAAGGGAAGATATGCACTCCACATGTGTCCACCAATCTACTTCTGGCTGATATCCTCATAAAGGCACTTCCCAAGAAGAGAACACTTGAGCTTATTTGAAAGTTGGGCATGATTGACAGTTATGTTCCAATTTGAGGGGGAGTGGTGGAATATATTGTTAGAATATTACTCTTTATTGTTGGATTATTTTATTAGAATATTTCTAGAATCTCTTTGTTGTTGGAATATTCTCTTAGAATATTCTCAGGATCTTTTTATTTCTTTATTGTAACCACTCAGGGGTATTATTATATTTTATGTTATTTGACTCCTTAGGGTCTCATCCTTTACAAGGACCCCTGGAGCCTATGGAATAAATCTATCGATTCTGAGTTTCTCCACAGCGGGGAAAGGAAAATCCTAATCAAAATGCATGGACATCTGAAATAAACCTATTATACTATGTTTCGACCTGGGTCATTTGCACCTTTTTGCATCTGTGGAATTGGTGTTGGTTCTCGATGTAAAGTCTTATAACCTTGCATGTGTAGCAGTTTCTGAGTGTTTTTAAGATGTTGCACGATTACTCTACAAGCTGCAAAACTATGATCATACTCACTATTAGATAGTATTAGAAACTCTTTTGAGGTCCTTTTTGTTATTTTCAAAATTAAGTATAGTTTTTGTACTTTTGATAATTCGTGCAATAATCTTAGTTGTATGATGGGGACAAAGGATGGGATAACCCCCTAATATGACAACTAAAAATTGTCCTGTTTGATTTTTTGTTTTTAGAATGCGACATTCATGTTTTACTATATTTCCTTCTATTATCATGCATTTTTTATGTTGGGATAAAGTGAAATGATTTGAGGTGATCACTTGGTTGGGCTGAGGGCGAGCAATGGATGAGATATTGAAGCCACGTATCTCCCTCCAATATCACTCATATGGAAGACTAGTATAATATGACTAGTTCGCCTAATCTTATGTTGTCTCCACAAACATCCTGACTTTGGTTAGGTTTGGAATTTTTGTATTTAACTTGGGGACTTCCATCCTTTGGAGCTTGTCCCTGTGTCCATAAATTCCTATGGTAGGATAGAGGGAATGCCACTTAAGGTGGCTGTCATGGCTTGCCTAGTATTTTCGTGTTTTTAATAGTTTAAACACTTTGTCAACATCGTCAAATTTGAGTACGAGGAAGTCCAGGTTTTTCATTTTCTTGGTCCGAGACTGAGGGATTGGCATTCTTCTAAAGGATTCTCGTGCAGCGTGGAAACACAAGCATAGTTGTGGACATCTTCAGTCCGGTGGTGGGAAATGTTCTGTTCCTTGAACTCTACACCACTCCTTTTGAGACCTCATAATGAGCTTCCTTGATATAATGGCAATAAAAAAAGTGCTTATCTCAACTGTAGACTGCGAAGCAAAGCTGAGCAGCATGCGTTAATGAAGCGGTGGTACCTCTGCCAATCACATAATCTATTTCGAGTTTTGTAGAACTCACAATCAACTCTTAGATCCACTTACCTTTAGTGCCGGGGGTGTTTACTCCTACATCCCTTGTGATTGAGCTTCTGGAGACACAGTCTTGATGTATGCATTTTTGTTTGCGTGGCCTCGAACTTCTGGTTTTTAAGAAAATAAGTAATGGACCCTGTATTTTGGTCTCAAATCACGTGGCGCAAGATAGATCTCTGTCGTGAAGAACCATGCAATTTTCTTGATGGTGTTATGTTAATCTTATCATATTCACCAAACACATTCCCACATCTTATTCTATCATATTTTTGTAAAGGAAGCTGATGTGATATAATGTAGAAAAAGATTGGTTTGGTTTTATATATTTGTTAAATAGGGTATCAGGTCATCTCTCTGTGCATATGATCGCAATTATGAATCACTCCTAATCTTTCTATGATTATGTTTTGAGAACAAATTACATAAAAGTCCCTTGTATCTTGGGTTTAACTCAATCGGGTAGCTTATATTTCATTCCTTAACCTTTTAGCAAAAGAACACACCCTCCCCAAACAATGACAGCACACCACACACTCACACGCAAAATGTAGCCAACGACCCATCACTAGACTAGGATGAGTAAAGATGTCACTTGGTAAATTTAATTAATCTTTTTTATTTTTGACTGTTGCTATCATTGCGAATGGAATATGCTAGTTTTAATCAGATTTTTGTTAGAAACATAAAAGCCAAAACATCTTAATTGGTTATTATTCCTGGTTTACACTCGTTAGTTTCAATCTTGGTTACTAAATCTTGAGTACCAAGTTTTGCAAACTTATGGGCTGTTGAGTAGAAATAATTTAGAAAGCAATGAAGATAGATGTCGGTATTTTTCCCTCAAAAAAATTTCGGTATTGCGATGGAGCAACGGGCAAAATTTCATTTAGATTCTCTGCTTGCTATACTAATATAGCTGGGAGGTGCCATCAACATTCTAGTTGACTGCAAGTGGTAAAGTTGTGCTTTTTTATGGTGAGCCTATTAGATGGTTTCTGAAGGCGAGATGTGATGCATGAAGTGGCTTAAATATTGTTTTTAATGGAGCGCCTGTCGAGTTGCAGGCTTGTAGCAGAAGAGGAGGCGTGGCGCTTGTGAAGGTGGTGTCTATCTCTTCTTGGGTCACCCCCAAGTCGTCTGTACTTGATCACCAAAATGTAGGAACATTGTGTAATCTGGTTATGATATCACTTGATGCTACTGGATAAAAGTGGTGAGAAGGAAGAGATAGGAGGCAGCTGAGAGAAGGGGGAACATACGTATAGTGCATGGCTTTTAAGCACGGAGATGCACAAGTCCTGAAAACACGTCAAGCCAAGTGGGATTTTGGAAGAGAAATGCAAGATGCACGAGGGAAGAGGAAGATGAAAAAGATGTATTACGGAAGGAAACCCCAAAATTGTATATCCAATCTGCCTCTTTTCATTAGTCAAATATTTTTTTGGCTTTATTTCATTAGCCATAAATACCTATAAATTGGCACATAAGTTATTATTTTAAATCTTCAAAGTACATGAGCTCTAAACTATTATCATTACAACTTAATGGAAAAATTTAAAAAGAGAGAGGAAATTGTCTATTCATTCAACAACTTAATCAACAACAACAACAAAACCTTTTCCCACATTAAGTAGGGTCGTCTACATGGATTCTTTGCCTCCTTTCTATCTATCTTGGGTCAATCTCGGACTTCGATCCAAAAAACTCAACAACCTAATGGATAAAAAAAATTAAAATAAATCCAGAGGGAAATTATTAAATTGAACTTCATTTTGTATTTATTTCATCAAATTTTGGAGTTTTAAACTGCATCATTTGGAACGCTCTACAACTATCTCTGATGATGAAGGGCCTTTTCTGTTTCAAGCTTGGATGAATGCAAATACTCCTTATAGATATGGTTTGTATTCTTATTAATTGAAGATGCAATGCATGATGGAAACTAGTTTCTTTTTATACAGAAGGTGTTGTTAGTGGTTAAATGGTATTATTAGCATATAATACCATAGCAGGGGTTTTCAAACAAGAATGTCGTATATAGTTAGGTCGTTAAGATTGAAGGGCATTTTAAGGGGCTAGCTTCTACCGCATGCAATTGCAAGCTTGGGCACTTCTTGGTGTGGAGAAGGTTTCTCAGGTTGTTGAGGAAGAGAAGTGGTGGTGCTGATCATCGTGGTCGACAATGGTGGCAATACTGATCTTTCTGGGAATATAACACGTGCATGGGGACAAATCCATCAGTAAGGTGGCTGCTAGATAACACATGCTTAGGAACAAATCCATTCTTGGGGGTGGGACCTTAACACTAATTTGTTTCCTAACGACCGCCCTAGAAGGAGGGGCGGAGCTGATAGTGGGTTGCATATGCTGCCCACATTTTTGGAGGAATATGGTATGGAGCTGCAGATACACTTGGAGGAACTTTATGTCCAGATCATGTACCGATAGATTCCTGGTTTCTATGGAGACGTTGTAGCGATTTCCGTTGGCTCGAGCATGGGCCCTCCCTCATGCACTTTGATCATACGCCGCTTAATTGGTCATTCGGTTGGGGGGGGGGGGGGGGGGCTCTTGAAGTTTTTCAGATTTGAGCGTTCCTGGCTTTTGGCTTTTAGAGGAGGGGTTTCGGGATATGGTTATATCTTTTTGGATAGGGTTGTACTCGACCGGTTCAACGGCGGCTCGCTTCGCATCTATGTTTTCCTCTTTGTGGAGTCATCTCATGCAGTTCAGTAGGCAGAGACTCGTGAAACTAGAAGGGTAATTATGAAGATTGCTCAAGAGGAGGTGGTCCACTTGGATCGGTTAGAGGATGTGCGTGAGCTTTCAGTGGAGGGGGCGGAGCATAGGAGCAAGTGTCTACTTGTCATTCAGCTTGAGGATAAGAAGCAAGAGGCGGAATGGAGACATCGCTCAAGACAAAACTGGCTTAGGGAGGCGAACAAAAACACGAGGTACTTCCATGCAACGATGGGTAACCGAAGATGACGTAATTTCCTTCACCAGCTCTCGGTGGATGGGGTGGAGATTAATGGCGACGTTGAGCTGGGAAGAGCCCTCAAGAGCTGGTTTACTGGCTGTAATAGAAGGGTCACCTATGGCGGGTGGGGTTGGAGAGGGAAAGGGGTTCACAACATTTCTGTTCTGCAATCTCAGACACTTGTGTCCCCTTTTACTGAGGAGGAGGTCAAGCGGACAACTTCCCCGTTGAATGCAAATGGCACTTCTGGTCTGGACGGTTTCTCGATTGCATTCTATAGAGAATTTTGGGGGGTGATCAAGGATGACATTTTGAAAGTTTTGCAGGAATTCAGTGATGGCAATCAGGGTTTTGAAAGGCTGAACAAGGCATTTTTTTGTTACCGAAGAGGGACAACCCAACACAGGTTGAGGATCTCAGACCTATTGCGCTCTCAAATGGTTTTTACCTTATCACTACGATGGTTTTGGCCAACTGGCTACGAGGAGCTTTGGATGACATCATCTCTCTGGAGCAATCGACCTTTATTCCTGGAAGGCTTATGGTCGATTGATGGGTCTTGGCTTATGAGATTATGCACGATTGGCAGCGAAATCAGACTAAGGGCATAGTTTGGAAGATGAACTTTTCCAAGGTGTACGACTGTGTGGATTGACGCTTCATTTGGTCTTCGCTTCAGAAGAGAGGTTTTCTGAGTCTTTGGATCGCTTGGATGAAAAGATTCATTACTACGACATTCTATGTTGTCTTGGTGAATGGTAGCCCAGATGGTGGTTTTTTCTAGCCGCAACACGATGTCAGGCATGGTTGTCCCATGTCCCCTTTACTCTTTGTTGTTGTGGCTGATGCCTTAGCGGTCATGATGAAGTTGGCTATGGAGGAAGGTCTCTTCCCTGGGTTTTGCAAGGACGACATATCTGCACATACTTTTTACGTTGATGACATTGTGATATTTCTTCTGGATGATTTGCAACAGGTTAGACGGGCGTCACATATTTTGGAAATTTTTATCAATATCTCGAGGCTTCATATTAATAGAGATAAGTCCTCTTTCTCGACGATTGGGATGTGACAAGAGGATGTTCAGAGGTTGTACGATGCATTGGGTGCAGGAGTAGGGATCTGCCGATCAAGACTTGGGAAG
The DNA here is from genome assembly GCA_037367405.1 of Ottelia alismoides. NCBI lineage: Eukaryota > Viridiplantae > Streptophyta > Magnoliopsida > Alismatales > Hydrocharitaceae > Ottelia > Ottelia alismoides. Next base: position 726,913 of record JAZKJV010007172.1, on the reverse strand, counting down.
TCGGATTGGAATTTGGTGCTTGAGACAATGGAAAGTGAGTTGGCTGGATGGAATGCTAAGATCGTCTCCAAGGGTGGGAAGGTGATTCCGCTTAAACATGCTCTCTCCGCGATACCTATTTTTTTTGCTCAACTAGGAAACTGCCGGTTGGAATTTGCAGGCGGATGGAGCGCATTATGAGGAGGTTTCTTTGGTCGGATGGTAAATAGGAGCATAGAGGGATGCATCATTTGGAGTGGGAGGTAGTGACTCGAAGGAAGAATGATGGTGGGCTTGGCATTCTTAGGCTTGAACACATGAATAAAGGTTTGATTTCCAAATGAGCCATCAAGCTGTGGGGAGTCGATGAGGACTTGGTATCTAGACTGCCACCGGAGATATACTCTATTGAGGGAGATTTGAAGTTGCCTCCCATTAGGTACCCTTCTTCCCTGTGGTTGGGGTTGAGGGACTCCCTTCCCATCCTAAGAGAGGTGATACAACATGTGCTTGGCAATGGTGAATCCTTTTGATTCTGGATGGATGATTGGACGGGCGTTGGGTCTTTGAAGGAACGTTTCCCATGCCTTTTTCCGCTCTCTACGAACAGAATATGTGTGGTGGTGGAGGTTTTTCTGATGGTGCGTGGAACTCTTGTTTCACAGCATTGCTTTCTAAACAATGTTTCGAGGACTACATGCGCTTGCTTGCTACTTTGGAGGAGCTGGGCAGACCAACTAGAGGCTGGGTCCACTTTGCTTGGACTATCAGGAAGCTTACCGTTAAGAAGGCTTACAATCTCTTCGCACACGGACAAAATGCGAATTGGACGGAGCGAGCTTGGGACATTACAATCATTTGGAAATCAAAGATCCAGTAAAAGATTAAAATTTTCCTTTGGCCTATAAGACATGGTCGTATTATGACAAAGAAAAGTCGTGACAATATTCTTTTCACTGGCGATCTCATGTGCTCGAGATGCAGTGAAGAAAAGGAGGACTTGGAACATCTATTCTTCCAGTGCCGGACCTCGTCTCATATCTGGGAGATGGCTGGAATTCAATGGCTCAATGCGGAAGGCACCGCAGCATTCTGGGCATCGATTAGGGCGGTTGGCAGCAATCCTCAGGACAATGTCTCCCCGGCATAATTGCTCCTTTGGGCAATCTGGTGTGCGCGGAATGAGAATATCTTCTAGGGGCAATGATTTTATTCTGAGAATGTGTTCTGCTATCTTCGAAGATTGTTAGCAAACTGAGTTTGAAAGGGTTGACTCTTGTTTGTTGCTTATGGTGTAATCCTTTCCTCACTGAAGTGAGCCCCAACTTGGGGCCTCACCTTTTATACTTTCAAAAGAAAGGTGGCTTCTAGATGAAGGCACATTTGGATTGGACATGAATTGGTTAGGATCCTCTCTACTACGCATAAGGTGCTTTGCTGAGGAAATACGATAACATTCTTGTTGCAAAAGAAAAAGGCATGATGATGGTTGTTAATGACGGCAGATGAGTATATGATATGCTAAGTTATATACTAACTGGATAAGTTTGGAAAGCTAGGTATCTGACCAAATTAACCCATTCAAGAAACATGGAGAGATTTAATAGCTTGGTGGCGATTGTGTTATTCTTGAAATGTTGAAATAGACTAGAGAGACATTTGGAGGGAAAACGTCGTCCATTTGCTTGCAAGGTTAACTCAAACGACAAGCTTTAAGCATGGAGATAAACAAAAGGTTAGGTTTTATGTGATTTGCGTGTGTTTTGCTGTGCGGTTTGAAAAAAACGCGAAATCATGATTTGATGTCTCTGAGGTGTTGAACTGGTGGCACAGAATGAGCGAATTTGCATGAGAAAGGAATAGATATGGGACTAGTCCTTGATTCCGACATTTGAAGTGGGATTTTCTATCGAGCCCCAACGAGCTGATAATATCTCTATTTACCCCTCACTAACCTACTCATGGAACCAGGTTTACCTTGGGATAAGTTTAGGCTTAGATCATATCAAATACATCAGGAGGGAATAATTTTGATGATAAAAACCAAAGGGATTTTTACCCGACAGACCTGTAATCTTTTTAAACGACCTATACGACCTTTGAAACATCGATATTCCTACCTCGACCCCCCTAAACTTGCTCTGTCTTATCCTACAAACCATGCCGTTAATTTGAGACTTTTTGAGTTAACTAGCTTGGGTTTAAGTTGAGTTAATCTAACTGTAGCAAATCTAATGGTAGGGATTCTTCCACTCTCCCTTCTTTCTTCTTCTCTCTCCCTCCTTCCCCTTCCACTCTCTCTCCTTCCTTCTTCACTCTTGCTGGATGAAGTCGTACTCTCTTCTTCCTTCGTCACGACCCACGGGAGCCTTCCTTCCACATTCTTGCTGGAGCGACTCGAGGGTCTCCGACGACGCGCGGTGGACGTCAAGAAGCGATATTTGGGGCTCTGGTGCGATACCGAAAGCGATGGCGAGCTTGGGGGTGATCAGGGGCTGGGAGATGGGGGTAAGGTCGTCGGCGGCGGGGAGGCCCTCCTCCCACTCGAGGACCCTGACATCTCCGTCCATGGGGGGTTGATCGCGGTTGGGACCGCGCCACAGGAGCCTTCCCACTCGAGGACCCTTACGATGCGCGGTGGACGTCAAGAAGCAATCTTTGGGGCTCCAGCGCGACATCGAAAGCGGCGGCGAGCTCGGGGGTGATCAGGGGCTGGGAGAGGGGGGTAAGGTCGTCGGTCGTGGGGAGGCCCTCCTCCCACTTGAGGACCCTGACATCTCCGTCCATGGGGGGCCTGACATCTCCGTCCATGGGGGGTTGATCGAGACGGGGATTGCGGGATTGGGTAGAATGATTAGGGTTCCAAGGAGCAGATCAAAATCAGAGCTTTGATTTGATGGGGAGTGGAATTCGAGGAACATATTGGGGATGAGCTGAGATGTGGGGGAAGGGCATTAATGTAAATTAGATAAACAAAATGGGTAAATGCTAAAGAACATAACGGAATCCGGTTAATTTTAACGGGTAAATAGATGGGGGTTAACCACAAGGTCTGTAGGGTAAGGGTTAACAAGTTTAGGGGGTCGAGGGAGGAATATCAATGTTTCAAAGGTCGTAGAGGTCATTTAAAAAGATTACATGGTCTGCTGGGTAACTTCATTGTGAGTTGCATTTAATCCCAAAACCAAATTATGGTGCAACTTCATTGTGAGTTGCATTTAATCCCCACATTTACAAATAATTTTTTTAGAGAGAAGATGGCGAAGTCTCAAGTCTAAACCTACCACAAATTTTACTCATTGACGAAAATAATAGTGTGGTACCCACTTAAATGTTCTAGTGGTAGTGCAATCTGCCTACCACCCAAATGACCAGGGTTCAAATCCTCTCCTTGTGGGGGTTGCGTTAGGTTATCAACAACCAGCGTAAAAAATAGTCGAAACTTTCAACATGGATTTGAGCAAGAATCTATGTAGTTGATCCTACTTATAGTGCGAGAAGGCTTTGCCATTTTTTTTTACAAATAATAGTTTGGTGGGGGTAATGCTCTTGCCTCCTCTCTTCTACCTTGCATATGGTTCCATTGCTGCATATGCTCGACCGGGAATTTTTTCTAATAAAATACTTTGGAGGTGACCCCCGTGGTGGGGGTTCACCCATGTTACCATAAAAAAATGCTCAACTTGGAATAATCTCGGCCTCTATTCTCTGAGGCAGTATTTAGGATGACTATATGGAAATGTGTCGATCAAGGGGTCCTGGAAATAGCATGGCGAACCTGTCGCACCAGTATGGCATCAACAGTACTTTTTCAAGGGTTGTAGCATGGCAATCCTATCCCTGAATCTTTCTAACTCCAATCTCTGTTTAGTTTTCCATTCTTGGTTGCATGTTTTTCTGTCCTTTATTTGGGATCTTAGCCTTTTGTGGACATGTAAAATAAAATCGATATATTAATGCAGTGGGTCCTGGTGGGGTTGATGATGCTTGAAGATTAATCTCTTTGCGGATATTCTGGATTTCATTTCCCTTACCCCTTTGCACATTAAAATCTATGATGGAGTTTATGTTGTGTACATACATATATATGCATGCATGTAACATGTTGCATTTGTTCCAACATAATGTAATATTCTCAAGTGGTTTGTTACAGATCTTTCATGCCCCATGGATCTATGCTGGCAACCAGATGTGTTCTTCATCCTTGTATGCAGCTTAGCTCTTCTTGGATTTACCACCTTACAAGTATAGAAGGTAAATAAATAGGTGAAAAGGGGAAGGTGAGGAAATTTGGAACTTGTCCTGTTCTGGAAATGTTTTCTACACGAGATGATGTGGTTGTTTGTAAATTGATTGTAGAAATATATATATATATATATATATATATGTATGTAGATATTTTATTTAATATATAAGAGTTCCGTCTTGATGGCAGAGTGTCAATGTGGCAGTTACTATAAAAGGAAAAATTTAAAATTATTGATTTTGTATTCTTAGGTTATATGGGGAATAGTTATGCCTACAAATTTATCAGACCAGCATTCTCGAGCATTGTGGTTGAGCTGTGTGATGATGCTACATTATTTAAGGGCATCCTTTTTATGAAGATAGGTGTTCCTTAAAATCTAATTTCTGATGTAGATTTCACATTTGGATCCAATCGGCTTCAGTTTATATTCCATTTGATTCAACCATTTCTTTGAAGAAAGGAAGGGTTTATACAAGAGGTACTTGCAGATCGGATAAATCAGCAGTCGATCGAATCCATGGTTATTGGGTTCGATTACGGGTATTAACAGATTGGATCGGTCTAAATTAAACTGATGAGATGCTGATCAGTTAGGTCCATTCCATATTTTATAAGCATATAGCTGCATGTTCTTCAATGTAGAAACTTATGTCGCTCGTAGTTTTGTGTAGCTTCACCCTTTTTTCATCTAAATTTATATCCAACTTGATATAAACGTCCTCAGCTTTTACAATTTTTCTGGTGAAGCCAACTAATGACGTCTAGGTTAGTCAAGATTTGTTGTAGTCCCATAATGCAAGAAACTAGCATCTCATTAATACACATATCCATCCAATTCCAGAATCACACTAATAACTGTACTGGATTAGGTTTTGGGTGGATCGAATTGGATTGAAAAATGTTTGAGTTGTGGGAGTTGTGTTAGATTGTGGTTTCGGTCTGGTCGGATCGGATTGGCCTGCATATGTAAATCAAACATGTATGTTAAGAAGCGTTTTACGCTAGCCTTTGTTTGATACGAAACATGCAGTTTTTTCATTACATTATTTGAACAAGCAGGATCCTTCCATTGTCTTTTTGATTCTGAGACATTCTATAATATCTGTTTCTTTTTGTTAAGATAAATTAAGGCCAAGTAATTCCGTGGTCCAGGAGAAAATGATAGTCCAAGCATGAGCATCAGAATCGGAGATGTTGACAGCAGCTGGGCAGAAATTCCAAGAATCCCCTTTCTCCTGACCATTTGATTTTCTTAAAGATATTTTACACTCTTCTCTGGCAAGTGACCAAAATTTCTTTATGTGAATATCTGCTCCTGACCGGCGCTTAATCAGAAGCATGAAGCAGAGACGTTTCTTTGCCGTCAGCTGCGAGACCTCCCTGTAACATATGCATAAGATGGCATCGCATATCCAGACACATTGCCTGGGTCCGGTAAGTTGAGAAGAATGACCCTGTAATCTTCGGTTGAGGTGCTGCTCATGGAGACCAGGTTAACACGACCGCTCCCGAAAAGCGTGGGCTCATCGACTTGGCTGTGTTGTGACGGCTTTGTCAGGTTCAAAAATTTGTTAGCTGGATGCAGGGGTGTTGCCATGCCTGCACCGGCCCTCACGATGCTGCCAGTAGAATTATTGATGTTTAGGATCTTGTCTGGAGGTTTCACTCCCAACTTGGAGCCTGTTAGTTTGGAAGGAGGCAGCTTGTTCAGTGTTCGCTGCACCGGTTTCGGGCCAATATAGGCGGAACCCAGGCGGGGCCCTGGGCGAGTCCCGATGCTGTAGGATGCGGTGTATCCTGAAGTTGGTGGTCTTTGATGGATTCCAGAAGTTGTAGGTCTCTGGATTCCGGAGTATGGCACGGATGGTTTTTGGATTCCAGAGTAAGGCGCTGATGATCTTTGGATTCCTGAGTAAGGTGCTGATGGTCTTTGGATTCCGGAGTAAGTTGCCGATGGGCGTATCGTAGGTGGCTGTATGTAGCAAAATATTAGAGCTTATGTTTCTCCGACAACTTCTTCACACTCGCGGTCAATATTATCCAATCTAGGTGAAGATATTAGTCGAAAAAGCAGTTACCTTCGGTGAAGCAACAGTTTCCAGGTGCGCATTCGTGTCGTTGGTAATATATGGCACTCCTTTGAGTCTGCTCCACTGCCTTAGTTGCTTGATATCAGGTCCTTTGTTCTGCTGCACATCCACAACGAAAAATCCGCGTAAACACCTCAAGGAAATGCCTTCATCTGACCAAAATGTCGTGAAATTTCAGAAAACCTTGACAGACGCTTGCGCATGTTGTCTACCCGTTCCCTTGGGAGCAGGTTTTTCTTCTAACTTCATAAGGGTCTAGAGAAGAATTTCATGAGATTTTAGCAACGATTTGTACTGCGAATGTGCCCGATGATAGGCGTGTTGCGTACCTTAGTATTTCCTGCGGCCCTCTTTGACCTACCGGAGGACAAAGATCCAACACCTTCCTTATGGATAATGGATTCGGAAGTCGATCTGAATCAAACGGAACGATGAGTTTCCCTTGATAATGAGGATAACTTGGAAATTTTATTTAAAAAATTTCTACGACAATGTCGAATAACCGATAACGATGAATCTAGTAGCAGCAACTTGTCATCTTCTAACAGCAAAACTCACCGTAGACCTCTGGACGGAGAAGCCATCGAACCTGTATGCCAAAAAGCGGATGCTGATTCCTAAGAAAAAGAAGGCTATTAACCACTGTGTTGATTAAAAGACGATCATCTCATTGATTGCATCCGACCGCAAACGTCGATGTAACTTATTTCTCATGGCACAAAGATGCATATAGTTACAAGCTAGTCACGATGATCATTTTTCACTATGTGAAAAGAATGCACAGAGGATTACTGATAGCATAAGAACCGATCGTAAACCAATGGAGTTTATATAGGTACTCACGGTACAAACTGATCTGTGTATATAGGTACTCATCTGAGCTTGAGAAACCCCGGCGACAGACCCCAACCTCGCCGGACTTGCACAGTATACACCTACGTCGATCGGATGCGAAAAAACCCCAGAAGTTATACTTTCCCAACAAATAAATATGCATACAAGAAGGGGGGAGAACAAACCATTCGATATTGAAGGTGGAACATGAGAGTGGCTTGACCTGGAGGACAAACCATCTCTGTGCATTGCCTTCGCATTGTTTATAATGTTCTTCGCGTAATCCACTATGTTGTTCTTATCTTTGGATGCAGAATGTTCTGCCCCTGATAAAGCAAACTTCTCTTTAAGATAGATCTTCGCCAAAGCGCTCTCTCGTGGCGTGATTATTCGCACATTCGCATCTTTTCGCTGTTCGTAAATGTCATTCCCATGCTTCTACATTCAGAAGGATTCACATTTCAGCATTCATAGGATGTTATTGCCCCATCATATCATCAAAAGCACGCGTGGTTTCTCGCGTACCTTAATTCTTGCATCCCCTGAAAGCGATGTAGGTGCCTCCTCCTTGAATCTCGAGAGCTTGGGCCCTTTATGCGTACTGTCTTTGTTAGTCGTATATCCACGACTCGTGCCTCTACCGTCCAGGCCGGTCTTTTTCTCTCTGTATGGACTGCCTGATGGGTCAGCAAATGAAGCCTTAACCGGAGCTCGGTTGATGCGGTCATGTTTGGTCCTGATTCCTGTCGCCATTGAATCAAAGATGTCCTGGAAAATGTGATATGAATATTGAAAACTTGATCTCCTACAATTTATCAGTCTTCTTTATGTTTGCAACTAAAACTTTGGACAGATAAATAACTGAAAAAAACCAGCAGGTGAATTTAACTTAGTTCTCATAAAGCAATTTAATTAATAGAAACAATCTTACTTATCAATAAATTTTTGTTAGTGTTATAATCAGTAAAGTTTTTTTTTTGTAAATTCTATAGAACCTTCAGCTTCATGAGGGTGAAAAAAAGGATTCGGGGGCGAGAATCGTTCACCCCAGGTTTAAGAATTGGTGAGAATTCACATGGTTCTAAGTTTATTTCCCTTCAGTTTTTCTGAGCAGATAAACCGGTATTGCGATTTCAAAAAAGGAAAAAAGGTTTACATGGAAACAGAAGGCAAGCGGGCAACAAGCTGCACCGCTAGTCCTTTTTCATTTGCAAAACCAATCCTTTTAAACACATCCATAAATCTAGGGTCCATCACATTAATGTTCATTATTTTTTGGATCCTCTTTAAAAGCTCAATAGCTTCCGGTGCTAAGAAGCCAAAGGTGTCAAGACCAAAAGGGTGAAGGCATGTTGATTTTCCGTGCATGCTTTCTCGTGCTTCCCCACTTTTGCTAAAGAAGCTTTAAGGGCAGCATGCCCTGCTGTGAAGGTCCCGCTCTTCAACCCCACCAACGGAGAAACTTCTGTCAAATCTACACAAGCATGTTTTCCTCCTATCCACTCAAAAATCAAAATATCAGCAGGTCTAAGTGTAGATCTTCTCTCCTGTGGGTCAGTTAAAAAGTTCACTGGTGCCTCTTTCTTAGCAGCAATACCTGCACGTTTGAGCACATCAAATAAAACATCTCTAACAAGATCGTGTCTGTACTTAAACCCCGGGAGCTCCCTGCAATGAATTGCATGATCACCAAAATTGTCTAAGCATGCCTTGCGACAGACTGAACAAACCTCATCAGCAGGAAATAACAGAATCATGAGACGATATTTGAGGATACTGCGGTACTCCACCTGTGACATGTGAAGTCCAAGTCCGTCTATAGGAAGCGTACGGAGAAAATCTGGGCATGATCAGCTTGAATATGCCGAAAAACTACCTTTTGTCTAACGGACATGTTAAATACCACCTCCATATCCACAATTATTTTGCTAAAAAGAGCACTCGCCAAAACATTCTGGGTCTTAAGGGGGACGGCGTTATTTTTAGAGAAACAACTGAAGTCGAATGAGGGAATTAAACCATTAAACATTTGAAGAGCACGTTCGAAGTCAGAGTTCATATTGTGAATTTGACAGGAAAAAAAGTGGCAGTTACTTTCATGGGCATATTCTGTCTCTCCTGAAAATTATAAGCAATTGATTGCTAAAAGATAACTAAAGAACATATTTTCAAGCATCATCTTCCCCAGTTTCTGCCCGCATATTGATAGTAGATCCTTCAAATTGGAAAATTTATATATGGATAGCGTAAAGTAAATGGACATTCAAGTTGATCAACAAAGCCTTCTGATAATTGACAGGTTGGATGTTCTGATCTCATGAATGATATGCAGGTTTACCTCGCTGAAGATCAAATCCGGCACATTGTTGATGGATTCGATTTCATCGGTCAACTAGCAACCAAATGCACGTGGCAATGATGAATGAAATTGCAGGAATTTCAGCGATCGCGTAGATGGAAACTCGCGATATCGCACCGGTAGGAGAAAAGAGAGATTGCAGTGCAGGATTGCCGGAGGCTGACAGTTGCATTCAGGCCGGTGGCGGGAACGGGGAATGGAGACCAAACAAACCTGCACCCTTTGGGGGGGAGGAAAGAGGATGGGCTACGTTCATGGCCAGGAAGGCAGGGTCTTGCCTCAAAAGAGGGAAAGTCCCTCCTTTTTTTTCCAAGTCATTTTAAAGAAAGATACTCTAAGGACCCGTTCGGTAGGAGAATAAGCAGGAATAAGGATGGGGAATAAGGGTCTATTCTCCGTTCAGCTGGAGGATAAGAATAAGAAGAATAAGGTGAAATAAAGGTAGGTAAGGTGGGATAAAGATATGAATAAGAGTGAAATAAGATGAAATAATGGGGAATAGTCGTACCACAGGGAAGCGTGTTGGGGGCTTATTCCCCTCATTCCATTTCTCCTTATAACCCAAACGAACAGGGCCTAAATGTGAGACGTGGTATACAATATTTTTATTTTAGGATTTTTACATTCATACCTTTGAGTAATTTCGTAATTACAATCACAATCCTATATAATCATGAATTTTATGAGAAATTTCGATTAATGCTTAATTATTACGTGACATAAGCATGTGTTACGTTCAGTCTGGAATACTACGTTTCCGTTAAAATGACAAAACTACCTTCTTTGAAAAACATGCCATCGTTCCCCCTCTCCCCCTGTCGAGCACCACCTCCTCCTCTAGGCCATGCGTCGCACCTCCCCCCCCCCCCCCCCCCCCCCCCGCGGGGTCGACCTATGCAAGTAAAGCTGCCCCCACACCCCCTGCCGAGCATCTCTTCTAGCCCCCCTCTTCCTACTCGAATTCGAAGCCTCCCGATCCCGAGCAGTGCTCTAACCCCCCCCCCCCCCCCCCCCCCCCCCACCCACCCCACCACACACCCCTCGCGCGCGACCCGAGTTCATGCCCTGCTTGAAGGCTCGAAGCCCGTCAAGCTCATCCCCCCTGCCGATCCTTCCCCTGCTCGAAGCCCTCCCCATGCCGAGCTTCCCCTCCCTCGAAGCTCGTCGTCGAGATCGGCTCGAAGCCCCCCACCTCGGCGATCTTGGGTTCATGCCTTACTCGAAGCCCGTAGAGCTCATCCCCTTCCCCCACACTGATTGTAATTCATGATTATGTAGGGTTATGATTGTAATTGCAGAATTATTCACAGTTATAGATATAAAAATCCTTTTTATTATTTTTAAGTTCTTATGTATATCATCATAAAAGAAGTCATGGACGGAGTTGGCTTCATTTGTCAGATAGCCGTGCAAAGTGAACATGGACGAATTTGAGAGTTAATACGTAGTACGTTAACATTACTTTTAACGCACATTTTCCCTTAGCCAGAGGTTATAGGTTCACAGAAAAAAGACCTCAACTATGCATCCATTTCCAATTACAAACCTTTATTTTGAAATGTAACAAAATGAACTTGTCTTATTTTTACGTCACAAATGCAAACCTCTACAGGCTTTTGCGACCGTTTTATGTTGATGTTAAACTCTAAAGTAGAAAATTTAGTACCATCTCTGGTACATTTTAAAATGAGACCTATCACTGTAATCGAGGCATAGTTGGATTTTTTTGCAATTTACCCTTATGCTTTTGTAAGGCCAAAATATCAGGTTGTTGGTGTCATCTATTCAAGAGATCAAGAACATCTTACTTTTGAAAATTTTGGAGACCATATTGAAGTTGGATTAACAATTCGGGTTTCCCTGCAGGTCTTTCAGATGTTCTATCTTAGTTGTGCTATCACTCTATTATTTTGCTCTATTTTCATTCTTCAGGTTTTCCAGTGCTTTGTTGAAAGGATTAAAAATGAATCATTTGTATACAACATCTTGGTCTAGCAAACTCGTCGTCAACTGTTATGCGAGGCATGAAATGACCTTCGGGTCTCAAGAGAGCTCGGGTCTCTCATACATGGGAGGAGGATGGATGTTGAGAGGTGTGATGAATCTCAAATTCATCATCATTGTTTTTATTAATTAACCTTCTATCTTAAATTAATCAATTAACATAGCGATTAATTAATTCAGATCAACTTTTAACACTTTGTAAATAATTGAAGTTAATTGTACACAGTGTATATATGTGTTTAATGTTTCCATTATTCTATATAATTTTCTTATTATTAAAAATCCCATAAAATTTAGTTAATATTATATATGGTATATTATACATTATTGTTCAAAAATACCAAAAGAAATAAAAGAAGTATTTTTTATTGATTAAACATACATAAAAAAATATGTATATATGATGTATTTTGAATTTAAATTCTACATGAAAGTGTAGATCTTGAAATGATACACGACTTTTATGTTGAACACTTTTTTATTTAACTATATTTGTTAATTTATTTTTATTTTATAAGATTTAAGTACTTTTTCTATTTCCTTATTGGGGCCACGTGGCCCAATCAGGAACCACCACCTGGCGACTCTTCTTTACACCCCGCACGCCTCTTGGACTGTATGATCTCTTGATCAGGCGACCATGATAATTCAAGATCTTCCTCTCCATAGACCACTTGATCAAATGATTAAGCGGCTCTGAGCACCTCTCTCGCTCCCATTGTGAACTGTTGGATCGCCTGATCTAAGTGTGGAGGTTCTCAATCAACATATGGAGTTTATTCCTCCCAAAGATTGGTCGCTTCATCAAGCCAACTACTCCATTTTTCTCCTACCTATCCACATGTGCTTCCGACGAGAGGCCGGTACCATTGTGACACCCTCTCAACTGTCATCCCCGCAAGGTGTTCAATTCCTTCTCCCTCTCTCTCCTACATGAGATAACTGGAGGTGGTTGAAACCACCTCCATCAACCACCTCACTATGATCAAAACCCTCATCAAAACTGTTGCTCTCCTATCACCTTAATGTGAGTTGCGCTCGAGCCTTCTTCCAACTGTTTGTGATAAAAAGAGAGATAGAGATAAAGAGAGAGTTGAAATCAAGTGAAGAAATGAGCTTAACTTCGACGAGATCCAATGCTGAGTTTGCCTTGTCACAGCCCCATCGGGAGTGCTTCTCAAGTTTCCAACCTTCAGCGAGTTGGTGAAGCAACGATCAGGGGCTTTCAACAGCTCCAGCCCAGGCATCCGTCCACCATATGTTTCTTCTTCCCCTAGGACACACTTCATCTCGTTCACTAGAGCACATCACTGATAAACCGAGAAATCGAGCGGTCGTATTGATCCACAAGGCGGATCAACAATCGATGTGTTGACCACTTCAAAATCCCGATTAAGTCAACAGTTAACCCACAATAACAATCAAACAATTAGAAGCAAATGTGGAGTTAAAATTTATTATAACTCTACAATAAAGTGTGTATAGGTGCAAGTATGTGTAGAGTGTCGAATTCAGAGAGCAAGCAAGATAGATCAAGGCAATAATGCTCAAAAAAGTGAAAGTGATCAAATGCCTACAATTGTGCTATTTTTGTGGGTTTTTAATTTTGTATTTTTTATTTGATTTTTTTAATCTTAATTTTGATTTTCGATTTACTGATTTTGTATTTTCTTTTTGTAATTTTATATTTTTATACTTTCTTTTTCAATAAAGAAGTCTATATACAATAAAGAGATATAATATAATAGAGAAAAGTATGTAAGAATAAGCAAAAATCAATAAATAAAATCTTTTTGGGCTTTTTATGTTTTTATAATGTTTTTGTGATTTTTCTAGATTTTTTTCTAATTTTTTGGTATTTTTAAGGGCAAAAATACTGAAAACAGTGAATGAAGTAAAAGGGATGAAACTAAAATGAGGATGAAAAATATTAAATAGAGCTAAAATCCTCAATTAATTTTAAACTAAAGATAGCAAAATAGGGAAACTTCAGAAACTAAAATTGTATTTTAGGATTTTCATGGAATTTTTAAGATTTTTATGAAAATTTTATGAGTTTTATAATTTTTAGGAGTTTTCTTCTGAAATTTTTAATGAATTTTGGACTGAAGTTAAAACACACGACGAAAATAAAAAATATATATATATTTGGAATTTTTCAAAGACTTTTTATAATTTTTATGTATTTTCTATTGCAAACAGTGCTGAAAATGCATGTTTTTGAATTTTTATAAGTTGTAAAATGCAATGAAAATGTAAAATAAAAATATGACGTGTAAGAGTAGCTAAGCAGGAAGTAAGTTATTTTTTTGGTGATTTTTGGAATTTAATAGATGCACGAAATAATAGAGACAACAAAGAGAAACTACACTGCTAGCAAGGGCGTATATGTAAATATCTAGAAATGAAGGAGCCAATGTGTTATTTTCCACAAAATATATTACTACCTTTCAAAAATCCAGGACCAATCACAAATAACAAGACCTGCAAGGGTACGCCTGCAATTTCTCCAGGCCGCACGTGACTATGCACGCGCCTGGGGAGGGCTGAAATGCGAATACAACAACTTGAGGGGCTAAGTTACAATTTTTCCAAAATATTACACGTGATAAATAGGTTCCTGGACTGAAATGAAATACGAAAACCCGCAGGGGGTTCCTTGCAAAATAACCAGTCCCCTCACGCGCACATGCACGTGAGGTGACGTGGATAGGGACTTGTTTACAAATACTAAAAGTTTGGGGTCCTAAATGCAAATATTACAAAACATTATACCTGCAAATGAAAGATTTTAAACTAATAACTAAATACAAAAGACGCTGGGGTAAAAGATGCAAAATACCCAGGCTAAAGGACTCGTGCATGATCGGACGGCTGGGGATCGTCCACTTATCCACGTAGCGCGCGCACAACACGCGATGACGGTTCGGTGATCCACGACCTGAATTAGATCTTAGAGGATGATCGGACGACAGTGGTGTTCGAAGATCCAACGACCGGGAACGATCTGGAGCAGCAACGCGATCGGGACGATGGAAGAGCAGGGAGGAAGAACAGGGAAGAACGTCGGCGAGGCGAACTTCCCCGCTCCAGATCTCGGTGCTCCAGCAGTCCTCGAAGCCCAAAATTTGGCCGGTGGAGTCCTGGGGAGGTCTTCTATCTCCTGGGGGCTCCAAAATGCTCCGGCGGTGGCCGGAGCTCGCTGGGGAAGGCGGTGGAGCTGGCGGGCTCCAGGACCTCCAGCGAGGCTCAAAGCGAGCCCCAAGCTCTCTTTAGTGCGCTTAGACCTGCAAAAGGCGTGAGAGGGTCCAGGGCAAAATTCCTGGATCCCGCGGTGGCGGAAAAGCAACATGGAATGGCGGCGCGAGATGGTGGCCAGAGGTGCACTCCGGCGAGGTGCTCGTGGGGTGTGAACGGAATGGATTAAACGCGAAGATTCTTAGGGATTAGGATCCTAAGGCGGCGGGAAACAAAAGGCACAAGGAAAATAGAAGAAAAGTGACGACCTCAAAGGTGGATACCTGAGGATGGATCTCGACGGCAATTCGTCGGAGGTGGAGGAACCACTTCAAGGCCTCCTCGACTCGCCTGACGCTCCGGCTGCGGAGCTGTCACCTCTAGCTGCTAGGAAACGCCAAACGGAGGAGGATGCTAGCCAAAAAGAGTTCAAATTCGAATGGGGAAGTCGGGGCACAATATAAGGGGTTGACGACAGAGCTCCATAGACTGGGTAGAACGGGAGGATCAATGATCCATTCCCCGAAAAATCGAATGGGCGTGAAAGAGGGGTGATCGAGGAGCAAAAGTCCAGAAGGAGTTGCGCGAAATAGTGCAAGAAGCGAGCTGGAAAATTCGACAACGAGGTTTGACAAGGGGACATGCGGGGAGGCCAGCTAGTTGTCCGGCGGGTCAACGTTGACTGTCACCCGATTGGTCCACGTGGACCAACCAGGAAAAACCCTGCAAAAAATTATTGAAAATTCATTAGAAATAGTAAATGAATTTATTATTTTTAGAGTATAAAATAAAAAATATTTATTATTATATTATGATTTTTATTTATTTTTAAGAGGTGTAAAAATACAAGTTACCTTTTTGTGTCTACATAGGTACATATATCTATATATTTTATTATTTTTTTGTATATTTTACTTTATTTATTTTTGTTTATTATTTTATAAATTTGTAGGATGTTTTTATACACGTAAATATATTTTTATTTTATTTTTCTGAAGTGTTTTGTACACTTAATAAAATAGAAGTATCAATTTTATATGTATATGTACAGGTACTATACCTATGTATTATATACAAGTATTTTATTTTGTATTTTCTTGAGGTTTTTATTCTGATTTTAATGTATAATAGTATTATAAATAATATTTACCGAATTATGAAAATATAAAATTATAAAAATAATGAATAAATAATAAAATGAATATTTAATCTATACAAGTATACAATAGGGGTCCAAAACTCAACTTTCAAACCACAGGTCCCGCAAAAAGCGAGACCACCTTCATTAAATAGATTATTTAAAATTATATACAATTAAAGGTGATTTTGATGCATTCCGATTTTTATTTGAGAGATACATGTCTGGGAAGTTGGGATTATGGAATCTTATTCAGATCATAACTTTTTGTATGTATAATATTTCTATGTGAAATCAATTTTACATTTTTCTATATTTAAGTGTCTACAACTTTCATGTACAAAGTTTCTTTAGGTCCCAAAATAAATAAAGAATGAATAAAATAAAAGGTATTTTATTGTATTTTAGCCCTTATCTCCCCTACTTTATTCCTTGTCGACCTAGTCATCGCGATGCCTAGGTCTCAGGATTTCGGGTCATAAAATATTTACAATATTTTATTATTTTTCTTTTCTTTTCTTTATTCTATAATTTTGGCTTTAAAAACTGTATTTTGTACACTATTTACATACACATGCATGAATACTAAGATGCAGGAATTAAGGATATTTACAAGCATTTGACAGGGTTTTAAGGCCAAAATGACAGAATAAAGATGATGAAATGTGGATTCATCAATCACCGCATTCGTTGAACCACCTATATCCTCGATGACATCGTCGATCATCGTCTCCCCTTCTCTAGATCCTTTTCACCCTCAATCCATTTTACCTCCTTGCAAAGGAGGTGAACCCACTTAGGACATCACGTCTTTCACGCTCGATTGCCCTCCATTCACTTTCATTTCATTCCTTAACAATCACAAGTGCTTCAGATATAGAGCTAACAACTACATGTAACTAAAGTCCCTTGATTGATCGGAAATTCAACGAAGGTCAATTCAACCTCTGCTGCCTCTCCCAAGCATCTTCAAGTCATACAAAAGTAACTATCTGCTTAGCCAGGTCACTATGGATTTTTACATCCATAACCTCGAGTAATTCGTAATTACATTCATAACCTCAGATAATTACAAATTACACTCGAGACCTTGAATAAATGCTTCATTTTACACCTATAACCTTCCGTTAGTTGAGTTCATTAACTCAACTAGATGAATGAGTTAATATAATCAATTTGTGGATCTAATGGTTGGGATTGATCAAAAGTAAAAAAGGAAAAAGGAAAATATTTTGGATGGATTTGAAGGCTTGCAGGTGCGGGGAACAGGGAATGAGGCAGCGGGGGAGGGCTTGGACGCAGGGGCTTGCATGTAGTCGGTCCGTGGGGTGGGGGGGGGTGTGTTCGACGCTACAGGGGCTGGAGGGCAACCGAGTAGGGGGCCCATAGGGCATGGGAGCTGGTGGCCGGTGATAGCCGATCCCGCACCCTATGTTAATTTGGTCAAATTAATTGTCCAAAATTAAGTTTAAGTGTTCGTTGCAGTCGGACACGAGAGGCTAATAAAAAAACCACTTATCAATTAATGTTAAGTTAATTTTAAGCGGCAGATTTTTTTAACTTGGTAAAGTCCAAGGTCGAACTCAGGGAGGCATCTGTCTCCTTAGGGTCAAATTTTAGCAAAATCCAAGTGTGAGATTTTTGGAGGGAATATTTTGGTCTTTTTCTATTTTCTATGCAGACACATGCAACCGCAGGCCAAGATAACAATTAATTCAATTAAGATATCAAATGAAGTCCAAAAATTCTAAAAATTGGCCAGATGATTAATTAAGATGAAAATGATCTACCCTAATTTTTTTGGAATTTTTAGACACTAAATGAATTTACTGTGAATTAATTATGCAGACAGGGTGATTTTTCACTATTTTTATTTTTAATAAATAACAAATCACAATTTTTTCAAGAAAAAAATTATCCTAGATAGCACTAATGGTAAGGAATCCAGGAGAATTGACAGATCTTAATTTTACTGTGAAATGAATTAATTAAAATTAAAATAAGAAAATCACTCAACAATTTATTTAGGCCTCGATATGTGTGCAAATGACATGAAACTTTTATGGCATGTTGAGACTACTATCCTTAAGCTATTGTGAATTTTTGAGGATTTTTGGAACTACAGAGAATTAACTACAAATTAAAAGGTGTCACTGGGCAAAACATTCCACAAAATAACCAATTAATTCATTAAAAATTCCACTGTAATTACAAAAATAAGACACGTGGCTCAATAGATAGGGAACAAATTTCTCAACAAAATGCAATTTTTAGAAAGGAAAAATGATGTAAAATGCGGCCTAGGGATGCGTGCAAACACAGGGGTGTAAGTGCAATACAGGAAAATAAAAATGCATAAAGCAAATATGCTGACAGGGACTAAAATGCAATTACCTATAATGCTGGGGACTCAAGTGCAATTTCTCCAACAGGCACGTGCTCCTCACGTGGGCTCAGCTTCACAGGGACCTTTTTGCAATATTGGAAAGCTCCAGGGGCCTCTGTGTAAATTTCCCAGGCCGCACGTGCTCCTCACGTGGGCGGCCTAGGGCTTGGATGGCTGCGGAGGCTCGGGGCTAGGCTCGGGCGCCTCTGGAGGTCTGGAGTGAGGCTCGGACGAGAGGCTCGGGCCGAGCTACGTGCCAAGCTGTGGACCGTTCGATCAACGTGATCGAACGGGTGGCGATGTGGAAGCGTGGCGTGACCTCTGGCCTTTGGATCGATGCTGATCCAGCGGGTACTGGGCTCGGTGGAGACGGCGACGTGGCTCGCTGAGGACCGTCCGATCGACGTGATCGAACGGCAGCTGTGCGTCTGCTCCGATGATCCTCCGCCGCCTGCAGAGGAGATGGCGGGGCTCCGGCGAAGGTGCCTCAGCTCCGCCCGTCCTTCCTCATGTCGATGACGCTCTCCGACTTGTCGGAGATATCCCAGAAGACGCGTGGCGATGCGGCGGAGATGCTGGTGGTCTCAGGAGCGACGGAGAGCGGTCTGACGTCGATGGCGATGAAGCTCGAAGTCTTCTCCGGCGAACTTCCGTTCAATGAGCAAAGGGGCACCTGCAGATGTTAGAGATAGATCCGGAGCTCGTGCGTGCACTTGTGGAGTTGTGAAGGTAGTTGGCGAGGCCTAAGGAGTAATGGAGATGGGTTGGCGATGGTGCTCCGGCCAAGTGGCGGAGCTGGAGCTGGTGGCCGTGTGAAGTGGAGTGCCTGATTGCGTGAAGGGTATTGCATAGAGGAGAGCTCCGTCGCGGAGCTCGGCGAGGTGAGAGCGAGGCGAGAGGATGACCGGAAGCGGCGAAAATCAAGGAGGAAAATTGAAGAAAAATGAAGATCAGGTTGGAGAGGGATGGAGGTATCACCTGGGGATTGGAACTCCTCTGGAAGTTCCAGGTTGTCGCTCGAAGGGCCGGTGGGTCCCTGAGCTCGTGCAGCGTCGCGGAGGGCAGCTGCGACACGGCGGAGATGCCGTGGATCTCGTCGGAGAAGAAAACCCTTCTTCGCTCAACGATTCGTCAAATCGCTGTCACCAATCGGAAGATCGGAGCTCAGGGAAGCTCTCTGGAATGGCGGATGAAGAACAATGGAGGAGGGGATGTGATTATAAAGGAAGAGTAGAGGGAAGTTGGAGAGAATGGAGTGGTGGAGAGAGTGGAGAAAATGGAGGCTTGGAGTAGAAGGCAAGTAAGGGAAGAGGTAAAAGGGGGTTAAAATAATTTATTTAATAATATAATATAGTAGGCTACTAAAAATGATTAAAATAATGATAATAAAATAGCAATAATAATAAATCCGAAAATAGTAAAAAAAATAAATCCGAAAATAAAAAAATTGGGGTGACATGTGGCGGCTTCAGGAGCTGCCACATGCCGCTCCTAGAAAATTCAAAGATTAAATGTAAAGAAAATAAAAAAGAAATAACGAAAGGGATTAAATTAAAAAGTGGTCAACACAAAAGTTACTCGTCTCAACGAGATCTACAACTTTCGTGAAGGGTCGAAAATCAAAGGAAATCATCTGTACAAAAATGTATTTTTGGGTGGTACCTTATAGATATAAAATACCGCATTTTATCTTTTGCAATTTTTTTTGTCATTTTTAAATGAGAAAAATTAAAATAAGGTTAGATAAAATATGAAAAGAATATTTACAACTTAATCTAATTTTTTTAGATTTTTAATAAGAAGATAATATACAGGGGTAAAACGGTCATTATGTACAATATACAAAAGGGGCCCAAAACCCAAGTTTTTACATACGAGCTCCGATTTTAGTGAAATTGGTCTTGTTTCGAAGGTCTCTGAATGTATATTACTTTAAAAGTGAGTAGACCTCATTTGGAGGCTTTATGAGAGAGATATGTACATTTTAAGGTTCGTAGTTTCAAACTTGACTTGGGGTTTTATTGGTCGATTTTACAAGTTAATATTTTTTGATATTTCATTTGGAGGCTTTACAAGTAATATATACACTATGGAGTTGATTTTATTGGATTTGGAGTTAGTATAAAATTTATACGAATAGGGTATTTTAGTTAATATACAGGTGAATATTTACAAGTGAGATTGGCTTCTTATTTAATGCAAATATGAATGCTAAAATGCAGATATTATGCTTGCATGCATGAATGTTAATTATGCAAGATAAGGGGAATTATGCATCTAATTACTCGGGAACAAAGCTCTATTTTCAATTTTTAGAGTGATGAATCGCAGATTCATGAACCCCCTATACTTAAACCTTGCTCGTCCCCGAGCAACTAAATGAAATGCAAGAGTGAAATGAGATTGGGTTCCATACCAAGGTCATGAACAAAAGTTGAAAATGGAGCTTGACTCGACCTTTGGATTAATTGTGTGGCGGAACCTTATTGGGATCTGAACTTAAGACCTAACAGACTTCAAGTTCCACAAGTCTTCTATTCAAGACGCCTTAACAGTCAGGTCAGAACAAATCCTCAAACACAAATTTATGATGACTGTGATTCTTACTTGTACTGTGTAAGTGATAAATAGCTCTCCACATCAGAAATGACTCGGAACCAGCCTCCTCTAACAAGGTAACTCAATAACCCGGTCCAGCAACTCTTTCCTCGAGGAGCGGGGTATTCCCTTCTAAGTTCAAGTGCGACCAACTCAAGAGGAGGGTGTAGAGAAAAGAATAAGGAATGGACGGTAGCCAGTGTAGCTAACCTATCCCGGGATGCCTGACCAGTGTAGCCAAGTCATCCAGCTGCAGACTTCTTGCTAGTATACATACTCCAACAGGCAATTTTTTTTTCTCTTTTTTTTGTGGCCTGTCTCCTTTTTTTGGAGTTCTTGCATTTTTTTCTTCTTTTTTTTGCAGCATGTACATCAGGAGTTTTTCCTCTTGAGCTAGTAGACTATCCCTCTTTTGAAGCATTATTGCAACCCACAGCGTCCCGTCCTTAGACTTCAACACCACCAGACTAGGTTGAGATGCACTACCCTCCCTAGAGGAGGACGGATGTTTCCACCCGTGTGCTACTCCAAGCTAAAGGATTCTACCTCCTCACCACCTCATCAATGAAGAGCTACGTGCATTGTGCTTTGTCCAAGTTAGGTCACTGTCTAAAAGAATCATGCGTGTGCACGAGATATTCTACTTAGACTAATCAAGATGACATGTGAACATAGACTTGCGGACTCAAAGAATTAAGTCACTTGACCTGAAAAATCTTAACTCCAGTTCCTATAAGGTTCCTCTGATATTAGGTTGATTAAGGTCAAATCAAGCCCATCCTCAATATCTACTCATAACTCGGTTCAGAACCCATTAGCTTTTCACCTTGCATATGCAAGATATGCAAATGAGAGGTGCAGATGACATGCTATGAATGAAATGCAAGACCTTTTTTTTAAATGCAAAGATGATATGTAAGAGTAAATAAGAAGCCTTATTTTCAACACATTTTTTTGGTATAAGTATACAACAATTTGTATTATTTACAACAAGTTTTTAGTTTATACATAATATACATAGTATACAATTTTTTTGGTATTCATCCAACAAATTTTACAAAAGTATGTTTTACAAGAATTTTACATTTTTTATACAAGTATTATACATATAGTAAATTTTTTTTCAATTTTTACCCGCCCTGTTTATATTGCATAATATATGCAGAAAATACGCGAAAATACGCGAAAGTACGAGCTATGGGTAAAGTATATATGTAATATATACACGCCCCCCTATACTTAGCGTGTGCTATGTCCTCAGAGCACGAAAGCGACCAAAAAAACATAGCTCGGCTAAGCGTAGGAGAGCTAAAATTACAAAAATATATAGAAGTCGCACCGCCCCCCTATACTTAGGCTCTTGACTGCCTAAGTGTAGAATAAGATCAAAAAAAATGGGGCGGACGAGGGCAAGAGGAGAAAAGGATGATTATACAATGCGGGCATCGATCCCCCCTATACTTAGGCTCCGGTCAGTCGAAGTATAGGATAGGAGTGAGTATGAGAACCGATGTGATCTGTAGGATGTACAATGAATGGATGCGGGTCACTCTCCCCCCTATACTTAGGATCTGATTATCCTAAGTATAGTCTTAAAATGAAATGAGATGAGTCGGGGCGAGTGATTCGAATCACTGGGAGGGAGGGAGAAAAAGTATATACAAGAAAGAGTGAGAATATACAAGGATTAAGAAGGTTTGTGACGAACCTTCTTGCGGATGCGAGGAGGTGGATAATATACATATGTGTCGCTGTCGGAATCGTCCTCAGATGAATAATAGTGAGGTGTAGGGATCGTCCAACGAGGGTCGACACACGGCTGCTTGCTTAGATAAGGCTTGAGAACAACCGAACTGAGCTCACTCATATAAATTACCTGGTCCGGGCCAGATGAGGACTCCTCAGAAAATTCCTTCTTCAGTGTGTTGAAGGAAACTTTCTTAGTCGGTTTTCTAGAACCTGAATCATTGAGTGACAGATGAGAGAGATGCGCCTTGAGAGGTTCGGGGGAACTCCTCGAGGAATCAATTCTCGACTTCCTCTCACTAAATAGCCGACTAGAAGAGGGAGCAACCGTGTTTTTATGTGGAGTCAATTTAATCTTGGTTGTTTCCTTTGAAGGTCCGGGACGTGGTGTGGTGCTGACTATGGTTTCCTCATCAAACGAGTCACCATATAAATTATAATATTCCTGAAGGGTCAGCACATGTCTCGGGAAAGTGCTAGTGGTCTCAGTTGGCTTGGCATTATTGGGCTCTTGTGTCGGATCATCAAAATGGTCAAGGCAGTCAACAAAGATCATGTCCGACTTAATGATAGCTTCTGATTGTGAGTCCTCCTTAGAAGCTGTCCTGGTGGCGGTGCAAGCAGTTGATGAAGTGAAGATGTGGGGAGTCTCAGAACCAATGGTCGTCCGGGCAGTCGGTCTCTCAGGTGTAGTAGAGAGGTGGAACTCATCTACCTCTCGATGGTCACGACTGTCAGCGGATGTGCGGGTTACCTTAGAGTAAAGTGTATCAAAGAATGGGTGAGGTCGGAGTGCTTCCAATGCTGAGAAATCGATCTCCCGAGTCTCGCAATCTATAGACGCTTTAGCTGAGGCTAAGAACGGCTTCCCAAAGAATAATCGGAGACAGGGTAAACTCTCCTCGGTGCTCGATGTCAATGATCATGAAGTCGACCTGGAGTAGAGCACCTTGGAAAGTAACGATGACTGAAATATTTCCTCTAGATCGTTTGATGGATCGATCAGCCAGCTGAACGATCTCTCTCGACTTTCTGATT
Organism: Ottelia alismoides; assembly: GCA_037367405.1. Lineage (NCBI taxonomy): Eukaryota > Viridiplantae > Streptophyta > Magnoliopsida > Alismatales > Hydrocharitaceae > Ottelia > Ottelia alismoides. The sequence continues at coordinate 703,255 of JAZKJV010007172.1, read as the reverse complement.
GGCCTGAGTTTGAGCTTGTCAAACACAGAGGTCGGAAGGATATTTATAGGTGAGTCATCATCGATTCTCGCATGGGTGAAAATGGTGTCTTTGATTTCACATTCAACCCTAGACAACCGCTTCACTCTGCGGCTTTTGGTCTTTCTCCCCATCACCAAGGATGTGGCCATAGACACTATGTGTCTTTCAGTCCTTGTTCTCTTCTTACCCGACCTCTTGTGCATCAATTTACTCTTTACAAATCTCTTGAGGTCGGGGAAGTGATCTATGGCCTTTATTAAGGGAAGTTTAAAGATCAATTCATCATCAAGTGCTTCCCTTAGGGTGGAATCCAATTTTTTTAAATCATTTTCATTTTCAATTTTTATGTGAATTTTTGGTTTTTCAATTTTTTTGGTGTTTTTGATGGATGAATGATCAGACTCTTGATTGGAGGGCAAATGGTTAGTAGAAGAGGGAGATAGAATGGACTCCAGCTGTACAGACGGTGTGGGTTCCCTGATGTTTGCTTTGTTTTCAACCTCAAAACTATTCATGTCTTTTTTCACTTTTATACCCAGGCTGGCAGAAATTGATTGTAATATTCCCATGACATCTCTCAACTCGTTATCAAATGATTCATTTTTCTTAATAAGCCTAGAGATGTCATCCTCCACAAAATTCTCATGACAAATCATGGGAGAGTTCTTCTCAAGTGGAGGATATTGCTGAGATATTGAGGTCTCATACTCAACATACCTTGACTCTGGCATGTAATGTTGGGTTGAGTATGGACTATCCAAATGGCAAATATCGGTCAGAGCCTCATATGACGGAGTCAATGAAACAGGGACTGATAAGTCTAGGTCATGAGTCCAATCTTGTGAATGTATAAGCTCTCCAAATGAAGGCTGGTTAATGGAGGCTTGATCACTAAAGTCAATCAAGTCTGGGAAATCATGATGTTCAGGCCTCTCCATTCGGCTTGTTCGATCGACCGTGTTATGCCCTAAGTTCAAGTCGGGATGTGTATATATGAGTTGTGGTATGGTCCCTACTTGGGGTAAAGTAGGTGGGGGCATATAGTTTTGCCAATCATCTGTCTCAGCAGTGGCTTGCTCTTCATTCGAGTCTTTGATTCCTGCAAGCTCTCGGGAGTAAGGACAGTCAGCCCAAGGTGGAAGTGGATCCGTGGTGCTAGAATATGGAGTAGGTGAGAAATGCGAAGAAGTGGAGAAGTCAGTCGAAGTTCTGACTTCATAATCGGATTGAGGTGGAGCTGACCACGGGTAAGGGTCTCCCGTGGGCGGCGGAGGATACATGGAAGAATGAGAAGGTGAAGATGATCGGTATATGATCGATGAGGAATGACTAGAGGTCTCAGGGTATGGGGACCAATATCCCGACATCTTGAAGAGAAGATAATGAATGTAAGTAGAGCGATGTAGAAAATGCGTAATTACGCAGGATAACACACACGGACAGACACGAAGACAAACGCAAGAGCAAACCCTGAATTCACACTCAACACGGTGAAGGACCCGAAACCGAGTCCAATTAATCTTGTTAATTTTAAGTGTGATTTTTCCAGCAAGATAGCAAGGATTTATGCGACCTATAGGAAGTCGGCTCAGAGCCAGATGCGTCTTCCCTGGTTTAACCTGTCGCCTAAGATACCGCCGATCCTCCCCTTTCTTCGCTCCTATCCGGAGTTGGGGACTCAAAGACGTGCCCCTATCTACCTGCAAGCAGGCGGAGGCTGACAAACTAGGCCTTGTCGTAGAGTACCGCTGGTTCGCCCCTATCTACCCGCGAACTGGCAGAGGCTACTTGGTACTTGTCAATGAGCTAAAGTATCCAACTCGTGATATTTGCTAGGATCAGTTGGCCCGAGATATGGAAGGCGGGGATTTGGGCTCTGCCTTAAGGTGTTCACACACACTCAAGTACCCTCACTCAGCCTGAAAACAGAGTCGGGGATTAATCTCCCGCAAACAATTTTCAAATTTTATTCTCTTTTTTTTGGTCAATATTGTTTAGCAGTCCCGATTTTAAGTTAAGTTAGCACTGATTAAGTCCACCACACAGCACGCCTATCGGACATCCAATTTCCGTTTAATTAAATGTGAAAATCAGAGGGAGAAATCGAGAAAAAGCCGATGCAAGATAAAACAATGATGTTATGCTGAGTTCAGGAGACTTACAGTGATCCCTTCGCTTTTGTGCAGGATGCAGAACAGAATTGAAATTTTATCTAAATGCAAATGCAGACGATGAAAGCCGCTCCTAGACAGGCAGTTCTATTAGCGTGAAGAACACTTTAATTTGGCTAAGTACTGCGGTCTAAGTGCGTCTTTTAAGTGATTTGTGTGGTCCTAATGATTACGAGCACAAGCAATTCCGAGATTGGCTCGGGGAGCCGCTAGTGCAAGCTAAGTTACAATTCAACCACACAGCACACGGGGACGCGATTCCATCATTTTTACACACGCGAGAACCCGAACGGGAACTGCTGGAAATGATGCGAAAAATGTGGAAATAAATGAAATTACAGGTTCTCTCAAATAACTCAAACAAATTTCGAATGCGTGTTCCTCGAAGCGTCTTCGACTCCGGTGTCCCTCGCACAAAAACAAGTTGAGGTCAGATAAAGAACGACACAAAAATGAAAAAATTTAAAAGACGGAGAAATATTCACAAGGAAAAACCGGGGGTCAAACTACCCAGGGAAAGAAACTCAAGCAATCAGAATTTCACCAAAAATTAACCTAAGCCGTGCCTCCCCGGCAACGGCGCCATTTTGATAGCCGATCCCGCACCCTATGTTAATTCGGTCAAATTAATGGTCCAAATTAAGTTTAAGTGTTCGTTGCAGTCGGACATGAGAGGCTAACAAAAAAAACCACTTATTAATTAATGTTAAGTTAATTTTAAGCGGCAGATTTTTTTTAACTTGGTAAAGTCCAAGGTCGAACTCAGGGAGGCAGCTGTCTTCTTAGGTCAAATTTTAGCAAAATCCAAGTGTGAGATTTTTGGAGGGAATATTTTTGGTCTTTTTCTATTTTCTATGCAGACACATGCAACCCGCGGCCAAGATAACAATTAATTCAATTAAGATATCAAATGAAGTCCAAAAATTCTAAAAATTGGCCAGATGATTAATTAGGATGAAAATGATCTACCCTAATTTTTTGGAATTTTTAGACACTAAATGAATTTACTGTGAATTAATTATTGACGAGTCGCTAAATACGATATTTAATTTGGTCACGTTGTAGCACGTGTACTTAGCGATTCGGTCAGAACCGAGAGAAGAATCTCCGTGAAGAGTGTCTCTCGGCTTAATTTATATCCCGGGCAAGTCCAGGGTCGAACACATGGAGGCAAAGGAACAACTTGGATTTAATTCAAGAACTTAGGTCTAGATTTCAGTGCGGTATTTTTTTTAGATTTTTTTATGCAACAAGAATACAAATGCAAGTGAATCAAGACACTTAGAAAATACAAATAAGGCCAAATTAATTTTAATGGAAAAGAAGTCCAATTTAGCCAATTTCGTATTTTTCTTAGAATCCTAATCCAGTGATGAATGCAAAACATATTTTTTAGAATTTTAGGGGTTAAAATGCAATAATGAAAAATGCACACTTTTTATGGGTATTTTCGTAATTTATCACAAAAACAGTAAGTAAAAATCATGAAAAAAATTACTGGAACTAAAACATGATGCAAGGAGACTACAGTAAGTTTTTTGGATTTTTCTGACAAATTATGATTTTTATGAATTTTTTAGTTAAAACAGAGTGGAAATGAGTAATTATTCCTATTAAATCCAACGTTATCAAATTAGTCTGAGAGAAAATTATCTCAAAAAGATATTTAGATGAAGAATCCATGAGATTTGAAATTTCGCAAAAAAAATATACAAGGATTTAATTAAAAATCAAATACTAATTTCACTCTATGATTTATTTCAGGCACAAGACAACTCCATTTTAATGAAATTTGAACGGTAAGTTTATCACATTTCAAGGCATCATTCCTAATTTTTGTGGATTTTTTGGAGCAACCATGTGTGAGATATACTTTTAAGAGTCCAAAATGGGTAAACTATGCAAAATTTCAGTTGAACAAATTTTAGTTAATTACCCATATTCTCACAAAAATACAAGTAAATATTCAAAATGTAGACAAGAAGTTGTTCAACACAATGGTATTTTTCATGGAATAAAAAGGTGCAATATTGATGTCCAAATTTAATGTCAAACGCAGGGGTATCTTTGCAAATAAAGAAACTAAGTTAAACAGAACAAAATAATTACAGGGACTGATTTGTAATAACAATAACTTGGTAGAAAATAAGTGCAATTTTTACATAATAAATTAAAATAAAAAAAGGAAAGAGACCTTCTTCTCTGGACGGCTAGGGAAGAACCCAACGGGGAAGTACCCGGCGGCGGCGGCGAGGCCACGCGCATCCCGCGCGAGGGGCGGCGAGGAGCGAGGAGGGGCGACGGCGGTGGACCTGCGGTGGAGGGGCGGCGAGGCGGCCTGTGGTGGACGGTAGTAGCGCCGCTGCTGGTGGCGGCTGTCGGCGCGTTGGCGGTTATCGCGCGCTGCTGGTGGCGGCGGAGGCGCGGCGCAGCCGCTGGTGGTGGTGGCGGTGGGCGAGGGGGGTCCGGCGAGCGGTGCGGAGCCGCGGGCGGGCGGCGGTGAGCCTTTGGATGGAGATGGGCGGCGGCGGTGGGGCTTCCACCGCTGCTGCTCGGTTATTTTTTTTTTATTTTTTTTGATTTTTTTTTTGAAATTTTATTTTGCTGCTGTGATAAACAAAAAAAAACTTTTTTTTGTTTTAATCTTTTTTATACTTTTTTTAAAATTTTGTTATACAGGAGAGATGCAAATGATATGGAAAAAAAGGGGGAAAATGATGTGGTGAAGGAAGTAATGGGGAAGGTGGTGGTAATATGATGAAGGTGATGGTGGTGGTATGATGTGGTTGGTGAATGATGGAAAGATGATGAAAATGATATGATTATGAAACAACAAAGAAATAAAAAATATTAGATAAAATAAAACAACAAGATAAATGAAGGGAAATACTTACCTGAAGTTCGCCGTGATTTGCGGAGCAGCTACACTGGACTCCTGTCGTCGCTTCGATCCAATTGGCGAAACAAAATTGGAGAAGCTACGCGAGCTCGACGAGGAACTCGTGACGCGAAGCGGAGCTCCGCGGATCTCACCTGAAGGAGGTCGTCGCTTGAGGACGATGCTTCGCCGCTGTCACCAACAAAACACTCCAAGCTCTCTCCTTATTCTATAAGAATGGTGGATATTGTAGAGAATGTATTATAAATAAATAAATGAAATAAAGTTGGCTACTTTAATTACAATAGAATAAAAAATAAGAAAATAAATAGTGGAGAATTTACAAGGGAAGACAAACAACATGTACATATATTTTTTTACTTTTCTAATATGTATTTTTTTATCTTTTTAATAAGAGATATTTACAACAGAAATATACTATAAAATAATATAATTAAAATACAAAACAATCATGATATTTTTTGTATTTTTAGTAATTATGAACGATACAATAAAAATTAAAGAAAGAATGAATATATACAAGGTATACAATGTACATCTAGGTCCCAAAACCCAACTTTTGCAAATGAGCTCCAATTTTAATGAAACCACTTCCGTTGGATAGATAATTTTCTAACTTGAACTTTAAAAGTGAGTTTGGTGAATTTGGAGTTCATACGGAGCAGGAATTTAGCTTGGAAGTTGGTCTTTATGGCTTTTTCCCATTGGGATCTAGGAGCATTTATTTGAGGTAAAATTTGTTTTGTATTTTTGTATTTTTATATACATTGATATGAACATGTTGAAGAAAGAATTAGCCAAAAAGGAGTTGATATGAAATTATTAAAAATACATAAAGTTAAGGGCTATTTACATGTATAAAACTCCTTTGATTTTGCGGCTTTTTATTGTTAATTTATTTTGTACAATCTAATATACAACAATTCATGTATTTTATTTACAAGAGTCATTTGTTAATTTATTGATTTTATATACATTTATTAGAGAATTTACTCGTGGATTTTGCTAAGATCAAGATATTGAGATGATGAATCGTGGATTCATCAATTATGCAGACAGGGCGATTTTCACTATTTTATTTTTAATAAATAACAAATCACAATTTTTTCAAGAAAGAAAATTATCCTAGATAGCACTAATTGTAAGGAATCCAGAAGAATTGACAGATCTTAATTTCACTGTGAAATGCATTAATTAAATTTAAAATAAGAAAATCACTCAACAATTTATTTAGGCCTCGATATGTGTGCAAATTTACATGAAATTTTTATGACATGTTGAGACTACTATCCTTACGCTACTGTGAATTTTTGAGGATTTTTGGAACTACATAGAATTAACTACAAATTAAAAGGTGTCACTGGGCAAAATATTCCACAAAATAACCAATTAATTCATTAAAAATTCCACTGTAATTACAAAAATAGGACACGCGACTCAATAGACAGGGATCAAATTTCTCAACAAAATGCAATTTTTAGAAAGGAAAAATGATGTAAAATGCGGCCTAGGGATGCGTGCAAACACAGGGGTGTAAGTGCAATACATGAAAATAAAAATGCATAAAGCAAATATGCTGACAGGGACTAAAATGTAATTACCTATAATGTTGGGGACTCAAGTGCCATTTCTCCAACAGGCACGTGCTCCTCACGTGGGCTCAGCTTCACAGGGACCTTTTTGCAATATTGGAAAGCTCCAGGGGCCTCTGTGTAAATTTCCTAGGCCGCACATGCTCCTCACGTGGGCGGCTGATAAACACGGAAATCGATGGCCTTAAGTTCAACACAAGGCGTGAACTCAGTCGAAGTGTCGACCAATCAAATTCCGTATTTAATCAACAATTAACCCACACTAAAGATCAACAAATTAGAACTAATGTGGAGTTAAAATTTATTTTTAACTCTGCACAAATGGTGTATAGTGACAAGTATGCAGAGAGTTCGAACACAGGGAGCAAGCAGGGTAATTCACGAAAATGTGCACAAGTATGTGTGTGTGATATGTCTACACTAAGCAAGCAAGCAAAGGTATTTTGTGGGTTTTTAATTTTTAATATTTTTTTTATTTTAATTTTTAATTTTGTATTCTGATTTTTAATTTTCTGATTTTTATAATTTTATCTTTTATATTTTTTTTATTTTCTTTTTCAATATTGAAATATAAAAGCAATATAATACAAGACAAGATGAAATAGTTATAAAAATGTGCAAAAATATCCAAAAGTTCAGAAGTACAATCTTTTTGGTATTTTTGTGGTTTTCTACTGTTTTTGTGATTTTTGGGGATTTTTCAAGGTGTTTTTGATATTTTTAATTACTGAAATCAGAGAAAACAGTGGGAAATATGCTGGATGTGAACAAAATGAGAGTTAAAAATAGCAACCAGTACTCAAAATTTTTCACACTAATTTTCAACTAGAGCTACTGAAATATACAGCAAACAGGAGCTGAGTTTGTATTTTTTGGAGTTTTCCTTGATTTTTAGGATTTTTTGGAAGTTTTTGAGTCTTTTCGAATTTTTAAGGTTTTTCTTTTGAGATTTTTAGTGATTTTTGGACTGACACTAAAATATGATGAAATAGACACCAGGTAATTTTTGGAATTTTTGGAGGTGTTTTAATGTTTTTTGGTATTTTCTAAGCTAGACAGTGCACAAATTAGATGTTTTTGATTTTTAATAAATATGAAAATAATATAAAATCAAAAACTAAATATGTGGCGTTAAAGTACACATGTCCAGATGCTTAAGTCTATTTTTGTGGAATTTTTGGGCTTAAGATGATATTTCAAATAAATACAACAAGCATTCAAACATTAAACAGTCCTGGCAGGGGTATATGTGCAATATTCAAAACATCCAGGAATAAACATGCAATTTTCCACAAAAATATACACTGAATATTTAATTTCTGGAACCAAAAAGCAATTACAAAAGCCGCCTGGGCTTCCTAGAAATTTTCCCACCAGGACGCGTGACTTGCACGCGCCTGGGAAGGACTGGAATGCAATATCTCGAAAATCTGGGGGTCTCTTTGCAAAGTAACCAAAAATATTACACTTGCTACGAAAGTTTTTGTACTGAAACGAAACACACAAAAGCCCAAGGGGGTCCTTGCAAAATGCCCACCCCCTCACGTGAACTGGTCACGTGAGGTGACGTGGCGAGGACCTGGAAGCAAATATCGAAAGTCTGGGGGCCTCTTTGCAAATATTACAAAATATTTAAACTACAAACAAAAGTTTAAAGACTAAAAAGTCAATACAAAAGTTGCGAGGGTGGGGATGCAAAATACCCTCGCTCAGGCGCTCTGCAGGTGACGCGTGGCGCGCATCCAACGGCTGGCGGCGATGGACGATCCAACGGCGGGAAGCGGGCCACTTATCCACGTGGCAGCACGAGAGCGGCCGATGACGGTTGGCTTGTGCGGCTGAGATTAGAGCTCCCCCGATGATCGGACGGTGGGCGCGCGGGGAGATCTAACGGCTTGGGCTCGACCTGGGGAGGGCTCCTCGATCCAACGGCTTGGGGGCGATGAGGAAGAACAGCGAAGAACGCCGACGAGGCGGACTTCGCCGCTCCAGATCTTCGTCCTCCGGCGTAGTTAGGGCTTCAAAATGGCCGTGGAGCGACCCCTGGTCCTCCTCTATCAACTGGTGGCGGCAAAAAGACACGGCGGAGACCGTGGCGCTCGCAGGTGACCGGCGGAGCTGGTGGGCTGCGTCTGCTCCGGCGAGCTTCAAAATCCGCTTCCAGGTATCGTTGCTCGTTCTTTGACCTGCACAAATGGTCAACGGGTCCAGGGCAAACTGCCTGGACCCTTGGATGGTCGGGGGGAAGGCGCGGTTCGCGATATGGGTGCACGGCCGGAGGTGCGCTCCGGCCAAGGTGCGTGATTTGGCGATATGGTTGATGAAACTTCGATTTTTTTGGGGGATATTGATCCTTAAGCTAACAGGAACAAAATGGTACAAAGAAATAGGCGGGGGGATGCCCTCGATGGCCGGAGCCAGAGGAGAAAGGATACCTCGACGCCGGCGGTTGGCGGAGGTGCTGGAGGCTCCCTCGACTTCGCGCGCCTTGGCTGAAGGGCTGGCGATGGAGCTGTCACCTCCACGGAGCTCAGGAGCACGATGGTGGCGCTGAAGGGTGGACCAAGGGGACTCGATTCGAAATGGAAGAGGGGGAGTTGGTTTTAAGTGGTTTGACCCGAGGTGACAGGGGCTCAAAGATCAAGAGCTCTGGAGCGATTCATTGATCCACAATCCAATGTAAGATATGGGCGAGCCTCCTCGATCATCGATGATCAAAAGTCAAGAAGACGCTAGCACGAAATGAGGTGCCTAACGTCCTCGAAAAAATCGAGAAATCGACCCAAAAATAGGCCTCTGACAAGGCTACAGGGGGTAGGTTACCTAGTTGACCGAGGTCAACTAGGGTTTGCACCTGGTTGGTCCACGTGGACCAACCAGGAAAAACCCTGAGTTAATTTTTTGTTAATTCATTTAAAAATACTAAATAGCCGAATTAATTATAAAGTATAAAATAAAAAATGCTCAAAATTTTATGTAGTATTTTATTCTGATTTTTATTTATTTTTATGACTTAAATTTTTACAAGTTACCCTTTTAACCCTATATAGGTATAATACCTATGTATCTTGCTATTTAATTTTTATTTAAGTATTTTTAATTTATTTTAGTTTGGTTTTTATTTTCTAAAATTATAAAATACTTTTATATACACCAATATATTTTTATTTTAATTTTCTGATATATTTTATACACTTAATAAAATACAGGTGTATTTTGTATAGGTATATACATAGGCAGTATACCTATGTAGTTTTTATACAAGTATTTTTATTTTTATTTTGTTCTTTGCATTTTATTTTAATTTTAACGCACATATATAGTATAAGTAACATTTAAAAAATTATAAAAATATAAAAATATGAAGAATAATGAATAAATAATAAATTGAATATTTTATTCAGTACAAGTATACAATGAGGGTCCAAAACTCAACTTTCAAACCGTAGCTCCGCCAAATGCGAAACCACCGCCATTGGATAGATTATTTTATTCTATATACAATTAAAGGCGAGTTTGCTACATTTGGAGTTGTCAGTTGTGAGATACGGGTCTGGGAAGTTGGGATTTTGGATTCTTATTCAGACCATAACTTTTCATCTGTACATTATTTTTCAGTGAAATCAATTTTGTAATTTTCTTTATTAATTTATCTACAACTTTCATGTACAAAGTTTCTTTATTTGGTGTATAAAAAGTGGAACCAAAAATAGGTCCCAAACTGAATAAAGAATGAATGAAATAAAATAGGTATTTGACCCTTATCTCCCCCTACTTTATTCCTGGTCGACCTATTCATCAAGATGCCTAGGTCTCGGGGGTTTTGGGTCATAAAATATTTACAATATTTTATTCTTTTTCTTTTCTTTATTTATTCTATAATTTTGGCCTTAATTACAGTATTTTATACACTATTGTGATGCACATGCATGGATGCTAAGATGGTGATTTTAATGCTATTTACAGGCATTTGCCAGGGTTTTTGGTGCCAAAATGATAGAATAAAGATGATGAAATGTGGATTCATCATCCCCTATACTTTACCTTTGCTAGTCCCTAGCAAACACTTATGCAATAAGTGCAAAAAGAAAAGAAAGAAAAAGAAAAAGAAGAAAATTGGACGAAGTTTAATTATCAAACTTGTCTTTACAAAATCAAGTTTGGAGCTTAAGTCGGACTTTTGGAAGTTTAGTGCGGTCGGAACTTAATGAGAACCAAATTTGAAATCCAACAGTCCTTGAGAATCCTAAAACTCTGTCCAAGTCTCCTCAATAGCCAGGTCAGATATACTTCAACTCATACGCAAACTCTTACGACTATGCATCTGACTTGTACAGTGTATGTGATATGTAGCTTCCCACCTCAGAAGTGACAAAGAAACAACCTCCCCCAACCTGGTAACTCTAATGCCTCGGTCTAGCAACTCTTTCCTCGAGAAGCGGGGTATTCCTTCTAAGTTCAAGTGCAACCGGCTCAAGAAGAGGGGGAAGAAGTATAGACTTTTGGGAGCTCAACCAGTGTAGCCAAGTCTCCCGCTGCAAGCTTCATGAGATGTAACGTGGATACCGTAAGCTTTTGCTTTATTGGACTATATACACTCCGGTGGGGTTATTAAATTTTCAATCCGACCCACCACTTTTTTGGAGTTCCTTTTTTTTTTCAATTGCATCTTGTACAACATATCTACAAGGTGCAGCATATATACAAGAAATTTTCTCTCTTGAGCCAGTAGACTATCCCTCTTTTGAAGCTTTATTGCAACCCACGGCTTCTATCTTTAGCCTTCATCACCACCTAGACCAAGTTGAGGTGCACTTCCTTCACTATAAGAAGAAGAGAGGTTCCGCCTAGAAGTACTACCCTCATATGCTACCCCAAGCCAAAGGAACTGCCTCCTCACCACCTCATCCGTGGAGAGCTATGTGAAAGGTGCAGGTGTCCAAGTTAGGTCATATCACAAGAGTCGTGCGTGTGCTCCGAAATACTCTACTTAGGCAGTCAAGAATCCATTGAACCAAGTCCCGTGATCCTCAAAGAATTAAGTCAACTAGACCTGAAGTACCTCAAACCCAGTTCCTATAAGGTTCCTGTTATTAGGTAGATTTTAAGGTCCATTCAAGCTCCAATCTCCAGATTTTACTTAGACTTGTTCAACTATCAAACTCAATCAGAAAATGCTCATGCTATGCAAATGCAATGCAGAGAATATTTTTGTGATGCAATTTTCAAGATTTTGAATTTTTTATGGATTTTTGAAAAGATGACGCATGCGTATGCAAATGCATTTTTTTTTGTATTTTCAAAAAGATTTTTCAGATGTTTTTGGGTTTTAGTTTTGCAAATGTTTTTGGGATTTTTGAAAACAAAAGTTTTGGCCGAAAAATAGGTGAAAACTATGTACACGGGAGTGCTTCTTATATATACAAGAAGTGGATTTTAAGAATTTACAAGGGTAAGTGGTCAGTTTTATACATATATATAGTGGATTTTAGTGTGATGTAAATATTCCTCAAACTTATTTGACACAAGCTTTTCACACCATTTTGAAAACTATAGTCCAAATAGTTTTTACAAACATTTACAAACATGTACACACATTTGAAAATCATTTTGCAAAGGTTTTTCAAAACAGTATATATGGGTTTTTCAAATATTTTGCAACCATTTTTCAAACCATTTGCAAAGCATTTTTCAAACATTTTATATCACACAAGAAAATAAATTTTACAAACCACACATTTTTACACAGGTTGAAAACATGTAACAAAACATTTCAAAATAGTTTTCAATAGATGTTCACAAAGATTTTCAAACTATTTTTCAAACATTTTGCAAAAAAAAAACATTTTCACCTGATTTATTAATCAGTATATACAAAAAAGAATTTGAAGAAAAACCACATCTTTTTATTAAGGATTTTTAATGAGTTTTAAGAATTATTAGCCATATTTATTACGAAAGTACGAGTTGTGGCTAAAGTATATACGTAGTATATACGACCCCCCTATACTTAGCTTGAGCTATGTCCTCATAGATCGGAGAAGAAAAGCGAAGACATACCTCGTACTAAGTATTAGGCAAGTCTAAAGAATGAATGAATTAATGAATGAGAAAGTTGAACCGTCACCACCCCCTATACTTAGGATCAAATAATCCTAAGTATAGCAGACTGTACACAACGCAGGGAGGGTCAAGGGTGGGAATGAACAGATCGTACTCAGATTGTCTCCCCCTATACTTAGGGTAAGATATCCCTAAGTATAGACAAGAAGAGGAGACAATGGAGAGGATCAAAGAATGGAAATACTCGGGGTGCACACCCCCCTATACTTAGGACAAAGTACGTCCTAAGTATGGAAAACTGTCTACAAGGGCGGCATCTTTTCGGTAGATGAAGAAGATAGAGAAGGAAAAGAAGAAAAGAAGAAAAGAAGAAAATAACCCAACAGATGAAAGTGATATGAACAGATGGATCTGTACAGCGGCAGATGGAGTTGATCACCATGTATGAGACGCAGATGATGAGAGTGAACGGACACATCTCATACCAGAAGAATGGGGGCAACGTCAATGGTCGGTGGATCATGATCAAGATATAGTTTCAAGCGTTGACCATTGACGCGGAAGGTAGAGGAAGATGACGGTTCGGATATGTCGATGCTGCCATTGTCATGTACCTTCCTGACCACATACGGACCTTTCCACTTGCTCTGCAACTTCCCTGGGAATAATTTAAGCCTGGAATCAAACAACCATACTCTCTGATCTAGCTCAAACTGTTTATGGCTGATATGCGAATCGTGCCATGTCTTCACTTTCTCTTTGTACTGTAGGCTGTTCGAAAAGGCTGTATCTCTCAATTCTTCCAGGGCTGCCAATTCTGCTCTTCTCTGGTCTCCTATACTCTCGGGATCTAGAAGCAACTCAGTAACTGCCCAAAAAGATTTGTGCTTGATCTCCACCGGCAGATGGCACGGCTTGCCATAGACGAGACGAAAGGGAGATGTCCCCAATGGATTCTTGAAAGAGGTCCGATAAGCCCACAAGACCGAGTCCAAAAGTTGTGACCAATCCTTTCGGTCTGGACGGACAACTTTCTGCAAGATAGTCTTTATCTCCCGATTCGATACTTCGGCAAGACCATTAGTCTGAGGGTGATAAGGAGTGGCAACCCGATGGTCAATGCCGAACTCGTCTGCAAGGGCCCTGACTTTGTCATTGATGAAGTGAGACCCCCCGTCAGAAATCAAAACTCTAGGTACCCCGAACCGTGAAATGATATTTTTCCTCAAAAATTTGCATACGGTTTTCGCATCTGCGGCTCGGGCGGGGATGGCCTCAACCCATCGGCTGACATAATCCACAGCGAGCAAGATATGCTCGAATCCCTGACTCTTAGGAAATGGGCCCATGAAATCAATCCCCCATGCATCAAAAACCTCACAAAAGTGAATGGGTTGCATGGGCATCATGTCTCTCTGTCCGCAGGTTCCCATTTTCTGACAGTCAGTACATCTCTTCACGAACTCATCAGAATCCTTGAAGAGAGTAGGCCACCATAGGCCGGATTGAAGCACCTTCTGTGCTGTCCTTTTTCCAGAATGATGTCCTCCTGCCTCAAGCTTGTGGCAGTATGTGAGGACGCTATGCTGCTCTTCTTGGGGAATGCACCTCCTCCAGATACTATCCCCTCCTTCATGATAAAGGACGGGATCCTCCCAATGGAAAAACTTGGCCTTAGCTAGGAAGGTCTCAAGTTTCTGCCTGGGCCAACCCTGAGGGACTGTCTTGGCAACAAGATAGTTTACAAAGTCAGCATACCATGGGAGTGAGGTGACAACCAAGATCGCCTCATCTGGAAATGTCTCTGAGATAGGTGCGCTGGGCTCAGATTCCTCGAGATTCTCCAATCTGGATAGATGATCCGCCACCACATTCTTGACTCCAGGCTTGTCCTTAATCTCAATATCAAATTCCTGGAGTAGAAGGATCCATCTGGTGAGACGTGCTTTGGCATCCTTCTTAGCCATTAAGTACCGGATAGCGGTATGATCAGTGTAGATGGTCACTCTAGAGCCGAGAATATATGATCGATACTTATCAAGAGCGAAAACTACGGCCAGCATCTCTTTCTCAGTCACTGTGTAATTCCGCTGTGCGGCATCCAAAGTCCGGCTGGCATAGTGAATGGCAAATGGTAAACCGTCCCTCCTCTGTCCAAGCACAGCCCCAACGGCAAAATCTGAAGCGTCCGTCATGATCTCAAATGGGAGAGACCAATCGGGTGGCTGAAGGACAGGAGCTGAAACAACCATATTCTTGAGAGTCTCAAAAGATTCAAGACACTTATCATTAACAATAAACTCGGTGTCTTTGGTCAGCAAGTCAGTAAGCGGTCGGGCAATTCGACTGAAGTCCTGAATGAACCGTCGGTAGAAACCGACATGCCCCAGAAAAGACCGTAACTGACGCAAGTTGGACGGCGGATTGAGTTTTCTGATGATATCCACCTTAGCCGGATCGACCTCCATGCCCCTGTTGGAGACGATATGACCAAGGACCGTCCCTTGAGTCATCATGAAATGACTCTTCTCCCAGGATAAGACAAGGTTGACCTCAATGCAGCGCTTCAGCACACGGTCTAGGCAGTCAAGACAAGCGTCGAACCCGTCGCCATAGACCGAGAAGTCATCCATGAAGACCTCTAAACAGTCACCCACCATGTCCGAGAATATGGACAACATGCACCTTTGGAATGTCGCCGGAGCGTTACATAGACCAAAGGGCATCCGTCTGAAAGCATAAGTCCCAAACGGACAGGTGAATGTCGTTTTCTCCTGGTCTTCGGGCGCAATGGCCACTTGATTATATCCAGAGTACCCATCAAGAAAGCAGTAATGACTCTTCCCGGCTAACCGCTCGATAATCTGATCAATGAAGGGAAGCGGGAAGTGATCCTTCTTGGTGGCCTCATTCAATCGTCTGTAGTCCACACAGACCCTCCAAGAAGTTGGTACTCTGGTAGCGATCTCCTCTCCAGACTCATTGACAACTGTAGTGATACCCGTCTTCTTGGGTACCACATGGAGTGGACTAACCCATTTGGAGTCGGAGATGGGATAGATAAAATCAGCGCTCCACCACTTGGAAATTTCTTTCATGACTACGTCTCGAAGATTCGGGTTCAGCCGTCGTTGGAACTCACGCGACGGCTTAGCGTTATCCTCAAGATAAATGTGGTGAGAACAAAGATTTGGGCTCAGCCCCTGGAGATCAGCTATACTCCAACCGATTGCCTTGCGGTTTCTTTCAAGAACCTCCATCAGACGAGATTCTTGTTTTCCAGTCAAATCTGCTGAGATAATGACTGGGTGCATTTCTGGCTCTCCAGCAAGGAATCTGTACTTCATTGACTGCGGCAGAGGTTTCCGTTCCGGACAACTGGGAGGTGGCAGATCTGGCTTCTGATAAGTCTGTGTAAATGCTACCAGGTCTGCATGGGAGAACTCTCGCACTGCATGAATTCCTGACGAAGGGCGGCCTGCTGGATCATCGATAAACTGCACTGGCTCGCACTCTGTCATGACTGTCGGCTCAGAAGGAATCAGACAAGGCAAATAATCATCAAAGTCATCCCAGTCTATGTCTGAATCCGAGGGATCAGAAGACGATGAGCAAGATTGAAATTCCTCAGCACCACTCATCACAACACTGTCAGCCTCAGAGATATCTTCATCCAGGGTTGTGCTCTCCCGGCTCTCGACTGCCATGAGCTTGAGATACAGTGAATCTGTAGGCAAGGCGAGGGTCGGTGCTACGGGATCTTTCCAGTTGGATTCATCATCAATCATCTCAAAATCACAAACCTGGTGGATGTCTAGCTCCTCCTCTGTCATCTGCTCGGCTTCGCTGCACTGCTCTGAGCATTCTGCCTCTCTGGCTCGGATCTCCTCGATCGTCTCTATTTGTATGGTTTCGCCTTCTACGCGAAAGCATACCTTCCCACTATCATGATCGGTCACCGCCTTGGCTGTGGCCAAGAATGGACGTCCGAGGATGATGGGGGCATCAGTTACCGACTCAGGGATCTCCATGTCCAACACGACGAAGTCCACGGGGAATTTCAGGCCCTGAATGGTAACGACCACGTCTTTCAGTAACCCCTTCGGCCTCTTAATCGACCTATCAGCAAACTGAAGGACGGTTCTGCTTCGAAGAAGAGGGCCAAACTCGAGCTGCTTGAGTAAGGCTGCCGGAAGGAGGTTAATTGAAGAGCCGCTGTCTAATAGAGTACGATCAAACTGTTGCTCCTGAATCTCGCATCTGACATAGGGAGCTCCTGCGTCTGGTCGCTTGGCTGGCAATGTGTTCTGAATGGCGCAGCAAGTGTTATGCGTGAGCATATGGATTTGATCTCTGTGCCTCTTCTTCCTTCGGACAGTAGTTGTTTCTTTCAAATTCTTCTTGAAGAAGGGGATATGCTCAAACGCTTCTCGTAGAGTCAGCTGAATATGGAATCTGTCAATCATTTCATTGCCGAACTCTACCTCCTGGTTCTTTTTAGGATTTTCTTTTTTATTCCCCTTCGCCCGGCGGAGTGCCTCAGGAAAGGGGATGGTGGGTGCCTCCTCAGATGGAGGACTAGGAAACGGTCCCTGTGCCTGTGAAGATGGAGAATCCACACAAATATCATCATGCAACACATATGGATCTGCAATTTGAACGGGAACCTTTCCTTTATTCATATTTTTGTTCTTTTTGTTACCACGGTCCATAGATACAAAATGTGGTAACATCACGGTGGGAAGCTCAACAAAAGTAGAGGTGATGGCCTCAGTACCACCACCGGCACCTGCATCTGCGGCATCAGCACCGCTCTCTGGTTCTGCATCAAAAATGGTGGCATCAACACCACCGTCTTCATCTGGTATCACGACGGCATCAGCACCGTCGTCCTGAACTTCATCATGGGTGGTATCAGCACCACCGTCAACATCATCATGAGCGGCATCAGCACCGCTCCTCTGCTTCTCTGGCGCTCCTGATCCTGCCTCTGGGTGTTGCTCAGAAGAGGCGCCGCCGGCTGGCATCCTACCGCTCCTAGTAGTAACAAAATCAGCATCATGATAGATATAAGATATGTCGCTCAAACCATCACTAGGAGAGGTATCCTCTGTAAACTCTACCTGCTCGGACTTCCTTTTCAAATTATTAGGATTAGGTTCGATCTGAGCGGGTATTGCGGCCTTGCCTTTGATGAAATCCCGCATCTCCTGCCGGAACTCATCCATTTCTTGCCTGAAAGATGCTCGCTGTTCAGATAGCAAGCGGGCAAGATCATCAAGAGCAGGGTTCTCGAAGGCTGGACCCTGAGAACCGGACGTCTGTCCCTGCTGGAAATGGGGCTGCTGCTGGTGTTGTTGCTGAAACTGGGGGGAAGGCTGGTGATAAGAATGCTGAGGCGGCTGACGCTGCCTCCACTGTTGTCCCTGATAGGCGGGACGAGGACCACTCTGATAATGCTGGGGCTGGTTGTACTGGGGCTGCTGGTGTTGTTGCTGTGGCTGGCCGTTCTGCTGTCCTTGAGCAGGGGAATGCTGTTGGGATGAGGATCCACCATTACCCCAACGGAATCCGGGGTGATCCCTGCGAATCGCTGGCTGAGGGTATCGGTCATACCAAATCCCGTTGACTTCCATCAACGGTTCCTGCTCGAAGGAAGGTGGAGGAAGAACTGCCAGTGGCTGCTCCTGCTGATAAACCACCATCTGCGCGTCCGAAGATGGCGGTTGCTCTGAATGGTATTGCAGCAATGGAACCGGCTCTGCCTGGATATGGTTCACCTGGCGGTATGAGGTAGAGGCCTGGTTGGGATTGCTGCTGCTGGAAGCAACCTGTGACCTGGGAGGCTGTTGTGAATGGGCCTGTGCCTCCTGAATACAGAGAATTTGAGTTTTCAGGTCACTCATTGTCTTGGTGAGAAGGTCCATCTGGGCTAGACCTTGGTTCTGCTTCTTTTCCAGGATCTCCATGCGGTCCAGCTTTTCACTGATTATGCCCATGTCGGCTGCTGCTGATTCTGCTTGGGCTGCGGCTACCGACGTTGTGCTAGGACCGGCATCGATGCGGGCGATCCTCTGAAATGATCCCGCTCCTTGCGGGGGCTTCTGCTGAGTGTAGATTCTGGCCTGGGTCATCACTGTAGAGTTCTCTGCCATGCCTTCGTAGATGGCCCAGACGTCGTCTTCTCCCTTGGAGAAATAGGATCCACCGCAAGAGGCGTTCACAAGCCCCTGCAGCTCCGGTGTCAGCCCACAGAAGAAACTCTGCACCAGGTGGGGCTTGGAGATATCGTGATGTGGACACCGGTCTATGAGCTCTCTGAATCGATCCCATGCTTCATGGAACTGTTCATTTGGGATCATGACGAAATTACTGATCATTGCTCGAGCTGCGTTTGTCCGGCCGAGAGGATAGTATTTCTTCAAATAAACGGACCGGAGATCTGCCCAAGTGTCGACGAATCGCCCTAGATGCTTGAGCCAATATGCGGCTCGATCAACCAATGAGAACGGGAAGGCGATCATCTTGATAGTGTCCTCGGTCAACAACCGATCGTGGATAGTGCTGCATATCATTTCGAACTCTTGGAGATGGAGGTGCGGCTCTTCGGTCGGCAGCCCATGGAACTTGGGAAGAAGCTGGATCGTGTGGTGCCGAAGCTCGAAGTCTCCGTGGATTGGTGGGAGTCTGATCCATCGGTGAGTGAGGGACGAAGCTGGGTTGTGCAGTTCCCTCATGATGGTCTGTGGCGGTCGCTCACCGTCTGGATCGGCTCCTCCTGCATCAGGCCCTCCTCCTTCACCACCTTCTCCGCCAGCTCGGTTCTCTCTCATCTGCGCAATTTCCCTCATAAGGTCACCCATGAAAGTGCCCTGGTCACGGATCTGCCTCTGCATAGTCTCCAGGGATGCCAACAAGGAATTATTGATGGATGCTTGATCAAATAGGAACGGAGGGTGCTCATGATCATCTTCATGCTCGCCTCTATCTGCCATGGCTGGATTTTCTGAAAAAGCAAAAGAGGCCATCTCAGGTGCTGTCGAATGAGCTGAACACTGTGATGCACTGAATTCTGACACTCTTGGACTGATGGAAGGAGAATAAGAAGGGTGGTCGAGGGGGAACAGGGTGGATGTAAACTCGGGCTCGGAGAGCGAACTCTCCGAGGTTTTCCTAGATGAATAAGGAGGAGTGCTAGATAGCGGTGCCGACAAGGTCGGCCTAAGAGACCTCCGTCCCATCATCTTGATTATTCGAGAGAAGTGGGGATAATGCAAGAGAAGAAGAAGATGATATGCAACAAAATTGTGCACAATTGTGCGGTGTTTTTGATCTTGACCTAAATAAATCTAGCAATCAAACACAAAGCAAGGGTGAGTTCACCAACTCAACACATGAAGCCGTGAAGGTTCGGCTTTTATCTTGTCAATTTTAGCTTGATTCAGGAATTTATCTTTTCACGAGTCCTTAGAACGCTACGCCTAAAGGAGAGAGAGTACTGTTGGAAGAGTATCCCGTACTTGTCCTCCTCCTGTGTAACATGTAGCTTGCACTTTTTGAGGTCCTTGTAACCCTTCCTGGATCCCTACTCAGCCAAAGAATAAGAGAGGAAGCCAATAGGCGAAACCGATACTTCGGAACTCGCTCGCAACGGAATCACCCGTGAGCGTGCAAGAACCTACTCGGACGCAAGACGATGAGACAGACACCCCCGTGAAGGCGTGGCCTAGGCTCGATACTTCGGACAAGGTCGATGCTCTACACAATAGAGAGTCACCAATGTTGACCAAGCCCTACTCGTCCACGTACGATAGAAGCGCCAATACTTCGGTAATCCAGGCGATACACAAGGCAGCCACAAGCTGGGTTTTTGGCTCTAATCCTTACGAAGCGCTCACCTCACTTGGAAGGAGACCTTCCCATGCAACCTGAATACAAGTGAGGGTATTACTCACCCCAAGCAATGAATCCAATTATCCTTTTTTATTTTGGTCAAGTTTTCTTAGCAGTCCCTTTTTTAATTTTTTTGGTGTTATCGCTTCTTTTGAGTAAATTCAAGCAAGCGCCTAACGATTTTTGTATTTTCTTTATCCTACTTTGTTCCAAAAACAGAGGGAGAAAAGAGTCGGAAAAGCCGTGCAAGTCGACACAAAGATGGAGATCTCACCTTTGTGCCTAAATGATGCGTGCAAAGTAAGAAGACTTACAGTGAATCCCAGCTCTCTCAATGCGGGATGCAAAGCAGAAATTTATAAACCTATACTACATGCCGGTATGCACACGGAAATCATCCTAGATTAGGCAACTGCTAGCGTGAAGAACCACAAGTTGATTTTCAACTCCCAATCCGAGTGTCCGGTCTTGACTTACCCCTCCTCTTCTCGACACACTCGAGTTCAGGAGTAGCGCTTGATGGGGTTCGCTCACGGCGCGTGGATCGAAAGTAGATAACCAACTGTTTAATTAGTCTAAGTCCAAATACGTACTATAGGAGCATGCAAAAATAATTAGGTGTTTGGACCTATTCTAATCGAGTCAAGCAGGACCTAAAACTAAGAGCTCAATCCACAAAAGAAAGTGAAAAATGAAAACAAAACCGGAAAATGACAAGCGAGAAAAACTCGTCAAAAACCGCGGTGAGCCCCCAAGTGAACAAACACTTGGAAATTGGGCCCGGAAGTCCAAGTCCAAAGTACCTGTATTATTACAAATTAATAGTCTCTCTCTCACAAAAGTAAAATGCAAGCTAACTAATCACTCTCTCTCACTCCTGCTCTCTCCTGCCGGCTTGGCCCAAGAAGGCCGGCTCCGCTTCCCAAGGATGCTCCGGGTCACCTAAGCGATCCGCCTTCCTCCGCGGTCCCTCGCAAGAAGACAAGAAATAAATGGTCAGATAGCTCAACAAGATATATCAAAACTGCAAGAGATAGAAAGTAAGGCTATGGTAGACAATCAACACAATCAAACAAAATGTGAACTACTCGCTGTTGCTCCCCGGCAACGGCGCCATTTGATAAACACGGAAATCGATGGCCTTAAGTTCAACACAAGGCGTGAACTCAGTCGAAGTGTCGACCAATCAAATTCCGTATTTAATCAACAATTAACCCACACTAAAGATCAACAAATTAGAACTAATGTGGAGTTAAAATTTATTTTTAACTCTGCACAAATGGTGTATAGTGACAAGTATGCAGAGAGTTCGAACACAGGGAGCAAGCAGGGTAATTCACGAAAATGTGCACAAGTATGTGTGTGTGATATGTCTACACTAAGCAAGCAAGCAAAGGTATTTTGTGGGTTTTTAATTTTTAATATTTTTTTTATTTTAATTTTTAATTTTGTATTCTGATTTTTAATTTTCTGATTTTTATAATTTTATCTTTTATATTTTTTTTATTTTCTTTTTCAATATTGAAATATAAAAGCAATATAATACAAGACAAGATGAAATAGTTATAAAAATGTGCAAAAATATCCAAAAGTTCAGAAGTACAATCTTTTTGGTATTTTTGTGGTTTTCTACTGTTTTTGTGATTTTTGGGGATTTTTCAAGGTGTTTTTGATATTTTTAATTACTGAAATCAGAGAAAACAGTGGGAAATATGCTGGCTGTGAACAAAATGAGAGTTAAAAATAGCAACCAGTACTCAAAATTTTTCACACTAATTTTCAACTAAAGCTACTGAAATATACAGCAAACAGGAGCTGAGTTTGTATTTTTTGGAGTTTTCCTTGATTTTTAGGATTTTTTGGAAGTTTTTGAGTCTTTTCGAATTTTTAAGGTTTTTCTTTTGAGATTTTTAGTGATTTTTGGACACTAAAATATGATGAAATAGACACCAGGTAGTATTTTTGGAATTTTTGGAGGTGTTTTAATGTTTTTTTGGTATTTTCTAAGCTAGACAGTGCACAAATTAGATGTTTTTGATTTTTAATAAATATGAAAATAATATAAAATCAAAAACTAAATATGTGGCGTTAAAGTACACATGTCCAGATGCTTAAGTCTATTTTTGTGGAATTTTTGGGCTTAAGATGATATTTCAAATAAATACAACAAGCATTCAAACATTAAACAGTCCTGGCAGGGGTATATGTGCAATATTCAAAACATCCAGGAATAAACATGCAATTTTCCACAAAAATATACACTGAATATTTAATTTCTGGAACCAAAAAGCAATTACAAAAGCCGCCTGGGCTTCCTAGAAATTTTCCCACCAGGACGCGTGACTTGCACGCGCCTGGGAAGGACTGGAATGCAATATCTCGAAAACCTGGGGGTCTCTTTGCAAAGTAACCAAAAATATTACACTTGCTACGAAAGTTTTTGTACTGAAACGAAACACACAAAAGCCCAAGGGGGTCCTTGCAAAATGCCCACCCCCTCACGTGAACTGGTCACGTGAGGTGACGTGGCGAGGACCTGGAAGCAAATATCGAAAGTCTGGGGGCCTCTTTGCAAATATTACAAAATATTTAAACTACAAACAAAAGTTTAAAGACTAAAAAGTCAATACAAAAGTTGCGAGGGTGGGGATGCAAAATACCCTCGCTCAGGCACTCTGCAGGTGACGCGTGGCGCGCATCCAACGGCTGGCGGCGATGGACGATCCAACGGCGGGAAGCGGGCCACTTATCCACGTGGCAGCACGAGAGCGGCCGATGACGGTTGGCTTGTGCGGCTGAGATTAGAGCTCCCCCGATGATCGGACGGTGGGCGCGCGGGGAGATCTAACGGCTTGGGCTCGACCTGGGGAGGGCTCCTCGATCCAACGGCTTGGGGGCGATGAGGAAGAACAGCGAAGAACGCCGGCGAGGCGGACTTCGCCGCTCCAGATCTTCGTCCTCCGGCGTAGTTAGGGCTTCAAAATGGCCGTGGAGCGACCCCTGGTCCTCCTCTATCAACTGGTGGCGGCAAAAAGACACGGCGGAGACCGTGGCGCTCGCAGGTGACCGGCGGAGCTGGTGGGCTGCGTCTGCTCCGGCGAGCTTCAAAATCCGCTTCCAGGTATCGTTGCTCGTTCTTTGACCTGCACAAATGTCAACGGGTCCAGGGCAAACTGCCTGGACCCTTGGATGGTCGGGGGGAAGGCGCGGTTCGCGATATGGGTGCACGGCCGGAGGTGCGCTCCGGCCAAGGTGCGTGATTTGGCGATATGGTTGATGAAACTTCGATTTTTTTGGGGGATATTGATCCTTAAGCTAACAGGAACAAAATGGTACAAAGAAATAGGCGGGGGGATGCCCTCGATGGCCGGAGCCATAGGAGAAAGGATACCTCGACGCCGGCGGTTGGCGGAGGTGCTGGAGGCTCCCTCGACTTCACGCGCCTTGGCTGAAGGGCTGGCGATGGAGCTGTCACCTCCACGGAGCTCAGGAGCACGATGGTGGCGCCGAAGGGTGGACCAAGGGGACTCGATTCGAAATGGAAGAGGGGGAGTTGGTTTTAAGTGGTTTGACCCGAGGTGACAGGGGCTCAAAGATCAAGAGCTCTGGAGCGATTCATTGATCCACAATCCAATGTAAGATATGGGCGAGCCTCCTCGATCATCGATGATCAAAAGTCAAGAAGACGCTAGCACGAAATGAGGTGCCTAACGTCCTCGAAAAAATCGAGAAATCGACCCAAAAATAGGCCTCTGACAAGGCTACAGGGGGTAGGTTACCTAGTTGACCGAGGTCAACTAGGGTTTGCACCTGGTTGGTCCACGTGGACCAACCAGGAAAAACCCTGAGTTAATTTTTTGTTAATTCATTTAAAAATACTAAATAGCCGAATTAATTATAAAGTATAAAATAAAAAATGCTCAAAATTTTATGTAGTATTTTATTCTGATTTTTATTTATTTTTATGACTTAAATTTTTACAAGTTACCCTTTTAACCCTATATAGGTATAATACCTATGTATCTTGCTATTTAATTTTTATTTAAGTATTTTTAATTTATTTTAGTTTGGTTTTTATTTTCTAAAATTATAAAATACTTTTATATACACCAATATATTTTTATTTTAATTTTCTGATATATTTTATACACTTAATAAAATACAGGTGTATTTTGTATAGGTATATACATAGGCAGTATACCTATGTAGTTTTTATACAAGTATTTTTATTTTTATTTTGTTCTTTGCATTTTATTTTAATTTTAACGCACATATATAGTATAAGTAACATTTAAAAAATTATAAAAATATAAAAATATGAAGAATAATGAATAAATAATAAATTGAATATTTTATTCAGTACAAGTATACAATGAGGGTCCAAAACTCAACTTTCAAACCGTAGCTCCGCCAAATGCGAAACCACCGCCATTGGATAGATTATTTTATTCTATATACAATTAAAGGCGAGTTTGCTACATTTGGAGTTGTCAGTTGTGAGATACGGGTCTGGGAAGTTGGGATTTTGGATTCTTATTCAGACCATAACTTTTCATCTGTACATTATTTTTCAGTGAAATCAATTTTGTAATTTTCTTTATTAATTTATCTACAACTTTCATGTACAAAGTTTCTTTATTTGGTGTATAAAAAGTGGAACCAAAAATAGGTCCCAAACTGAATAAAGAATGAATGAAATAAAATAGGTATTTGACCCTTATCTCCCCCTACTTTATTCCTGGTCGACCTATTCATCAAGATGCCTAGGTCTCGGGGGTTTTGGGTCATAAAATATTTACAATATTTTATTCTTTTTCTTTTCTTTATTTATTCTATAATTTTGGCCTTAATTACAGTATTTTATACACTATTGTGATGCACATGCATGGATGCTAAGATGGTGATTTTAATGCTATTTACAGGCATTTGCCAGGGTTTTTGGTGCCAAAATGATAGAATAAAGATGATGAAATGTGGATTCATCATCCCCCTATACTTTACCTTTGCTAGTCCCTAGCAAACACTTATGCAATAAGTGCAAAAAGAAAAGAAAGAAAAAGAAAAAGAAGAAAATTGGACGAAGTTTAATTATCAAACTTGTCTTTACAAAATCAAAGTTTGGAGCTTAAGTCGGACTTTTGGAAGTTTAGTGCGGTCGGAACCTTAATGAGAACCAAATTTGAAATCCAACAGTCCTTGAGAATCCTAAAACTCTGTCCAAGTCTCCTCAATAGCCAGGTCAGATATACTTCAACTCATACGCAAACTCTTACGACTATGCATCTGACTTGTACAGTGTAAGTGATATGTAGCTTCCCACCTCAGAAGTGACAAAGAAACAACCTCCCCCAACCTGGTAACTCTAATGCCTCGGTCTAGCAACTCTTTCCTCGAGAAGCGGGGTATTCCCTTCTAAGTTCAAGTGCAACCGGCTCAAGAAGAGGGGGAAGAAGTATAGACTTTTGGGAGCTCAACCAGTGTAGCCAAGTCTCCCGCTGCAAGCTTCATGAGATGTAACGTGGATACCGTAAGCTTTTGCTTTATTGGACTATATACACTCCGGTGGGGTTATTAAATTTTCAATCCGACCCACCACTTTTTTGGAGTTCCTTTTTTTTTTTCAATTGCATCTGTACAACATATCTACAAGGTGCAGCATATATACAAGAAATTTTCCTCTTGAGCCAGTAGACTATCCCTCTTTTGAAGCTTTATTGCAACCCACGGCTTCTATCTTTAGCCTTCATCACCACTAGACCAAGTTGAGGTGCACTTCCTTCACTATAAGAAGAAGAGAGGTTCCGCCTAGAAGTACTACCCTCATATGCTACCCCAAGCCAAAGGAAACTGCCTCCTCACCACCTCATCCGTGGAGAGCTATGTGAAAGGTGCAGGTGTCCAAGTTAGGTCATTATCAACAAGAGTCGTGCGTGTGCTCCGAAATACTCTACTTAGGCAGTCAAGAATCCATTGAACCAAGTCCCGTGATCCTCAAAGAATTAAGTCAACTAGACCTGAAGTACCTCAAACCCAGTTCCTATAAGGTTCCTGTTATTAGGTAGATTTTAAGGTCCAATCAAGCTCCAATCTCCAGATTTTACTTAGACTTGTTCAACTATCAAACTCAATCCGAAAAATGCTCATGCTATGCAAATGCAATGCAGAGAATATTTTTGTGATGCAATTTTCAAGATTTTGAATTTTTTATGGATTTTTGAAAAGATGACGCATGCGTATGCAAATGCATTTTTTTTTGTATTTTTCAAAAAGATTTTTCAGATGTTTTTGGGTTTTAGTTTTGCAAATGTTTTTGGGATTTTTGAAAACAAAAAGATTTGGCCGAAAAATAGGTGAAAACTATGTACACGGGAGTGCTTCTTATATATACAAGAAGTGGATTTTAAGAATTTACAAGGGTAAGTGGTCAGTTTTATACATATATATAGTGGATTTTAGTGTGATGTAAATATTCCTCAAACTTATTTGACACAAGCTTTTCACACCATTTTTGAAAACTATAGTCCAAAATAGTTTTTACAAACATTTTACAAACATGTACACACATTTGAAAATCATTTTGCAAAGGTTTTCAAAACAGTATATATGGGTTTTTCAAATATTTTTGCAACCATTTTTCAAACCATTTGCAAAGCATTTTTCAAACATTTTATTTCACACAAAGAAAATAAATTTTACAAACCACACATTTTTACACAGGTTGAAAACATGTAACAAAACATTTTCAAAATAGTTTTCAATAGATGTTCACAAAGATTTTCAAACTATTTTTCAAACATTTTGCAAAAAAAACATTTTCACCTGATTTATTAATCAGTATATACAAAAAGAATTTGAAGAATAACCACATCTTTTTATTAAGGATTTTTAATGAGTTTTAAAGAATTATTAGCCATATTTATTACGAAAGTACGAGTTGTGGCTAAAGTATATACGTAGTATATACGACCCCCCTATACTTAGCTTGAGCTATGTCCTCATAGATCGGAGAGAAAAGCGAAGACATAACTCGTACTAAGTATAGGCAAGTCTAAAGAATGAATGAATTAATGAATGAGAAGTTGACCGTCCCCCCTATACTTAGGATCAAATAATCCTAAGTATAGCAGACTGTACACAACGCAGGGAGGGTCAAGGGTGGGAATGAACAGATCGTACTCAGATTGTCTCCCCCTATACTTAGGGTAAGATATCCCTAAGTATAGACAAGAAGAGGAGACAATGGAGAGGATCAAAGAATGGAAATACTCGGGGTGCACACCCCCCTATACTTAGGACAAAGTACGTCCTAAGTATGGAAAACTGTCTACAAGGGCGGCACCTTTTCGGTAGATGAAGAAGATAGAGAAGGAAAAGAAGAAAAGAAGAAAAGAAGAAAATAACCCAACAGATGAAAGTGATATGAACAGATGGATCTGTACAGCGGCAGATGGAGTTGATCACCATGTATGAGACGCAGATGATGAGAGTGAACGGACACATCTCATACCAGAAGAATGGGGGCAACGTCAATGGTCGGTGGATCATGATCAAGATATAGTTTCAAGCGTTGACCATTGACGCGGAAGGTAGAGGAAGATGACGGTTCGGATATGTCGATGCTGCCATTGTCATGTACCTTCCTGACCACATACGGACCTTTCCACTTGCTCTGCAACTTCCCTGGGAATAATTTAAGCCTGGAATCAAACAACCATACTCTCTGATCTAGCTCAAACTGTTTATGGCTGATATGCGAATCGTGCCATGTCTTCACTTTCTCTTTGTACTGTAGGCTGTTCGAAAAGGTTGTATCTCTCAATTCTTCCAGGGCTGCCAATTCTGCTCTTCTCTGGTCTCCTATACTCTCGGGATCTAGAAGCAACTCAGTAACTGCCCAAAAAGATTTGTGCTTGATCTCCACCGGCAGATGGCACGGCTTGCCATAGACGAGACGAAAGGGAGATGTCCCCAATGGATTCTTGAAAGAGGTCCGATAAGCCCACAAGACCGAGTCCAAAAGTTGTGACCAATCCTTTCGGTCTGGACGGACAACTTTCTGCAAGATAGTCTTTATCTCCCGATTCGATACTTCGGCAAGACCATTAGTCTGAGGGTGATAAGGAGTGGCAACCCGATGGTCAATGCCGAACTCGTCTGCAAGGGCCCTGACTTTGTCATTGATGAAGTGAGACCCCCCGTCAGAAATCAAAACTCTAGGTACCCCGAACCGTGAAATGATATTTTTCCTCAAAAATTTGCATACGGTTTTCGCATCTGCGGCTCGGGCGGGGATGGCCTCAACCCATCGGCTGACATAATCCACAGCGAGCAAGATATGCTCGAATCCCTGACTCTTAGGAAATGGGCCCATGAAATCAATCTCCCATGCATCAAAAACCTCACAAAAGTGAATGGGTTGCATGGGCATCATGTCTCTCTGTCCGCAGGTTCCCATTTTCTGACAGTCAGTACATCTCTTCACGAACTCATCAGAATCCTTGAAGAGAGTAGGCCACCATAGGCCGGATTGAAGCACCTTCTGTGCTGTCCTTTTTCCAGAATGATGTCCTCCTGCCTCAAGCTTGTGGCAGTATGTGAGGACGCTATGCTGCTCTTCTTGGGGAATGCACCTCCTCCAGATACTATCCCCTCCTTCATGATAAAGGACGGGATCCTCCCAATGGAAAAACTTGGCCTTAGCTAGGAAGGTCTCAAGTTTCTGCCTGGGCCAACCCTGAGGGACTGTCTTGGCAACAAGATAGTTTACAAAGTCAGCATACCATGGGAGTGAGGTGACAGCCAAGATCGCCTCATCTGGAAATGTCTCTGAGATAGGTGCGCTGGGCTCAGATTCCTCGAGATTCTCCAATCTGGATAGATGATCCGCCACCACATTCTTGACTCCAGGCTTGTCCTTAATCTCAATATCAAATTCCTGGAGTAGAAGGATCCATCTGGTGAGACGTGCTTTGGCATCCTTCTTAGCCATTAAGTACCGGATAGCGGTATGATCAGTGTAGATGGTCACTCTAGAGCCGAGAATATATGATCGATACTTATCAAGAGCGAAAACTACGGCCAGCATCTCTTTCTCAGTCACTGTGTAATTCCGCTGTGCGACATCCAAAGTCCGGCTGGCATAGTGAATGGCAAATGGTAAACCGTCCCTCCTCTGTCCAAGCACAGCCCCAACGGCAAAATCTGAAGCGTCCGTCATGATCTCGAATGGGAGAGACCAATCGGGTGGCTGAAGGACAGGAGCTGAAACAACCATATTCTTGAGAGTCTCAAAAGATTCAAGACACTTATCATTAACAATAAACTCGGTGTCTTTGGTCAGCAAGTCAGTAAGCGGTCGGGCAATTCGACTGAAGTCCTGAATGAACCGTCGGTAGAAACCGACATGCCCCAGAAAAGACCGTAACTGACGCAAGTTGGACGGCGGATTGAGTTTTCTGATGATATCCACCTTAGCCGGATCGACCTCCATGCCCCTGTTGGAGACGATATGACCAAGGACCGTCCCTTGAGTCATCATGAAATGACTCTTCTCCCAGGATAAGACAAGGTTGACCTCAATGCAGCGCTTCAGCACACGGTCTAGGCAGTCAAGACAAGCGTCGAACCCGTCGCCATAGACCGAGAAGTCATCCATGAAGACCTCTAAACAGTCACCCACCATGTCCGAGAATATGGACAACATGCACCTTTGGAATGTCGCCGGAGCGTTACATAGACCAAAGGGCATCCGTCTGAAAGCATAAGTCCCAAACGGACAGGTGAATGTCGTTTTCTCCTGGTCTTCGGGCGCAATGGCCACTTGATTATATCCAGAGTACCCATCAAGAAAGCAGTAATGACTCTTCCCAGCTAACCGCTCGATAATCTGATCAATGAAGGGAAGCGGGAAGTGATCCTTCTTGGTGGCCTCATTCAATCGTCTGTAGTCCACACAGACCCTCCAAGAAGTTGGTACTCTGGTAGCGATCTCCTCTCCAGACTCATTGACAACTGTAGTGATACCCGTCTTCTTGGGTACCACATGGAGTGGACTAACCCATTTGGAGTCGGAGATGGGATAGATAAAATCAGCGCTCCACAACTTGGAAATTTCTTTCATGACTACGTCTCGAAGATTCGGGTTCAGCCGTCGTTGGAACTCACGCGACGGCTTAGCGTTATCCTCAAGATAAATGTGGTGAGAACAAAGATTTGGGCTCAGCCCCTGGAGATCAGCTATACTCCAACCGATTGCCTTGCGGTTTCTTTCAAGAACCTCCATCAGACGAGATTCTTGTTTTCCAGTCAAATCTGCTGAGATAATGACTGGGTGCATTTCTGGCTCTCCAGCAAGGAATCTGTACTTCATTGACTGCGGCAGAGGTTTCCGTTCCGGACAACTGGGAGGTGGCAGATCTGGCTTCTGATAAGTCTGTGTAAATGCTACCAGGTCTGCATGGGAGAACTCTCGCACTGCATGAATTCCTGACGAAGGGCGGCCTGCTGGATCATCGATAAACTGCACTGGCTCGCACTCTGTCATGACTGTCGGCTCAGAAGGAATCAGACAAGGCAAATAATCATCAAAGTCATCCCAGTCTATGTCTGAATCCGAGGGATCAGAAGACGATGAGCAAGATTGAAATTCCTCAGCACCACTCATCACAACACTGTCAGCCTCAGAGATATCTTCATCCAGGGTTGTGCTCTCCCGGCTCTCGACTGCCATGAGCTTGAGATACAGTGAATCTGTAGGCAAGGCGAGGGTCGGTGCTACGGGATCTTTCCAGTTGGATTCATCATCAGTCATCTCAAAATCACAAACCTGGTGGATGTCTAGCTCCTCCTCTGTCATCTGCTCGGCTTCGCTGCACTGCTCTGAGCATTCTGCCTCTCTGGCTCGGATCTCCTCGATCGTCTCTATTTGTATGGTTTCGCCTTCTACGCGAAAGCATACCTTCCCACTATCATGATCGGTCACCGCCTTGGCTGTGGCCAAGAATGGACGTCCGAGGATGATGGGGGCATCAGTTACCGACTCAGGGATCTCCATGTCCAACACGACGAAGTCCACGGGGAATTTCAGGCCCTGAATGGTAACGACCACGTCTTTCAGTAACCCCTTCGGCCTCTTAATCGACCTATCAGCAAACTGAAGGACGGTTTTGCTTCGAAGAAGAGGGCCAAACTCGAGCTGCTTGAGTAAGGCTGCCGGAAGGAGGTTAATTGAAGAGCCGCTGTCTAATAGAGTACGATCAAACTGTTGCTCCTGAATCTCGCATCTGACATAGGGAGCTCCTGCGTCTGGTCGCTTGGCTGGCAATGTGTTCTGAATGGCGCAGCAAGTGTTATGCGTGAGCATATGGATTTGATCTCTGTGCCTCTTCTTCCTTCGGACAGTAGTTGTTTCTTTCAAATTCTTCTTGAAGAAGGGGATATGCTCAAACGCTTCTCGTAGAGTCAGCTGAATATGGAATCTGTCAATCATTTCATTGCCGAACTCTACCTCCTGGTTCTTTTTAGGATTTTCTTTTTTATTCCCCTTCGCCCGGCGGAGTGCCTCAGGAAAGGGGATGGTGGGTGCCTCCTCAGATGGAGGACTAGAAAACGGTCCCTGTGCCTGTGAAGATGGAGAATCCACACAAATATCATCATGCAACACATATGGATCTGCAATTTGAACGGGAACCTTTCCTTTATTCATATTTTTGTTCTTTTTGTTACCACAGTCCATAGATACAAAATGTGGTAACATCACGGTGGGAAGCTCAACAAAAGTAGAGGTGATGGCCTCAGTACCACCACCGGCACCTGCATCTGCGGCATCAGCACCGCTCTCTGGTTCTGCATCAAAAATGGTGGCATCAACACCACCGTCTTCATCTGGTATCACGACGGCATCAGCACCGTCGTCCTGAACTTCATCATGGGTGGTATCAGCACCACCGTCAACATCATCATGAGCGGCATCAGCACCGCTCCTCTGCTTCTCTGGCGCTCCTGATCCTGCCTCTGGGTGTTGCTCAGAAGAGGCGCCGTCGGCTGGCATCCTACCGCTCCTAGTAGTAACAAAATCAGCATCATGATAGATATAAGATATGTCGCTCAAACCATCACTAGGAGAGGTATCCTCTGTAAACTCTACCTGCTCGGACTTCCTTTTCAAATTATTAGGATTAGGTTCGATCTGAGCGGGTATTGCGGCCTTGCCTTTGATGAAATCCCGCATCTCCTGCCGGAACTCATCCATTTCTTGCCTGAAAGATGCTCGCTGTTCAGATAGCAAGCGGGCAAGATCATCAAGAGCAGGGTTCTCGAAGGCTGGACCCTGAGAACCGGACGTCTGTCCCTGCTGGAAATGGGGCTGCTGCTGGTGTTGTTGCTGAAACTGGGGGGAAGGCTGGTGATAAGAATGCTGAGGCGGCTGACGCTGCCTCCACTGTTGTCCCTGATAGGCGGGACGAGGACCACTCTGATAATGCTGGGGCTGGTTGTACTGGGGCTGCTGGTGTTGTTGCTGTGGCTGGCCGTTCTGCTGTCCTTGAGCAGGGGAATGCTGTTGGGATGAGGATCCACCATTACCCCAACGGAATCCGGGGTGATCCCTGCGAATCGCTGGCTGAGGGTATCGGTCATACCAAATCCCGTTGACTTCCATCAACGGTTCCTGCTCGAAGAAAGGTGGAGGAAGAACTGCCAGTGGCTGCTCCTGCTGATAAACCACCATCTGCGCGTCCGAAGATGGCGGTTGCTCTGAATGGTATTGCAGCAATGGAACCGGCTCTGCCTGGATATGGTTCACCTGGCGGTATGAGGTAGAGGCCTGGTTGGGATTGCTGCTGTTGGAAGCAACCTGTGACCTGGGAGGCTGTTGTGAATGGGCCTGTGCCTCCTGAATACAGAGAATTTGAGTTTTCAGGTCACTCATTGTCTTGGTGAGAAGGTCCATCTGGGCTAGACCTTGGTTCTGCTTCTTTTCCAGGATCTCCATGCGGTCCAGCTTTTCACTGATTATGCCCATGTCGGCTGCTGCTGATTCTGCTTGGGCTGCGGCTACCGACGTTGTGCTAGGACCGGCATCGATGCGGGCGATCCTCTGAAATGATCCCGCTCCTTGCGGGGGCTTCTGCTGAGTGTAGATTCTGGCCTGGGTCATCACTGTAGAGTTCTCTGCCATGCCTTCGTAGATGGCCCAGACGTCGTCTTCTCCCTTGGAGAAATAGGATCCACCGCAAGAGGCGTTCACAAGCCCCTGCAGCTCCGGTGTCAGCCCACAGAAGAAACTCTGCACCAGGTGGGGCTTGGAGATATCGTGATGTGGACACCGGTCTATGAGCTCTCTGAATCGATCCCATGCTTCATGGAACTGTTCATTTGGGATCATGACGAAATTACTGATCATTGCTCGAGCTGCGTTTGTCCGGCCGAGAGGATAGTATTTCTTCAAATAAACGGACCGGAGATCTGCCCAAGTGTCGACGAATCGCCCTAGATGCTTGAGCCAATATGCGGCTCGATCAACCAATGAGAACGGGAAGGCGATCATCTTGATAGTGTCCTCGGTCAACAACCGATCGTGGATAGTGCTGCATATCATTTCGAACTCTTGGAGATGGAGGTGCGGCTCTTCGGTCGGCAGCCCATGGAACTTGGGAAGAAGCTGGATCGTGTGGTGCCGAAGCTCGAAGTCTCCGTGGATTGGTGGGAGTCTGATCCATCGGTGAGTGAGGGACGAAGCTGGGTTGTGCAGTTCCCTCATGATGGTCTGTGGCGGTCGCTCACCGTCTGGATCGGCTCCTCCTGCATCAGGCCCTCCTCCTTCACCACCTTCTCCGCCAGCTCGGTTCTCTCTCATCTGCGCAATTTCCCTCATAAGGTCACCCATGAAAGTGCCCTGGTCACGGATCTGCCTCTGCATAGTCTCCAGGGATGCCAACAAGGAATTATTGATGGATGCTTGATCAAATAGGAACGGAGGGTGCTCATGATCATCTTCATGCTCGCCTCTATCTGCCATGGCTGGATTTTCTGAAAAAGCAAAAGAGGCCATCTCAGGTGCTGTCGAATGAGCTGAACACTGTGATGCACTGAATTCTGACACTCTTGGACTGATGGAAGGAGAATAAGAAGGGTGGTCGAGGGGGAACAGGGTGGATGTAAACTCGGGCTCGGAGAGCGAACTCTCCGAGGTTTTCCTAGATGAATAAGGAGGAGTGCTAGATAGCGGTGCCGACAAGGTCGGCCTAAGAGACCTCCGTCCCATCATCTTGATTATTCGAGAGAAGTGGGGATAATGCAAGAGAAGAAGAAGATGATATGCAACAAAATTGTGCACAATTGTGCGGTGTTTTTGATCTTGACCTAAATAAATCTAGCAATCAAACACAAAGCAAGGGTGAGTTCACCAACTCAACACATGAAGCCGTGAAGGTTCGGCTTTTATCTTGTCAATTTTAGCTTGATTCAGGAATTTATCTTTTCACGAGTCCTTAGAACGCTACGCCTAAAGGAGAGAGAGTACTGTTGGAAGAGTATCCCGTACTTGTCCTCCTCCTGTGTAACATGTAGCTTGCACTTTTTGAGGTCCTTGTAACCCTTCCTGGATCCCTACTCAGCCAAAGAATAAGAGAGGAAGCCAATAGGCGAAACCGATACTTCGGAACTCGCTCGCAACGGAATCACCCGTGAGCGTGCAAGAACCTACTCGGACGCAAGACGATGAGACAGACACCCCCGTGAAGGCGTGGCCTAGGCTCGATACTTCGGACAAGGTCGATGCTCTACACAATAGAGAGTCACCAATGTTGACCAAGCCCTACTCGTCCACGTACGATAGAAGCGCCAATACTTCGGTAATCCAGGCGATACACAAGGCAGCCACAAGCTGGGTTTTTGGCTCTAATCCTTACGAAGCGCTCACCTCACTTGGAAGGAGACCTTCCCATGCAACCTGAATACAAGTGAGGGTATTACTCACACCAAGCAATGAATCCAATTATCCTTTTTTATTTTGGTCAAGTTTTCTTAGCAGTCCCTTTTTTAATTTTTTGGTGTTATCGCTTCTTTTGAGTAAATTCAAGCAAGCGCCTAACGATTTTTGTATTTTCTTTATCCTACTTTGTTCCAAAAACAGAGGGAGAAAAGAGTCGGAAAAGCCGTGCAAGTCGACACAAAGATGGAGATCTCACCTTTGTGCCTAAATGATGCGTGCAAAGTAAGAAGACTTACAGTGAATCCCAGCTCTCTCCATGCGGGATGCAAAGCAGAAATTTATAAACCTATACTACATGCCGGTATGCACACGGAAATCGTCCTAGATTAGGCAACTGCTAGCGTGAAGAACCACAAGTTGATTTTCAACTCCCAATCCGAGTGTCCGGTCTTGGCTTACCCCTCCTCTTCTCGACACACTCGAGTTCAGGAGTAGCGCTTGATGGGGTTCGCTCACGGCGCGTGGATCGAAAGTAGATAACCAACTGTTTAATTAGTCTAAGTCCAAATACGTACTATAGGAGCATGCAAAAATAATTAGGTGTTTGGACCTATTCTAATCGAGTCAAGCAGGACCTAAAACTAAGAGCTCAATCCACAAAAGAAAGTGAAAAATGAAAACAAAACCGGAAAATGACAAGCGAGAAAAACTCGTCAAAAACCGCGGTGAGCCCCCAAGTGAACAAACACTTGGAAATTGGGCCCGGAAGTCCAAGTCCAAAGTACCTGTATTATTACAAATTAATAGTCTCTCTCTCACAAAAGTAAAATGCAAGCTAACTAATCACTCTCTCTCACTCCTTCTCTCTCCTGCCGGCTTGGCCCAAGAAGGCCGGCTCCGCTTCCCAAGGATGCTCCGGGTCACCTAAGCGATCCGCCTTGCTCCGCGGTCCCTCGCAAGAAGACAAGAAATAAATGGTCAGATAGCTCAACAAGATATATCAAAACTGCAAGAGATAGAAAGTAAGGCTATGGTAGACAATCAACACAATCAAACAAAATGTGAACTACTCGCTGTTGCTCCCCGGCAACGGCGCCATTTGATAAACACGGAAATCGATGGCCTTAAGTTCAACACAAGGCGTGAACTCAGTCGAAGTGTCGACCAATCAAATTCCGTATTTAATCAACAATTAACCCACACTAAAGATCAACAAATTAGAACTAATGTGGAGTTAAAATTTATTTTTAACTCTGCACAAATGGTGTATAGTGACAAGTATGCAGAGAGTTCGAACACAGGGAGCAAGCAGGGTAATTCACGAAAATGTGCACAAGTATGTGTGTGTGATATGTCTACACTAAGCAAGCAAGCAAAGGTATTTTGTGGGTTTTTAATTTTTAATATTTTTTTTATTTTAATTTTTAATTTTGTATTCTGATTTTTAATTTTCTGATTTTTATAATTTTATCTTTTATATTTTTTTTATTTTCTTTTTCAATATTGAAATATAAAAGCAATATAATACAAGACAAGATGAAATAGTTATAAAAATGTGCAAAAATATCCAAAAGTTCAGAAGTACAATCTTTTTGGTATTTTTGTGGTTTTCTACTGTTTTTGTGATTTTTGGGGATTTTTCAAGGTGTTTTTGATATTTTTAATTACTGAAATCAGAGAAAACAGTGGGAAATATGCTGGCTGTGAACAAAATGAGAGTTAAAAATAGCAACCAGTACTCAAAATTTTTCACACTAATTTTCAACTAAAGCTACTGAAATATACAGCAAACAGGTGCTGAGTTTGTATTTTTTGGAGTTTTCCTTGATTTTTAGGATTTTTTGGAAGTTTTTGAGTCTTTTCGAATTTTTAAGGTTTTTCTTTTGAGATTTTTAGTGATTTTTGGACACTAAAATATGATGAAATAGACACCAGGTAGTATTTTTGGAATTTTTGGAGGTGTTTTAATGTTTTTTTGGTATTTTCTAAGCTAGACAGTGCACAAATTAGATGTTTTTGATTTTTAATAAATATGAAAATAATATAAAATCAAAAACTAAATATGTGGCGTTAAAGTACACATGCCCAGATGCTTAAGTCTATTTTTGTGGAATTTTTGGGCTTAAGATGATATTTCAAATAAATACAACAAGCATTCAAACATTAAACAGTCCTGGCAGGGGTATATGTGCAATATTCAAAACATCCAGGAATAAACATGCAATTTTCCACAAAAATATACACTGAATATTTAATTTCTGGAACCAAAAAGCAATTACAAAAGCCGCCTGGGCTTCCTAGAAATTTTCCCACCAGGACGCGTGACTTGCACGCGCCTGGGAAGGACTGGAATGCAATATCTCGAAAACCTGGGGGTCTCTTTGCAAAGTAACCAAAAATATTACACTTGCTACGAAAGTTTTTGTACTGAAACGAAACACACAAAAGCCCAAGGGGGTCCTTGCAAAATGCCCACCCCCTCACGTGAACTGGTCACGTGAGGTGACGTGGCGAGGACCTGGAAGCAAATATCGAAAG
This sequence comes from Ottelia alismoides, assembly GCA_037367405.1. Lineage (NCBI taxonomy): Eukaryota > Viridiplantae > Streptophyta > Magnoliopsida > Alismatales > Hydrocharitaceae > Ottelia > Ottelia alismoides. The sequence continues at coordinate 665,146 of JAZKJV010007172.1, read as the reverse complement.
TCTGGGGGCCTCTTTGCAAATATTACAAAATATTTAAACTACAAACAAAAGTTTAAAGACTAAAAAGTCAATACAAAAGTTGCGAGGGTGGGGATGCAAAATACCCTCGCTCAGGCGCTCTGCAGGTGACGCGTGGCGCGCATCCAACGGCTGGCGGCGATGGACGATCCAACGGCGGGAAGCGGGCCACTTATCCACGTGGCAGCACGAGAGCGGCCGATGACGGTTGGCTTGTGCGGCTGAGATTAGAGCTCCCCCGATGATCGGACGGTGGGCGCGCGGGGAGATCTAACGGCTTGGGCTCGACCTGGGGAGGGCTCCTCGATCCAACGGCTTGGGGGCGATGAGGAAGAACAGCGAAGAACGCCGGCGAGGCGGACTTCGCCGCTCCAGATCTTCGTCCTCCGGCGTAGTTAGGGCTTCAAAATGGTCGTGGAGCGACCCCTGGTCCTCCTCTATCAACTGGTGGCGGCAAAAAGACACGGCGGAGACCGTGGCGCTCGCAGGTGACCGGCGGAGCTGGTGGGCTGCGTCTGCTCCGGCGAGCTTCAAAATCCGCTTCCAGGTATCGTTGCTCGTTCTTTGACCTGCACAAATGGTCAACGGGTCCAGGGCAAACTGCCTGGACCCTTGGATGGTCGGGGGAAGGCGCGGTTCGCGATATGGGTGCACGGCCGGAGGTGCGCTCCGGCCAAGGTGCGTGATTTGGCGATATGGTTGATGAAACTTCGATTTTTTTGGGGGATATTGATCCTTAAGCTAACAGGAACAAAATGGTACAAAGAAATAGGCGGTGGGATGCCCTCGATGGCCGGAGCCAGAGGAGAAAGGATACCTCGACGCCGGCGGTTGGCGGAGGTGCTGGAGGCTCCCTCGACTTCGCGCGCCTTGGCTGAAGGGCTGGCGATGGAGCTGTCACCTCCACGGAGCTCAGGAGCACGATGGTGGCGCTGAAGGGTGGACCAAGGGGACTCGATTCGAAATGGAAGAGGGGGAGTTGGTTTTAAGTGGTTTGACCCGAGGTGACAGGGGCTCAAAGATCAAGAGCTCTGGAGCGATTCATTGATCCACAATCCAATGTAAGATATGGGCGAGCCTCCTCGATCATCGATGATCAAAAGTCAAGAAGACGCTAGCACGAAATGAGGTGCCTAACATCCTCGAAAAAATCGAGAAATCGACCCAAAAACAGGCCTCTGACAAGGCTACAGGGGGTAGGTTACCTAGTTGACCGAGGTCAACTAGGGTTTGCACCTGGTTGGTCCACGTGGACCAACCAGGAAAAACCCTGAGTTAATTTTTTGTTAATTCATTTAAAAATACTAAATAGCCGAATTAATTATAAAGTATAAAATAAAAAATGCTCAAAATTTTATGTAGTATTTTATTCTGATTTTTATTTATTTTTATGACTTAAATTTTTACAAGTTACCCTTTTAACCCTATATAGGTATAATACCTATGTATCTTGCTATTTAATTTTTATTTAAGTATTTTTAATTTATTTTAGTTTGGTTTTTATTTTCTAAAATTATAAAATACTTTTATATACACCAATATATTTTTATTTTAATTTTCTGATATATTTTATACACTTAATAAAATACAGGTGTATTTTGTATAGGTATATACATAGGCAGTATACCTATGTAGTTTTTATACAAGTATTTTTATTTTTATTTTGTTCTTTGCATTTTATTTTAATTTTAACGCACATATATAGTATAAGTAACATTTAAAAAATTATAAAAATATAAAAATATGAAGAATAATGAATAAATAATAAATTGAATATTTTATTCAGTACAAGTATACAATGAGGGTCCAAAACTCAACTTTCAAACCGTAGCTCCGCCAAATGCGAAACCACCGCCATTGGATAGATTATTTTATTATATATACAATTAAAGGTGAGTTTGCTACATTTGGAGTTGTCAGTTGTGAGATACGGGTCTGGGAAGTTGGGATTTTGGATTCTTATTCAGACCATAACTTTTCATCTGTACATTATTTTTCAGTGAAATCAATTTTGTAATTTTCTTTATTAATTTATCTACAACTTTCATGTACAAAGTTTCTTTATTTGGTGTATAAAAAGTGGAACCAAAAATAGGTCCCAAACTGAATAAAGAATGAATGAAATAAAATAGGTATTTGACCCTTATCTCCCCCTACTTTATTCCTGGTCGACCTATTCATCAAGATGCCTAGGTCTCGGGGGTTTTGGGTCATAAAATATTTACAATATTTTATTCTTTTTCTTTTCTTTATTTATTCTATAATTGGCCTTAATTACAGTATTTTATACACTATTGTGATGCACATGCATGGATGCTAAGATGGTGATTTTAATGCTATTTACAGGCATTTGCCAGGGTTTTTGGTGCCAAAATGATAGAATAAAGATGATGAAATGTGGATTCATCAGCGGCCTAGGCTCGGATGGCTGCAGAGGCTCGGGGCTAGGCTCGGGTGCCTCTGGAGGTCTGGAGTGAGGCTCGGACGAGAGGCTCGGGCCGAGCTACGTGGCAAGCTGTGGACCGTTCGATCAACGTGATCGAACGGGTGGCGATGTGGAAGCGTGGCGTGACCTCTGGCCTTTGGATCGATGCTGATCCAGCGGGTACTGGGCTCGGTGGAGACGACGACGTGGCTCGCTGAGGACCGTTCGATCGACGTAATCGAACGGCAGCTGTGCGTCTGCTCCGATGATCCTCCGCCGCCTGCGGAGGAGATGGCGGGGCTCCGGCGAAGGTGCCTCAGCTCCGCCCGTCCTTCCTCGTGTCGATGACGCTCTCCGACTTGTCGGAGATATCCCAGAAGACGCGTGGCGATGCAGCGGAGATGCTGGTGGTCTCAGGAGCGACGGAGAGCGGTCTGACGTCGATGGCGATGAAGCTCGAAGTCTTCTCCGGCGAACTTCCGTTCAATGAGCAAAGGGGCACCTGCAGATGTTAGAGATAGAGCCGGAGCTCGTGCGTGCACTTGTGGAGTTGTGAAGGTAGTCGGCGAGGCCTAAGGAGTAATGGAGATGGGTTGGCGATGGTGCTCCGGCCAAGTGGCGGAGCTGGAGCTGGTGGCGTGCGAAGTGGAGTGCCTGATTGCGTGAAGGGTATTGCGAAGAGGAGAGCTCCGTCGCGGAGCTCGGCGAGGTGAGAGCGAGGCGAGAGGATGACCGGAAGCGGTGAAAATCAAGGAGGAAAATTGAAGAAAAATGAAGATCAGGTTGGAGAGGGATGGAGGTATCACCTGGGGATTGGAACTCCTCTGGAAGTTCCAGGTTGTCGCTCGAAGGGCCGGTGGGTCCCTGAGCTCGTGCAGCGTCGCGGAGGGCAGCTGCGACACGACGGAGATGCCGTGGATCTCGCCGGAGAAGAAAACCCTTCTTCGCTCAACGATTCGTCAAATCACTGTCACCAATCGGAAGATCGGAGCTCAGGGAAGCTCTCTGGAATGGCGGATGAAGAACAATGGAGGAGGGGAAGGGATTATAGAGGAAGAGTAGAGGGAAGTTGGAGAGAATGGAGTGGTGGAGAGAGTGGAGAAAATGGAGGCTTGGAGTAGAAGGCAAGTAAGGGAAGAGGTAAAAGGGGGTTAAAATAATTTATTTAATAATATAATATAGTAGGCTACTAAAAATGATTAAAATAATGATAATAAAATAGCAATAATAATAAATCTGAAAATAGTAAAAAAAATAAATCCGAAAATAAAAAAATTGGGGTGACATGTGGCGGCTCCAGGAGCTGCCACATGTCGCTCCCAGAAAATTCAAAGATTAAATGTAAAGAAAATAAAAAAGAAATAACAAAAGGGATTAAATTAAAAAGTGGTCAACACAAAAGTTACTCGTCTCAACGAGATCTACAACTTTTGTGAAGGGTCGAAAATCAAAGGAAATCATCTGTACAAAAATGTATTTTTGGGTCGTACCTTATAGATATAAAATACCGCATTTTATCTTTTGCAATTTTTTTTGCCGTTTTTAAATGAGAAAAATTAAAATAAGGTTAGATAAAATATGAAAAGAATATTTATAACTTAATCTAATTTTTTTAGATTTTTAATAAGAAGTTAATATACAGGGGTAAAACGATCATTATGTACAATATAAAAAAGGGGCCCAAAACCCAAGTTTTACATACGAGCTCCGATTTTAGTGAAATTGGTCTTGTTTCGAAGGTCTCTGAATGTATATTACTTTAAAAGTGAGTAGACCTCATTTGGAGGCTGTATGAGAGAGATATGTGCATTTTAAGGTTCGTGGTTTCAAACTTGGCTTGGGGTTTTATTGGTTGATTTTACAAGTTAATATTTTTTGATATTTTTTTCTTTATTAGTGTTAGTAATATATACACTATGGAGTTGATTTTATTGGATTTGGAGTTAGTATAAAATATATACAAATAGGGTATTTTAGTTAATATACAGGTGAATATTTACAAGTGAGATTGGCTTCTTATTTAATGCAAATATGAATGCTAAAATGCAGATATTATGCTTGCATGCATGAATGTTAATTATGCAAGATAAGGGGAATTATGCATCTAATTACTCGGGAACAAAGCTCTATTTTCAATTTTTAGAGTGATGAATCGCAGATTCATCAACCGGCTCGGTCGGAGGCTTGCAGGCAGTGAGGGTGGGGGGTTCTCTACCTCAATGGTGGGAGGGTGGTCGGTTGGAGGGGCTTGGGTGGGGGAGGTCGTCTTCGATGGATGTTAACAGGAGTTGGAGTGCAACAGGGTGGGGGCTTGCAGGCAGCGGGGGAGGGGGGGGGGTCGATTGGGGTACGGAGCTGGAGGGCGACTGCAAGCGGCGAGGGGGGGGGTCGATTGGGGTATGGGAGCTGGAGGGCGACTACAAGCGGCGAGGAAAGGGGGGGTCAATTGGGGTATGGGAGCTGGAGGGCGACTGCAAGCGACGGGGAATGGGGGGGAGACCTCGTGGTCGGCGGGGTGGAGGACTGCATGATTGTACATGAGGGAGCTAGAGTGCGGATAAGGATGCTAATTGAATTGAATCATTTGAATTCGATTAGGATTCGTTCGAAAATAATTCGTAAATAGTTCGATTCGAAGTTAAATGAATTGAATATGAATTTCATTCATGAATTCGAAGCTTAAATGAATTAAATCTGAATTGACTTGGATTCCTTCGAAAACAATTCGATTAGAAACATACATACATACGTATATTTGATATAGTTTAAAGATCCATTATATACACATAAAAATGTGTAGGATAAATTTTGTAAAGTTTCTAAAAAGAGGGCCTTGGGTATGTGTGTGATAGCTTTTGGAATAATAAAACTCTACAACTCTCCCTCCCTCAAAATCAAAATCCAGCCCTACGTAACCCCCCCACCCCTTCGCACACCCTTTCCCTTTCCTTCCGTTCTCCAAACTGCATGTCTTCATCGAAGCCCTAAATCACCCCCTTGCGAGTTGCGGGCATGCGGCTGTGCTCGATCGATCGCGGCTCCACCGTAGTTGTGTCGTCCACCTGTCGCGCTTCCGTGACTACGAGCCATGCCCCCTGTCTCTGGTCTCCATCTCTCCATCTCGATCTCTCCCTTGCATACAACCTCACGACGCAACCACATCCCCATCGACTATAGTTCGCATCCCTCTTGCATCCACTCCATAATCCAAACTAAAGTTTCGCTCATAGCACGGGTCCACGTTGCAAAATTAGTAGAACCCAAGGTATGAGCATTAAGAGGCTATTTTTTTATTTTACTATTACTTGCACCAAACCTAAAAGCAAGTTTATTTGCCTCTAGTTGATGCTATCTTTGTCATTAGTCGACATTGTCTATAATTTTATGGATCAATAATCATCTTGGGAATCTTGGAGGTTCATTACTATTGTGTAGACAGTAAACTGCAAATTGCTCAACTATTTGAGAATGTTACTATTTCACAAAGATAAGCAGTGGCCCTTCTTTTTTACCATCCACCGACTGGTGTGACTGTAGGTTTGACTTAGATTTTAAACCTGGAGGACTAGTGTTAATGCAAGACGAGGACAAAGCAGATACCAATAACCCTTTCCCTGTTATTCAAAAATCCTAGATTTCACATGCCATTGCATAAATATGACTTATAATAAGTCAGATATACCCACTCAACTGGTGTGTATGTTCAACAAAGAGGACTCAGCCTTGGCTTTGTAACCAACAACCAGCTTTACGAAGGTTGTGTTTATTACGAAAATTGGAGATTTAAGTATGCAAGATGAAAAACCTGTAAAGAGAATGCCAGCTTGTCCAGTGAATTCCAACACTTATCGATCCAAATGATTTTAATTTTACCGTTGAAAAGATTCAATCTATTTGTTTAAGTTTAAATATGTGGAAGCTAATGATTTTTTTCTTAGAAATCATGGAGATGGCTCATAATGAGACGGAAGATATGGATGATTCTTTAGAGAAACTTGGAACACAATCTTTTGGTTACAATTTTGGACAGGTATATCTCTATCATATTTTTTCTAGAATGGTATGGAATTTTAAATATAATTTTAAGAATGTGCCTTCATTTTATTTTTAGAAGTCAAATTCCATACCATCTTCTCAAGATAGTTTTTATGAGATGGTTATCGAGCATTACAATGATAATAATGGAGAAGAAAATGTGGAAGAAGAGGGAGAAGAGGTAGAAAAATCGAATCCTGAAATAGTTAGTAAGATTGTCAGAAAGAAAAGACCAATAGTTTATCCATCATTTACTAAGGAAAATGTGAAAGTTGGTGGATTGTTGGTTGAAAAGTGGAAGTGCACGAATTGTAAAAAAATATTCACAGTTACGCAAAGTGGAACTACTTGACATTTAAAAAATCATAGAGAGCGATATTGTATCATGCGAAATTCAGGAGAAAAGAAACAAAGAACATTGTCTTTTGGTCCTTCATTATCTGAATCTGAATATTTGAATAAAATTGCATTATCATCTTCGAAGTTTGACTAGATGAAGGCAAGAGAATTGATTGCCAAATGGATCATCGTTCATAAGCACGCTTTCCGTATTGTGGAGGAATTTTGGTTAAATGCACTCCTAAAATATTTCAATTCCAGTTTTAGACAAGTTTCCAGAGCTACAATTATAAATGATTGCATGAGGCTTTTCTCTATAGAATAGGAAAAATTGAAAAAAGCTCTTCTACATGTGGACATGATTAGTCTCACGATCAACACTTGGACATCAAACCAAACAATAGGGTACATGTGTTTGACTGCTCATTATGTAGATGTCAATTAGAAGTTGCAAAAGCGTATTCTAAATTTTTCTGAATTGGAACCACCGCATAGGAGTATCGCTATTGCGGATGCAATTCTGAACTGCTTAGTTGATTGGGGGGATTGACAATAAGATTGTCAGTGTTGCACTAGACAATGCTAGTCCTAACGATATGGTGGTGAGAACTTTGAAAGATACATTTACTGGAATGGGTTGTTTGTTATTTCAAGGAAACCTCTTTCATGTGAGATGTTGTGCACATATACTTGATCTCATGGTTCAAGATGGTCTTCGTTCATTAGAAAACACCATATCTAATATAAGAGAAAGCGTGAAGTATATCAAAAAAAGCAGTGCACGCTTAAAGAAATTTGGAGAGATTACAAAGCAATTAAATCTTTCTACTTAAGGGGACTTTCAATGGATGTGCCTACTCGTTAGAATTCTACTTATTTAATGCTTATTCTGCACTCTGTTATATTTTTTTTCAAAATTATGCTAGAAAAGATGAAAATTACAAGTGGTTGCCATCACAAGAAGAGTAGGAGAAAGCCAGAAAAATACGTCCTCTTTTGAAACAAGTTTTTGAAGCAGCTCAAGCTTTTTCGGGTACAAAGTTTCCAAAAATTTGGAAAGTAGCAGAAAGTTTGAAAGGCAATGCATTTTCCGATGATGATTTCATTAAATAAATGACCATTGCGATGAAACTGAAGTTTGATAAGTATTAGAAAGATTGCAGCATTTTAATGTCAATTGCTTGTCACCTTGATCCGAGTTATAAGTTGAAGTCTATAGAATTTATTTTTTGATAAGGTTTACACTTATATTGAGTCTCAAGAACAATTGCTAAAATTGAAGAAAGATTTATCAGGGATATATTCTTTTACTTGCAAAGAGTGGGCAAACAAAATGATGGGAGCACAAATTTTGGTCAAAATAAAGAATCTTCAAATGCATTTCCTCCTGAATTGTCAAGTGAAGCTGAATCGGATGACTATTTAGATAATGTTGAAAATGAACCTCCTGAAAAAACTGACTTGGAGAGATACTTGGAATAGCCAACATTGAGATTCAGAAAAGGAGATCCTTCTTTTGATGTCTTAGACTGGTGGAAAACCAATGCTTTGACATTTCCAGTACTTTCTATTATGGCGTGTGATATATTATCAATTCATGTTAGTTCTGTCGCGCCGGAGTCATCTTTTAGCACTGCAGGGAGTCTTCACAGATTATAGAAGTTCTTTATCTCCTAAAACTGTTGAGGCTCTTGTATGTACCTCTGATTGGATTCGAGCAACTCAAACATTATCCAAACTTCAAATGTAAGAATACTACGTTTGAATTTGTTTCTGCATATCATAGTTACCATGTATGTTAATTTTGAATTAATTGCAGTCTGTTGCTGGTCAAGACGAAAACTTGAGGGTAGTGATTCCAAAATAGACACGATCTTCTTATGGGGAAGGTTAGTAGTCAACTTAAAAGCACATATAAATCCAATTTCTACTAGTTGAGTTTTGATTATAATGATTTTTCTTTATGTGAAGGATGTGGAAGCGTACGTGCACTATTTTGAAGAATAGTTTCTACCGACATCATTGGCAGGAATCGAGAAATCTAAAAGTCCATATATGTTCAATATTGTGATGAATCTGTGATTCATCACTTCAAAAGTCAAAAATATAGCATTGTTCCCGAGTAAATAGAGGCATATTTCCCTTTATAATGCATAAATAGCATTCATGCATGCATACATAATACATGCATTTTAGCAGACCATTTGCATTTAAATAAGAAGCCAAAATCCCTTGTAAAATATCCACTTACTAAAATAACCTTTTCCTTATAATATGTACTCCTTAGTTAATAATATAGGGAAGAAAGCCAAAAATCCCCCTTGTAAATTAGCCAATAAAGCCCTAGAACCCCTGGACAATAAAATACAAATAGATCCCTCACACAAACTCCAAAGTAGGTCTACTCACTCTTAGAATAATACACATTAAAAGACTTTTAAAAAGAGACCAATTTCATCAAGTTTGGAACTCGTATGAAGAAGTTGGGTTTTTGGGCCACTTTGTATACTACATATATGTATAAATTGTATCTTTGTATTTTTGTATCATACTTGACCTCATCTCCATCTTTGGTCAACATGAAACTTGTAGATCTCATCAAGATCTACAACTTTCATGTTTTGAGTTTTTCCAAATTCGATCCCCTTCTCTCTCTACACTAAATTTTCTTCTCACTTAATCACAGTAGGCCACGTGGCGCCCTCTGGTTGCGCCACGTAGCCCGCTGCCCTTGCCTCATCCGCCCGCAGCTACAGCCGTTGGATTACCTTCCAGATCCAACAGCCTAGACGCCTCCACGCACGCCTCAATTTTTAGCCATCAGATCATTATCAGAACTCCATCAGCATCGCTCGTTCGCGCCTCAAGCTGAGCGCGCCACGTGGCGCTTTGAGATCCGCTTGATCACGCCCTCGATCCCTTCATCCAAGCCGCTAGATCTTCTCTTATTCCCGACCGTCAGATCAAATCACCCGCCTCATCTCAATCGCCCGTTCGCGCCTCAGCCTTAGCGCGCCACTTGGCGCTTGTTGCGCCTTTGGATGATGCACTCCATCCCTCCATCTCAACCGCTCAGGCCGCAGTGCATCGCAACCCTTCGATCTTCCTCAGAGCTGATCCTCGCCGCTCGTCATCGCCCTCTCCTCCGCACGACACCTGGCGCCATCACGACCTTTGGATTAGGCCACTCCCGATGCAATCCACACCGCTCGCGCGTACTTCGCCCCCATTGTGCCACGTGGAGAGCTCCTGACCCTCAGATCATCTCGCCCGGATCTAATCTCAACCGCTCCATCCCGCCTTGATCACCACCGTTGGATCACAAGATCCAACGGTGGAGACTTCGTCTCCTTCCTCGGGTGCCCCTCTCTCCCATGTTCTCTGCCTTGCGGGAGGGGCACCCCCTTCCTATTCTTGGCAGTGCTCCTTCCACCGTCGCCGAGCACCATACCCTCCACGATGACCCCCACTCATCCCTGATCCTTGCCAGCCACTCCATCACCCACGTCGACCTCCAGCTCTCTCCCACGAACTCCATAAACCTCGCCTCATCTCCATTCCAGCCGAGACCTTCATCCTTTAAATACCCCCTCTCCGGCCAATTTCATCCCCATCTGCCATTACAGGAGAAACCCCCGAGCTCAGAGCTCTCGATTGGTGACAGCTATTGGCTGTCTCTTCGAGCGAAGACATGCGTCTTCTCCGGCGAGATCCACGGCACCCGCCGCCGTGTCGCAGCCACCCTCCGCGTAGCTGCTCGAGCTCAGGGATGCACCGGCCCTTCGAGCGACGACCTGGAACTCAAAGAAGAGCTCCAATCCCCAGGTGAACGCCTCCATCCCTTCTTGATCTTCTCTTCATTTTTCTTCGCTTTTTCTCGCTTTTTATTCGCCGCCTACGGCCACCTTCTCGCCTCCATTCCATTCCGTCGAGCTCCGCGTCGGAACTCCCATCTTCGCGGTGACCTTCACGCTCTCCGATGACGCATCGCATCGTCCATCGATCTCCAGCTCCGCCGCTTGGCCGGAGCAACGTCGCCAGCACATCTTCCTCCGCCTTAGGCCTCGCCAACCATCCCACCACCTTCACGAGTGCACGCACGAGCTTTGGCTCCCTCTCTAACGCCTGCAGGTACCCATCTGTTCACTGAACGGAGCTTCGCCGGAGCCGACTTCGAGCTTCATCGCCACCGACTTCAGACAGCCCTCTTCCGCTCCTGAGACCATCAGGACCTTCCCTGCATCACCACGAACCTTCTGGGATAGCTCCGAGCAATCGGAGAGCTTCATCGACTCTAGGAGGAACGGGCGGAGGGACGGCCCCTTCGCCGGAGCCCCGCCAAGTCCTCCGCAAGAGGCGGAGGACTGTTGAGGACGGAGGTCCAGCCACCGTTCGATCATCTTGATCGAACGGTCCCACGACGTCCACGTAGTCATTGCCAGATCATCACTCCACCGTTGGATCGACCAGTGATCCAACGGCTCGCAGCGAGCCACGTCGCCATCTCCATCGAAGCCAGGAGCCGTTGGATCAACTTAGATCTAACGGTGTCTTGTCTCGCCACGAGTCTTCACCGCCATCCGTTGGATCGAGCTCGATCCAAGGGTACACAATGGCACGCAGACCCGACCCGAGTCTCTTCCCCGAACCTAGGCTCGGACCGCCCGAGCCTCACTCCAGACCTCCAGAAGCGCCCGAGCCGAGCCCCGAGCCTCCGCAGCCATCCGATCCTAGGCCGCCCACGTGAGGAGCACGTGCGGCCTGGGAATTTTACACTGAGGCCCTCGGGCCTTTTCATATTTGCAAAAAGGTCCCTATGAAGCAGACCCCACGTGAGGATCACATGCCTTGTGGAGATTTTGCATTCCAGTCCCCAATATTATAGGTAATTGCACTTAAGTCCCTGTCAGCATATTTGCTTTATGTATTTTTATTTTCCTGTATTGCATTTACACCCCTGTGTTTGCTCACATCCCTAGGTTGCATTTTACATCATTTTTAAATTCCAAAAGTTGCATTTTGTTGAGAAACTTGTCCTCTATCTATTGTGCCACGTATCATATTTTTGTAATTACAGTAGATCTTTAAATGAATTAATTGGTTGATTTGTGGAATATTTTGCCCAGTGACACCTTTTAATTTCTAGTTAATTTTCTCTGATTCCAAACATTCTCAAAAATTCACAGTAGCTTTAGGACAGTGAACTTAACATGCCATAAAAATTTCATGTCATTTGCACGAATATCGAGGCCTAAATAAATTGTTGAGTGATTTTCTCATTTTAATTTTAATAAATTCATTTCACATTGAAATTAAGATTTGTCAATTTTCCTGGATTCCTTATCATTAGAGCTATCTAGGATAATTTTATCTTCTGAAAAAAATGTGATTTGCTATTTATTAAAAATTAATTAGTGAAAATCACCCTGTCTGCATATTTAATTCACAGTAAATTTATTTAATGTCTAAAAATTCCCAAAAAAATAGGGTAGCTTAGTTTCATCATCATTAATCATTCATAATTTTTGGAATTAATTTGATCATATTTCTGATTTAACTTGTAAAGTGGCCGATTTTGCATGTGTCTTGCATAGAATTTAAAAAAAATAAAAAAATAATTCCCCGAAAATCTACACTTGGATATTTACTCATAATTCACCTAAGGAGACAGATGCCTCCCTGAGTTCGACCTTGGACTTTACCAAGTAAAAAAAATTGCCGCTTAAAATTAACTTGAATCTAATTAAGTGGTTTTTGATTAGCCCTCTCGTATCCGACTGCAACGAACGGCATCTAATTAATTTGGACACTAATTTGGCCGAGTTAACATAGGGTGCGGGGGCGCTTTATCAAAATGGCGCCGTTGCCGGGGAGGCATGGCTTAGGTTAATTTTTGATGAAATTTTGAGTGTTTGATTTTCTTTCTCTGGGTAGTCTGACCCCCGATTTTTCTTGTGAATATTTCTCTGTTTTTTTAAAATTTGGCATTGTTTTCGAGTCGTTCTCTCTCTGACATCGAAATTATTTTTGTGCGAGGAACGCGAGGAGTCGAAGACGCTTCGAGGAGTCGACATTTTAATTCTTTGAGTGAATTGAGAGAACTTGTAAATTTCAATCATTTCCACATTTCTCGCATCATTTCCAGCAGTTCCCGTTTGGGTTCTCGCGTGTGTAAAAATAGTGGAACTGTGTCCCTGTGTGCTGTGTGGGTAAATGTAACTTAGCTTGCACTAGAGGCTCCCCGAGCCAATCTAGGAATTACTTGTGCTCGTAAATTTTTAGGACCACACAAATCACTTAAAAGACGCACCTACACCGCAGATCTAGCCAAATTGAACTTATTCTTCACTCGCTAATAGAACTGCCTGTCTAGGAGCGGATTTTTGTCGCCTGCATTTGCATATAGTGTAAAATTTTAATACTGTTTTGCATCCTGCATACAAGCGAAGGGATCACTGTAAGTCTTCTCAACTCAGCATACGCATCATCGTTTTTCGTGCATTGGCTTTTCTCGATTTCCCCCTCTGTTTTTCACACTTAAATTAAACGGAAATTGGGACTGGACGATAGGCGTATTGTGTGGTTGGACTAAAAAAGTGAGAACTTAACTTAAAACCGGGACTGCTAACAGTACTGACCAAAAAAATTCAATAAAATTGGAAAAATTGTTTGCGGGAGACTAATCCCCGACCTTGTTTTCAGGCTGAGTGAGGGTACTTGAGTGTGTGTGAACACCTTAAGGCAGAGCCCAAATCCCCGCCTTCCATATCACGGGCCAACTGATCATAGCAAATATCACGAGTTGGATACTTTTAGCTCATTGACAAGTACCAAGTAGACTCTGCCTGTTCGCGGGTAGATAGGGGCGAACCAGCGGTACTCTACGACAAGGCCTAGCTTTGTCAGCCTCCGCATGCTTGCAGGTAGATAGGGGCACGTCTTTGAGTGGCCAACTCCGGATAGGAGCGAAGAAAGGGAGGATCGACAGTATCTTAGGCGACAGTATAAACAGGGAAGACACATCCGGTTCTGAGCCGACTTCCCTATAGGCCGCATAATCCTTGTTGTCTTGCTTGAAAAATTACACTTAAAAAATACAAGATTAATCGGACTCGATTTCGAGTCCTTCACTGTGTTGAGTGTGAACCCAGGGTTTTGGATTGACTTGCTTGATTCAGGTAGGAGTAAAATCCTATCTTCTTCTCGCCACATCAAGATGAGTAACTGGGGAGATCTCGACGCGTTATTCACCGATCTCTCTATGAGTCCCCCAAGTGACTCGTCTTCATCGGCCCAAGCGCACCTTGGACCACCCAAGACTCATGACCCTCTTGAGTCTTGGTTCCCTCATACTCAGGGTGGTTACTCTCAAACCAACCCTTTCATCTCCTCCGAGATTGCCGAGGAAGACCATCGCCTCGGTAATCCCATCCTTGATTTGTCCTCTGACACCGATCTTATTTCCCCCCCAGGACTAGAGGACAAGATGCCGCCAAAAATACCACCAGATGAGGAACAAATACGACAGATTCTTGCTCGCCTTGCCGAAGCCGAACAGAAGAATGCAAATCTCACGGCGCAGATGGGACAGATTATAGTAGCTGGAGGAATCGACCGACCAATGGTCGATACCTACAACCCGACGGAGAACGAGATCCAGAATTGGTTAGCACCAACAGTTCCCGCCCAGGCATTTGAGCTGAAGCTCCACTTCCTCAGTCTGCTTCCGAAGTTCAACGGAAACATAAATGAAGAACCATACACTTTCCTTCATAATTTCGAGTTGGTGTGCAACAATCTTAGCCATCCCAATATTGGCCAAGATTATATTCGACTGAAGGCCACCCCTTTTGCCTTAGGAGATAAGGTTTCTCATTGGCTGAAGAACTTAGGGGTGGTATGCACTACCTGGATGCAGTTCAAGGACCTATTCTTGAAAAAGTTCTACCCTCTCAGTAGGACAAACCAGATGAGAACGAAGATCGCTAGCTTCGCCCAAGGACCCAGTGAACCATTCCATGACGCTTGGGATAGGGTTCAATGATTTAGTACAGAAATGCCCCTGCCACGGCATTTCAAAGGCGATCTTAGTCCAGACCTTGTACTGTGGTCTAACCCCGGAGATGCAAGGGTTAGTCAGTGCCGCATGTGGAGGAAGCTATCTGAACAAAAACGAGCACGCCGTATGGAAGATCCTAGAGCAGATGGCGGAAACATGCAGGTCACAGGCCACCAGGGCCTATCAGTTGTCTCCCTCAATCCTATCCAATGAGACAACCCGAAGGACTGTAGCGGATCTGACTGAGGACCTCATCCCCAGCATGGGGATGATTGCCGACAAGCTTACCATGGTCGAGCAGATCCATAAGAGAGTCGCGGAACTTGAGTCTCTTTCGTGCCTACCGAAGCAAGTGGAGGAACTTTTTGAGAAGGTAGCTAAGATAAAGCTACCTGCCCCTTTTGCACCACCTGTACCTGTACATCGAGTCCATCTTGTACAAGAACAGGTACCGGGGTCTCAGAGTAGCTGGGATCAGACTTACACCCAGCAGAACCAGCATGCACCCCCACAAGTGGAGACGGGATACGAGGAGCCTCCGCAAGTGTACGAGATCAACGGGCTTTGGTATAGCCGTGACCCGATTGTCAGGCAGGCTGAAATGGGGAAGGATCAGCCACACCGCCCATCCCCAGCCTACCAAGAAACCAGGCCCGTTCCCACACTGCGCTTTCAGTCCAGGCCAGAACAAGGGTACCAGCAGCAGCAGCGCACGTATCAGCAGGGCCCAGCACCGTCCCACCAACAGCAGCAGTATCGGCATGGCCAGCAGGGCCACTACCGAACCTCATCCGCAAAGCAGCAGCCCAGCCCACCGAATTGGAGTCTCTCACCTTGGCGATCCAGACCTTGTCTAATAGGGTCCAACAGATACAGATGACTACCTGGACATGAGAACCGACATCAATCGGGTCTCTCGTACCCAGGACCAACAGATGGCGCCAAAGACCCCAATTCCCGCACAGGTTCAGGCCAACCCGAACAGCTTACACCATGGCCAGAACCGACCTCGAGATCAAGTATATTATTCAGATAATTATTTATCTGAACATGAGATCAATTCATACGATAATGTAAATCATATGTACCTCAGGAGCGGAAGGACCGTGATCATACCTGATCGGGCACGGACGCAGAAGGAAGGAGCCTCCGAGACTCTACTTGAGGAGAACTCGGAGGAAGAAAAGGAGGAGTATCGCCACCACCATCGCCGGCAAAAGAAGAGGACATCTGAGTCCTCAAAGCAGCATTCTCGCATCCACATGGAGTCCGACGAAACCGATGAAGAGCCCGCACCTCCATCTGAGGAGGATCGTCCAACAGTCGCGGAAGAAGAAGCACCGGTTTCGCCTCAGCATTTTTATTTCAGTCAGAGTCAGAATCCTAGTTTGTTTCAGAGTCAGATTCATGTAAATAACTCAGTTCCTGATCTTAATGAGAATCTTTCAGTTTCCGAACATGAGTTGGAGTCAATAATCCCTTTCCCCCGAGCTCTCAAGGGTGGAAAGAAGAAAACCAAAAAAATCTAAAAAGATGACCCTGAGATGGCAAAGTTCTGCAATAAACACATCAAGGTCACAATCCCCTTTGACAAGTTCGTGGAAATGACCCCTACATTCCAAAAATACCTTAAGGTGAGATGCACACCTACTAGGGTTAGCAGGAAAATCAAAAGCCGTGTTGAGAAACACGTTTTATCAGTAGCCACGACTTGTGCAATAAAGAACTCGTTTCCTAGGAAACGAAGGGACATGGGTGCATATTATGTAGTGAGTCATGTTGATGACATCGCGTTTGCACGCACTCTCCTGGACAATGGTTCCTCAATCAATCTGATGCCTACAGCCCTCTATGAGCGGCTTAACCTCGGACCTCTTAGAAAATCTAGAGCTCTCCTACAGTTTGCTGACAAATCAACTAAGAGGTCCCAAGGAGAGTTAAGGAACATTGTGATCAAAGTCGAGGGCCAAGAATACATGGTGGACTTCACTGTCTTGGATATGGAAATCCCTCGTAATTGGAGAGATTCCCAGATCATTCTAGGTAGGCCCTTCCTCAGAACAGCAGGGGCCTTATTTGACTATAAGATCGGGAAAATTCAGTTCCAAACTCCCGACGGGGATGAGGAACTTGAAATGAAGCAGACAAGATGGCAGAGACCGTATTCAGAATCCAGCACCGAGTACTCTTCTACCGGAACAGACTGCGAGGATGTAGACTTAGTTGGGCCATGGAGACAGAACCCAGCCAGTACCGATGCGTCCATCTCCTCCGAAGATGATCCAATGCATGAGTCAGTCTGCGAGATCCTCAGGAACGAGTACAGCTCTGAGCCTGCATCGCCCTACATCTTTGATGACGTAGAGGCCCAGTTGGTCCTGTCAGTCCTTACATCTCTAGGACAATCGGAAGATGAGGATGACGAGTCGGACGAGGTGTTTGCTGATTGTATGGAGACCTTTGACAATCCGACTCCAGAGCCGAACTTGGTGGCAGCTATCACAGAGATCGATCCAGCCACTTCCAACACAGAACCAGATCGGATTGGGTCAGATTTATTAGACGATCACACTATTCCTGAGCTCAAACCCTTACCCACAACCTTAAAATACGCCTTCCTTGCGGGTCAAGACAAGAAATTTCCGGTCATCATCAGTTCGTGATTGACCGAGGAGCAGGAATCTCGCTTGCTAGAGATCCTGGAGAAAAACCGCAAGGCGATAGGCTGGAGCATTTATGATCTCCACGGGATAAATCCCGCTCTGTGTTCGCACCATATTTACTTGGAGAATGAAGCCAAACCCTCTTGTGAATTCCAATGCCGGTTGAATCCAAATTTACGAGAGGTCGTGAAGAAGGAGATAGAAAAATGGTGCAACGCGGGTTTCATTTACCCAATCTCCGACTCTAAGTGGGTGGCCCCAATTCATGTTGTCCCGAAAAAGTCGGGAATTCAGACGACCACCAACGAGGACGGAGAGGAGATCGTGACGAGAGTGCCCACGTCGTGGCGTGTCTGTGTGGATTACAGACGCTTGAATGCCGCGACAAAGAAGGATCATTTCCCCCTACCGTTCATTGATCAGATCTTAGAGAGACTAGCGGGGAAAGAGTTCTTCTGCTTCTTAGATGGGTTCTCGGGCTACAATTAAGTAGCCATAGCTCCGGAGGACCAGGAAAAGACCACGTTTACATGTCCCTTTGGTACCTATGCTTTCAGGCGCATGCCTTTTGGGCTATGCAATGCTCCAGGTACTTTCCAAAGGTGCATGATTGCTGTATTCGCCGAAATGGTCGGCGAATTCCTGGAAGTCTTCATGGATGACTTCTCGGTCCATGGCGATTCCTTCGATTCCTGTCTTAGGAATCTGGACCGAGTACTCAAAAGATGTTGTGAGGTTAATCTGGTGCTTTCCTGGGAAAAAAGTCACTTCATGGTGACGGAGGGCATAGTGTTGGGGCATGTCATCTCCAAGAGAGGAATGGAGATTGATCCTGCCAAGGTGGATGTGATCAGACGACTCCAACCATCAACCAACGTAAAGCAGTTGCGGTCGTTCCTCGGGCATGTTGGATTTTATCGGAGATTCATTAAGGATTTTTCTAAGATTGCCTGACCGCTAACTGAGCTTTTAGGCAAAGACATGGAGGTTGTTGTTGATTACAAATGTCTTGAGGTCTTTAAGCTTTTGCAAGGAATGATTATGGACGCACCCATCCTACAAGCTCCAGATTGTTCTCTACCTTTTGAGATCATGACGGACGCCTCAGATTATGCTGTAGGGGCTGTGTTGGGACAAAGAAGAGATGGCGTCCCGTTTGCAATTCACTACGAAAGCAAAGTGCTTGATACTGCTCAGCGTAACTATACAATTACGGAAAAGGAAATGCTTGCGGTAGTTGTTTGCCTTGGACAAATTCAGATCTCACCTAATCGGATCCAAGGTAACTGTGTTCACTGACCATACGGTACTACGGTACTTGATGGAGAAGAAGGACGCGAAGGCGCGTCTTCTTCGATGGATTTTACTTATCCAGGAGTTTGACTTGGACATCCGTGATAAACCTGGAAAGAAGAACGTAGTGGCCGATCATCTTTCTCATCTCGAAGATCTTAATACTTCCGAGGTTTCACCAATTCGAGACTCCTTCCCTGACGAGTCGATTTTTGTTATCGACTCACTCCCATGGTATGCCAATATCGTGAATTATCTTGTCTCCAAGAAAGTTCCCGAAGATTGGCCCAAAAGCCAAATCGACCGACTGAAGTCGGACGCTAGACACTACCATTGGGAGGATCCGATCCTTTTCTTCGAAGGACCGGATTGTGTCTGGAGACGGTGTATTCCTCAGGAGGAATACCAGAGTGTCCTTTCTTTATGCCACAGCTTAGAGGCAGGAGGACACCACTCCGGGAGAGGACCGCATGGAAGGTACTTCAGTGTGGCTTCTACTGGCCGACTCTGTTTCGCGATGCCACCGCCTTCGCGAAGTCATGCCCAATATGCCAGAGAATGGGAGGAACCGTCGGTTCCAATGATGAGATGCCAATGCAGCCGGTCATCATTTGTGATGTCTTTGACGCCTGGGGCATCGATTTCATGGGCCCATTCGATTTCATGGGCCCATTCCCTGTTAGCCACGGGTTCGAATATATCCTTCTTGCAGTAGACTGTCTATCCAGATGGGTGGAGGCTATCCCGACCCGAGCCGCAGACAGCAGAACTGTCTGTAAATTCATCAGAGAGAACATAATCTCTAGGTTCGGGATCCCCAAAATGATGATATCAGACGGGGTAGCCACTTTGTGAATAGGGAGGTGAAGAAACTCCTGAAGGACTACGGCATCGAACACCGTGTCGCGAGTCCTTACCACCCACAAACCAATGGTGTGGCTGAGGTGTCGAATCGGGAGGTGAAAATCATATTGCAAAATCTTGTTCGTCCGGACAGGAAGGACTGGTCTCAGATCTTGGATCAAATCCTCTGGACGTATAGGACAGCTTACAAGACACCGTTAGGCACCTCCCCATTCCGAATGGTATTCGGAAAGCCGTGCCATTTGCCCGCAGAGTTAGTGCACAAATCGGAATGGGCAATCAAGAAGGTCAACTGGAACACGCACCTGGGACAGAAACAGAGAGACATGGATCTGAATGAGCTTGTGGAAGTCAGAAACCACGCATACAACAACAGTTTGGTGTACAAGGACAAGGTGAAGCGTTGGCATGATAGATATATCAGACGAAGGACCTTTGTTCCTGGACAAAAGGTATGGTTGATCAATGCTAGGCTGAAGATTTTCCAAGGCAAGTTGAAGTCTAAGTGGACGGGCCCATTTGTCGTCCGTACGGTGCATGATAGTGGATGTGTCGAGATTTCAGATCTCGCAGATGACGCACCGACATTCCTAGTGAATGGACAGCTGTTGAAGCACTTCGTCGAATCCAATGAGCAGTTAGTCCATGTTGAGGAGATTGTATTCATGCGCGAGACAGATTCAGCAGTTACACCTCGAGCCACGTGTGAGACCTTGCAGCAGTGAGCTCCAGCCATCCGCAGCATCTCGAAAGATTCAAACCGACTCATTTGTATATACCATCTTTCTTGTACATCCTATCCTCCCTCCCTCCCCAGTGATTCGAATCACTCGCCCCGGCTCATCTCATTTCATTTTAGGCCTATACTTAGGATAATCAGATCCTAAGTATAGGGGGAGAGTGACCCGCATCCATTCACTGTACATCCTACAGATCACATCGGTTCTCATACTCAGTCCTGTCCTATACTTAGACTGACCAGAGCCTAAGTATAGGGGGGACCGATGCCCGCCTTGTATATACTCATCCATTTCCCCTCTTCTCCTCGTTCGCCCCATTTTTGATCTTCTTCTACACTTAGGCTGCCAGAGCCTAAGTATAGGGGGGCGGAACGACTTCTATACTTTTTATACTTTTCGCTCTCCTATGCTTAGTCCGAGCTATGTCTTTTTAGTCGCTTTTCGTGCTCTGAGGACATAGCACACGCTAAGTATAGGGGGGCGTGTATATATTACATATATACTTTACCCATACCTCGTATTTTCGCGTATTTTTGTATATATTAAGCAACAAGTACAGGGTGGGTAAAAATTGAAAAAAAAATTTACTATATGTATAATACTTGTACAAAAAGTTGTAAAACATACTTTTGTAAAATTTGTTGTAAAATAGGATATATAAATAAATAAATAAAAGAGTCTTGCATTTTCACTCATCTTCATAGCATGACATCTGCATCTCATCTGCATATCTTGCATATGCAAGGTGAAAAGCTAGTGGGTTCTGAACCAAATTATGAGTAGATGTTGAGGATGGGCTTGATTTGACCTTAATCCACCTAATTTCAGAGGAACCTTATAGGAACTGGAGTTAAGATTTCTCAGGTCAAGTGACTTAATTCTTTGAGTCCGCTAGTCTATGTTCACATGTCATCTTGATTAGTCTAAGTAGAATATCTCGTGCACACGCATGATTCTTTTAGACAGTGACCTAACTTGGACAAAACACAATGCACGTAGCTCTTCATTGATGAGGTGGTGAGGAGGTAGAATCCTTTAGCTTGGAGTAGCACACGGGTGGAAACATCCGTCCTCCTCTAGGGAGGGTAGTGCATCTCAACCTAGTCTGGTGGTGTTGAAGTCTAAGGACGGGACACTGTGGGTTGCAATAATGCTTCAAAAGAGGGATAGTCTACTGGCTCAAGAGGAAAAACTCCTGATGTACATGCTGCACCTTGTATATAGTTGTGAAAAAAAATATAGATAGGCCACAAAAAAATTGCATGTTGTAGTATGTATACTAGCAAGAAGTCTGCAGCTGGATGACTTGGCTACACTGGTCAGGCATCCCGGGATAGGTTAGCTACACTGGCTACCGTCCATTCCTTATTCTTTTCTCTACCCCGTCCTCTTGAGTTGGTCGCACTTGAACTTAGAAGGGAATACCCCGCTCCTCGAGGAAAGAGTTGCTGGACCGGGTTATTGAGTTACCTTGTTAGAGGAGGCTGGTTCCGAGCCATTTCTGATGTGGAGACCTATTTATCACTTACACAGTACAAGTAAGAATCATAGTCATCAGAAATTTGCATTTGAGGATTTGTTCTGACCTGACTGTTAAGGCGTCTTGAATAGAAGACTTGTGGAACTTGAAGTCTGTTAGGTCTTAAGTTCAGATCCCAATAAGGTTCCGCCACACAATTAATCCAAAGGTCGAGTCAAGCTCCATTTTTAACTTTTGTTCATGACCTTGGTATGGAACCCAAAATCATTTCACTCTTGCATTTTCATTTAGTTGCTCGGGGACGAGCAAGGTTTAAGTATAGGGGTTGATGAATATGTGATTCATCACTTCAAAAGTCAAAAATAGAGCATTGTTCCCAAGTAAATAGAGGCATATTTCCCTTTATAATGCATAAATAGCATTCATGCATGCATACATAATATATGCATTTTAGCAGACCATTTGCATTTAAATAAGAAACCAAAATCCCTTGTAAAATATCCACTTACTAAAATAACATTTTCCTTATAATATTACTCCTTAGTTAATAATATAGGGAAGAAAGCCAAAAATCCCCCTTGTAAATTAGCCAATAAAGCCCTAGAACCCCTAGACAATAAAATACACATAGATACCTCACACAAACTCCAAAATAGGTCTACTCACTCTTAGAATAATATACATTAAAAGACCTTTAAAAAGAGACCAATTTCATCAAGTTTGGAGCTCCTATGAAGAAGTTGGGTTTTTGGGCCACTTTGTATACTACATATATGTATAAATTGTATCTTTGTATTTTTGTATCATACTTGACCTCATCTCCGTCTTTGGTCAACATGAAACTTGTAGATCTCATCAAGATCTACAACTTTCATGTTTTGAGTTTTTCCAAATTCGGTCTCCTTCTCTCTCTACACTAAATTTTCTTCTCACCCAATCACAGTAGGCCACGTGGCGCCCTCTGGTTGCGCCACGTAGCCCGCTGCCCTTGCCTCATCCGCCCGCAGCTACAACCGTTGGATTACCTTCCAGATCCAACGGCCTAGCCGCCTCCACGCACGCCTCAATTTTTAGCCATCAGATCATTATCAGAACTCCATCAGCACCGCTCGTTCGCGCCACAATTTGAGCGCCACATGGCGCTTTGAGATCTGCTTGATCACGCCCTCGATCCCTTCATCCAAGCCGCTAGATCTTCTCTTATTCCCGACCGTCAGATCAAATCACCCGCCTCATCTCAATCGCCCGTTCGCTCCTCTGCCTTAGCGCGCCACTTGGCGCTTGTTGCGCCTTTGGATGATGCACTCCATCCCTCCATCTCAACCGCTCAGGCCGCAGTGCATCACAACCCTTCGATCTTCCTCAGAGCCGATCCCTGCCGCTCGTCATCGCCCTCTCCTCCGCACGACACCTGGCGCCATCACGACCTTTGGATTAGGCCACTCCTGATGCAATCCACACCGCTCGTGCGTACTTCGCCCCCATTGTGCCACGTGGAGAGCTCCTGACCCTCAGATCATCTCGCCCGGATCTAATCTCAACCGCTCCAGCCCGCCTCGATCACCACCATTGGATCACAAGATCCAACGGTGGAGACTTCGTCTCCTACCTCGGGTGCCCCTCTCTCCCACGTTCTCTGCCTTGCGGAAGGGGCACCCCCTTCCTATTCTTGGCAACGCTCCTTCCACCGTCGCCGAGCACCATACCCTCCACGATGACCCCCACTCATCCCTGATCCTCGCCAGCCACTCCATCACCCACGTCGACCTCCAGCTCTCTCCCACGAACTCCATGAACCTCGCCTCATCTCCATTCCAGCCGAGACCTTCATCCTTTAAATACCCCCCTCCGGCCAATTTCATCCCCATCCGCCATTACAGGAGAAACCCCCGAGCTCAGAGCTCTCGATTGGTGACAGCAATTGGCCGTCTCTTCGAGCGAAGACAGGTGTCTTCTCCGGCGAGATCCACGGCACCCGCCGCCGTGTCGCAGCCACCCTCCGCGTAGCTGCTCGAGCTCAGGGATCCACCGGCCCTTCGAGCGACGACCTGGAACTCAAAGAAGAGCTCCAATCCCCAGGTGAACGCCTCCATCCCTTCTTGATCTTCTCTTCATTTTTCTTCGCTTTTTCTCGCTTTTTATTCGCCGCCTACGGCCACCTTCTCGCCTCCATTCCATTCCGCCGAGCTCCGCGTCGGAACTCCCATCTTCGCGGTGACCTTCATGCTCTCCGATGACGCATCGCATCGTCCATCGATCTCCAGCTCCGCCGCTTGGCCGGAGCAACGTCGCCAGCACATCTTCCTCCGCCTTAGGCCTCGCCAACCATCCCACCACCTTCACGAGTGCACGCACGAGCTTTGGCTCCCTCTCTAACGCCTGCAGGTACCCATCTGTTCACTGAACGGAGCTTCGCCGGAGCCGACTTCGAGCTTCATCGCCACCGACTTCAGACAGCCCTCTTCCGCTCCTGAGACCATCAGGACCTTCGCCGCATCACCACGAACCTTCTGGGATAGCTCCGAGCAATCGGAGAGCTTCATCGACTCTAGGAGGAACGAGCGGAGGGACGGCCCCTTCGCCGGAGCCCCGCCAAGTCCTCCGCAAGAGGCGGAGGACTGTTGAGGACGGAGGTCCAGCCACCGTTCGATCATCTTGATCGAACGGTCCCACGACGTCCACGTAGTCATCGCCAGATCATCACTCCACCGTTGGATCGACCAGTGATCCAACGGCTCGCAGCGAGCCACGTCGCCATCTCCATCGTAGCCAGGAGCCGTTGGATCAACTTAGATCTAACGGTGTCTTGTCTCGCCACGAGTTTTCACCGCCATCCGTTGGATCGAGCTCGATCCAAGGGTTCACAACGCGCCACACAGCCCCAGCCCGAGCCTCTTCCCCGAACCTAGGCTCGGACCGCCCGAGCTCACTCCAGACCTCCAGAAGCACCCGAGCCGAGCCCTGAGCCTCCGTAGCCATCCGAGTCTAGGCTGCCCACGTGAGGAGCACGTGCGGCCTGGGAATTTTACACTGAGGCCCTCGGGACTTTTCATATTTGCAAAAAGGTCCCTGTGAAGCAGACCCCATGTGAGGAGCACATGCCTTGTGGAGATTTTGCATTCCAGTCCCCAACATTATAGGTAATTGCACTTAAGTCCCTGTCAGCATATTTGCTTTATGTATTTTTATTTTCCTGTATTGCATTTACACCCCTGTGTTTGCACACATCCCTAGGTTGCATTTTACATCATTTTTAAATTCCAAAAGTTGCATTTTGTTGAGAAACTTGTCCTCTATCTATTGTGCCACGTGTCATATTTTTGTAATTACAGTAGATCTTTAAATGAATTAATTGGTTGATTTGTGGATATTTTGACCAGTGACACCTTTTAATTTCTAGTTAATTTTCTGTGATTCCAAACATTCTCAAAAATTCACAGTAGCTTTAGGACAGTGAACTTAACATGCCATAAAAATTTCATGTCATTTGCACGAATATCGAGGCCTAAATAAATTGATTGATTTTCTCATTTTAATTTTAATAAATTCATTTCACATTGAAATTAAGATTTGTCAATTTTCCTGTATTCCTTATCATTAGAGCTATCTAGGATAATTTTATCTTTTGAAAAAATTGTGATTTGCTATTTATTAAAAATTAATTAGTGAAAATCACCCTGTCTGCATATTTAATTCACAGTAAATTCATTTAGTGTCTAAAAATTCCCAAAAAAATAGGGTAGCTTAGTTTTATAATCATTAATCATCTGGCCAGTTTTCATAATTTTTGGAATTAATTTGATCATATTTATGATTTAACTTGTAAAGTGGCCGATTTTGCATGTGTCTTGCATAGAAATTAAAAAAAACCCAAAAAATAATTCCCCGAAAATCTACACTTGGATATTTACTCATAATTCACCTAAGGAGACAGATGCCTCCCTGAGTTCGACCTTGGACTTCACCAAGTAAAAAAAATTACCGCTTAAAATTAACTTGAATCTAATTAAGTGGTTTTTTATTAGCCCTCTCGTATCCGACTGCAACGAACGACATCTAATTAATTTGGATATTAATTTGACCGAGTTAACATAGGGTGCGGGGGCGGTTATCATATTGATTTTTGAAGATTATTTTATGCAATTATTTTAAGATGAATGTGTATTTCTTTTTTGTTCAACTTTTAAAAATCTATGTTTGTGACATGTCATATTTTTTGTAATCTGAAATATTTTCAAGTGAGACTTAAATCTTTTAACAATTTACCATCAAATTACTTTATTTTTTCTCATATACGATGCATAATGTATGAAACTATTTGTTGCTGATATTTTTACTTCAAATAACATGATTAATTTGTAGAATTTTCTATACAAGCCAGGTCACATCGTTAACCAACATGTAAAGGTAATTACAATATGTTCATTGTTTCATCAATAATATCTATCCTCTTTTATAAGCCTAATCTAATTATTTTTCTTTACTTATTTCATTCATAATAGGTAAAAGAGCACACAGAGATTGTATCAGACTTACACTAGCGGTAGAACTATAAAAGTTAGGTAATTTTATGCATTTTGTATTATTTATTGAATCTTATCTTTTACCTTAAGGCTTATTTAC
This sequence comes from Ottelia alismoides, assembly GCA_037367405.1. Lineage (NCBI taxonomy): Eukaryota > Viridiplantae > Streptophyta > Magnoliopsida > Alismatales > Hydrocharitaceae > Ottelia > Ottelia alismoides. The sequence goes on along the minus strand of JAZKJV010007172.1, from coordinate 638,607 downwards.
GTATCTAAGTTATTTTTTCACAAAATAGAATTAACGAACCTATTACATTCTTTGAAATTTAGAATATACTTTAGATAAAATTATTATATTCATTATATTAATAATTAGCATCCCAATTTGAAATAAAATGAATCGAGTTTGAATATTCGAAACTTATAATGAATTGAATTTGAATCCAGATTAGTGAATTCGGTTAAAATTCGATTCGAGTTCGAATTCGAAAAATACAATGAATTGAATCCGAATCTAGGTAGATTCGAATATATTCGATTCGAATAGCGCCCCTAAGTGCAGATGATGCTCTCTTCCAGGATGAACGAGAAATACTCCGGGAACTCTCTCATCTCCTTCGGATCCCTCCCCATCTCGAACATGAAGAAATCAAACTTCGGTTCCAGGTTCCCCTCGATGTAGTACCGGAAGAGGTCCAGGAACCTCCATGCCATCGACCTCGTGCCTCGCAGTCCGAAGCCAACGCATTTTAGGAATTCTATTCTGGGGAGGAGCTTCTCCTCCACATCGCAAGATAGCAGGTATGCATGCTTGGTGTTGTCTTCAATGCCGAGGGAACGCAGGAAGTTGAGAGACGACCAGAGGCTGTTGCCGACGCCGAAGACGAGTAGCCTGGGATGCTGGTGGATCCCCCGTCGGAGGTTCACCGGTGGCACGTCGGCCTCCCAGAGGAGGAAGGTGAGAACGGGGGCTAGAGAGGCGAGACCTAAGACGAGCAGGGCCACCCCTGAAGGTTGTTTGAGAGTGCAATGGCCTAGGATCCATCCATTTTAGGAGCATATTTTTACATGTTTTTGAATCTTTAGTTTAGAAAAAATAATATACGTTATATTGGACTCTTGCAGAATCAAATTTTTGATGAAAGAACTCACAAAAAATGAGCCCTTATAAAATCAAATTTTCGATGAAACAACTCAGAGAAAAGTGGGCCCTTATGTAATCGAAGGTGAACAACTCAATGTAAAGTTCAAAATTTAATGGAATTCCATAAAGACACACTGTTCTCTGAAAAATTGTCGAGGGCCTATTCGTTTCTTTTTGCCTAGGGCCCACAAAATGTCAGGGACGGCACTGAAGACTAGGGGTGCACATGGATCGGATAAAATCTACAATCCGATCCAATCCATTGTCATTGGATTGGATCGGTTTGGTTTTTGAGATTTTACAAATCCTTTCATTTATGGATTGGATCGGATTATCGTCAAAGTCCGATCCAATCCAATCAGTTAATCCGTTGATAAAAAATAATATATAATAATTTATTTCTTATGGTTAAAGCATATTATATATTTAATTTTACTCTCTATGTGTAAATATCCAAGCTACTCTTTTTAGAGTTTAAACCCATTCCAACTCAAGCTTTACCCTACAACACTTGTCGTAAACCCCCTTATCCCATCTCACTTGTTGGTTAAAAAAAGCAATACCTACTCACAACGTCCTTCAAACCCTTTCAATTTTATAAATGAAACATCCTTATTAAAAAAAATACCAAACCCTAAACCCCCTTGGTACCATTCCAAACAAAACATCCACTCGCGTTGCACCTCAGGCGCACACATCTCCACAGGATGTTGTGTTCGTCCCCAGTTGTGTGCAAGGACAATCATATCTCCCTCGCACATGTACAACCATACCTGTTCCTCGGCTCCCCTAGACATCCCTCATGCACATGTATCTAGATCTCCTCAAATAGTTGCCATCTCGTCATCAACAACACACTCCTTGTCCCCAGTCATGCGCACCTTTAGCTAGACCTCCCTCGCGCCTATGTAGACATACCTCATCTTCAGCTCTCTAAGACCTCCTTCCGCACACACACATCCATGAACCTCGGATATCTCCCTCCGCACTGCGTATTCGTGCATGGTTCTTGTCCCAAACCTCCTTCGTGCACAATCCTCCCTCTCGCACCACGTCACTAAGCATGTTAGTTCTACTTCCTATTTGATATATACAAACTTGGAATTTATTCAAACTCAGGTTGTTTCTATGGTATCTCCGGATTACATGCATGATATTTATATTTAGTTATACAACGATTGTTCTAACTAAATTTATAACAAGCATGTATGTATTTGCCTTCCAAAAATTATCTATCATTTTCTTTATATTTATCTACAATCTCAATTTTAGAACGATGATTTGAATGTTGAGGTTTAGTGTGCTACAAACTTAATCATAGATTAGACGAGTATTAAAAATTCGAACCAATTCGATCCAATCCGTAATCCGGTGGATCGGATTGGATTGGATTTGCATGTTTAATGGATTGGATTGGATTGGAAAAATAAAAATCCGTTAAGTGTGGATTGGACATAGATTAAGCCAAAATCCGATCCAATCCGATCCATGTGCACCCCTAGTGATGACGAGGATCTTTGCTGGGCCATGCAGTTCTGCCCGTCCTTGACGGTGGAGCACTGCCGTTGTAGAGGAGGGGCAGAGAAGGGATGCGTCTTCTGTGTCCTCACGTGACATTTGCCCATGCAACCAACCCTCCTAACCATTCAAACACCATTCAAAAAAAGTTGCTCATTTTGATTAACCCTTTAAAAGAAGGTCCCACCAACCCAAAGCCCTGATACCCAGTGGAATATCCAAACAATTGGAACAGATATGAAATAGCCTGCAAAAATATAGTGGAAGCACAGATTTCAAAAAAAACAAAGACAAACATTTATACCAATACTTATCCTGCCAGCCAATTAATGTAAAGACAAGGTAAGTTCCATTCTACACCATTCAGGTTCTTACTTACAACACCCATGAAGTGGGAGCAACTGCTAATCTCAAACTATATCTGCAGCTAAATTCCTGAAACAGTAGGAAGTAGCAGTGCTCGTCAAACATCTCTAATCTTACCGGCAAACTCGCCATATACTGAACCACTCTGACGGGGGCCTTCACCCCTCGGAGGAGGTTGTTCAAGCGGCACCTGCCTGTGGTAGGGTGATGAGCCCCTATAAGATGGAGGAATTCCAAACGACTGGGAGAGCTCATTCATCATCTCCTCGGCAGCCTGGAAGAAAGTATCCAACCCGCCAAGAACACCACGCTCAATGTTTTCGATGTCATTCCGAAGCCCGGGAAATGAGAAGGGTTCCATCTCTGACGAGCCAAAAGGCAGTGAGCCTCGTGACATCTCTTCTGTAACATCTTCCTCAGTGTGTTCAGTCTTCGACTCTATGACTTCAGCGGGCCTGGGGAGAAAAAAATGTTCAGGTGAGCATTGGTCTTTGGGGTTACCACTAGTGAAATCATAAACACATTAAGATACTAGATCCCTGGTTCAACACAAGTACATTTTCCCAAATGTATAGATAAAGCAGAAATCACAATGAAGTTGTCCTAAATTTCAGAAAGCATCATCCTTGATCAAGAACCCAACCTAAAAGAACCGATGGGGACAACTTTTCTTTGAACAACGGAATCTCCAGATAGAAAAGGGGAAATGTCTACATGCAAGGGAACATTGGTATAAAAGTCAAGACACAAACAACACAGGCATCTCTTTTATTGTGACGAAGCCATCCCCAATCTCCCTTCACCTACTAATAGGGGTGTCAGGAAAGCTCGGACTCGATGAGCTTGCTTAGACTCAACTCGATAAGAGCTTGCCAGGCTCGAAAAGCTATTGAGTTCAAGCCTGGGTCGAATAAATGACTCATTAGGGTTATCAAGTCAAGTTTGAGTTGAGGCATGCTCAACTCGCCAACTCGACTCAATAACTCGATTAGATTTTTATTAGTTTTTTTTGCATATTTCCCATTCCATATGGGCATATATGATGTATGAATATGGGAGGAAATGGTGCAGCACCAACAAATTATTTGGAGTTGTGTGATGTTTGCCCACCCCATAATAATGATGAGAAACATGTTGGATATTTGGTACCTTTTTCACTTTTTACGAGTGTACTGGCATTAAATGTCAAAAGATTATAGTCCTTACAAAATGCACATGAATAAATATATTTTTATATAGTATCAAAAATCATCAAGCGACATCATTATTAATGAGATTGAAATCAATTACTCTTTTAAAGAAAGTCTCCATACAAGGAATATGAAATCAACCTACTACAACAAAAAACTTGTTAAGAGGCTGGTGAGCCAAATCGAACTCAACGAGTTGATTTGAGTCGACATTCTAGGGTTCGAAGCTTAACTAGTTCGAGCACGAGTCTGAACTTGGTTATCAAGTTTGACAGTGTCAGGACTGGCTCGACTCATTCAGCTCCCTACTTATTTATTTGAATCTAGGGATTTTTACCCAGCAGACCTTATAAACTTTGCCAATCACCTCCACGACCTTTTGCGTAACGTAATTACCTTATCGACCCTATAAATTACCCCAAGAACCCTTGCGAGCTTCAAACAGAGTAACCACAAGGTTCATAGGGTAAGAGTTGGCATGTTTACGAGGTCGAGGGGAGAATTATGTTGTTTCAAAGGTCGTGGAGGCAATTGGCAAAGTTTATAGGGTCTGCCGGGTAAAAATCCCTTGAATCTAATGTGATGGCGCTCCGCTAACAAAATGGGTGAGTTATCCGAGAATTGGTATAACTGCGGTTAGAGGTTCAATTAGGAGCCGGATTTGGTCCAAGCAGGATTTTCGACTATTAGAATGCATTCATTCAGAGACGCTGTGGTTTTCAAATTTTCCAGGGCAAAAAAGAAGTGATTTGAGATGAGACTCGTCGTGCATCTCTTACACAGGAATTTTCCATTCTGGCAGTCAAAAGAGGTTCAAATTTTGCTTATTGGATACAGCTGCTTAGCATCAAATGGCAAGAAGTTCATAATTAGATGTCTTCTTACAGCAATCCAAAGCAAATTCCTTACATTTTATGACTAAATAGCAACGATTTCCATGTACTAGAAGGAACAAAGATCCATTTTGATTTGTTGAAAGTTGGATGTAGGAAACAGCAATACTCTTTCTAATTTATTAACTAGTAGACAAACCCCAATAATGCTGGGGCTCTAGTCGATCGTACCCTGACGATCGCCAGAGCCCCGAGCCCTTCTCTCATCTTCCCACGGTCCCTCCCAGTACTGATCGTCCCCGTGTGCGAATCACCACCCCAAGTTGCAACTGCCCCTTCCATCCCAGCATCACAAGACAAGGTCGACCACCTCCATCCCCACTTGAGGTTAGCATCTCCACCTCCACCAGACATCGGCACCTCCTCCTCTCTCAACTTGTCCCCATCGTCTTGCTAGGTTGACGCCGCCTCCACCTTCACCGCCACCTCAACTTGTTGCTCCCCCTTGCAGAAATTTATGTGAAGCTCATTGGAAGATCCCTAGTTCCGTCTCCTTTGTGGTGGTCAGCATTGGAAGATTTCCAGCTCATGTTCCGCATACACATTTGGCTCAACCCCCCAATCTTTTTGTTGGGAGATTTGGCACCTTAAGCATGACAATCACGCTCATCACGCATCAAGTGGAGCTTTCACGTTTGGACATACAAGTCGATTATGGAGTTATTTTTTCTCTTCTTTCCCGTCTGTTTATCGGCTTATTGTCCCTCAAGAGTGATTCTCAAGCAACCGTTCCACCATCAGCGGAGGTGGTCAGTTCTCGTGATGGGCGACATCTCTCTCTCTCATTGTCAATTGTCATCTTTATTGTTGTTCATTTCCTTCTTCTTTCCCATCATCTGCGATGTAATCCCCTTGTTGGGAGTTCATTGTACTCCCTCTAACGGGAGCTCAAAATTGTATTCTCCTAGTTCAGTTTAATGAAAAACCAGTTTCACACATCAAAAAAAGTGGCATCATTGCTGCAGGTTTGGGCATGTTTTCAGCTACTAGGGTGGCCAAGTGGATAAGTTGTCATATGCTCCCGATTAAAATTTATTTTGGCCATCACTATATGTGTTGGATTCATTTGTGTGAAGCATTGCAACCTTCTCTGTCTAGATGTCTGAGCTGCTTGTGCAAGGAGGTGAGAAGGTGGAGAATTGCACCCCTCTAATATCAGAGAGAATGAACTACTTCAAGAGGCATGCTGGTGGATTCAAATCTTGCTAAGGATTGTAGACATATTTGGAGTCTTTACAATTTGGATGCAGAGTTTTTTTAGTGTCAGTTAAGGGCAATGAAAGAAGAATATGTTTAACAAATATTCTTTACTTATGGATCTCCAAATGGGTCTGGGAGGACATATTAATTCCGTAAGTGAACATCATCTAACATGAAAGGAAAAACGATTCCAAAAAAATTACTGCCAAGTGAAAAGAGAAGCATGTCATTTGGAAACCTTGTGAATTAGAGCTCCGGATGTGCATAGTACTATTTTTGGGAGTAGTTTCAAAAAAAAAGTCAGAAATGGTGATTACCGAAAAATTCAATCCATTAACGAACAATAATTGCTCAACCAAATGATTTCTGAACCAAGAAAAAAACTCCAAACAAGGTAGAGTAGCATGATAAATCTTTCAAAAAAGGACATTAAACCTAATTAAACTTCCACTTGGATTCAGTGTAGTAACAATAAATTTCTGATAGGAAAACCAGACATTTCTCATTTCCAGCATTGATGGGAACAACAGTCTTCCCTGTATAAACTATTTACTATATCTGCAAAAAGAAATCGCAGTATCAGTATCTGCAGCTATACTTGTATGATATGTGTGTGCTCATTGATTGGTTTACAGTGACAACTGCATCTTTGATCACAGATCTAGTAAATGTATAATATTTCCATGTTTATATGTTAACTTTGTCCAATGCCATCGTCAAATCCAGAATTCAACCCTTGCTTTGTAACATGATTATAACAAGAAATTCACAAATTAAGTGGCTCCCATATTCCATGAAGACAATATCAACACTTCCAACAAAAAAAGCATTCTGGAGTCACTGCATCAACCCATCCCTAGGCAAATAAGTCAATCACACAACTTGAACTGGATAATGATCTCCCACTAAAATCATATTACACTGTAAATCAAATCGATGCCCACTATCCATACTAAATAGGAGAAGGCAATTCAAAGGACAAAAGAACAGTAGGTGGGATCATAACATGCTAATCCAAGGACGCCCAAAATTCAACATCCTTGACTTCATAACATCATTCTAATGGATACCACAGATGGCCCTGACAATTGTGTATTCTTATTATCTGGTCTCAAAAAAAGCGGTAAATTGACAAACACTTTATTTTTAAAAGCCACTAAACTTATTACTAACTTAATAGTTGGATAAAAGCATATAACAAAAAGAACCACCCACGCCTTTTTGACTCCTCGTCGCTCCTAGTTATAGTCAGTCTTCACAGGTGGCAAAAAAGAATCCTCTTTCCTCAGCATATAATAAGCACTATCTCCGGCAAACCTAAAGAAGTTATTTTAGGCAAGCCACAACCAAAGGAACTTCAATACCTAATAACTTTGTTTTTGGATGGTAGCTCATGTCATATAGGGTTTGGGCAGAAGTAAGCTGTTCACAAACTGCCTTCTACCTCCATGCATATCGAGAGATTCTGAAATCAACATCCCTTGTAAGGAAGCTCTCATTTAGGCTAACTGATGGAATTGGCTCGATCCACCATTTGGATGTTATAAATCTTTCATCCAATCAAACACTCTTTTTACAACAATTACAACGCGTTCCTCCTTCAACACACCCGTCATGCAGAAATTGCCCAAAAAAATCCAGTTATCCCTTCATTCTCACATCTAACTAACCATTCCAAGGTACAATCCAATTCATCCGGCCTTGTCCAAAGAGAAACGGTAAAAAATATGGTATTCATCCCTTTTTTCCCTCCAAGACCATCTGGGATTAAACATTAGTTTTCTTGAAATAGTAACCAACTAACCATGTTTTGATGAGGGAGAGAGGCTTTATCTCGAGATAAACTATGCTGGAATAATGTGGCAACAACCATAGGAACAAGAATAAGGGATAGACCTCGTTTATTCATTATTCTTTTATCCCTCAGTTGAAAATTGAGGAATACAATCACATGTTTCCAGAGGTTAACCTATTCCCATCGACTCCTCTGTGTTATCATAATCTAATTATTTATTATCCATTATGCATCATGTCACCACTTTTACTATTCATCAATTGTCAAATCATCAATTAGCTCAACATAAGCACAAGATTATTTTGTCATCTCCAGGCTAATCACAGACCATCACGTTTCATCATATCCCAGATCATTTACTTCAATCAGGTGCATATCATCCAAAACCAGAAAACCCACATACTAATCGGGATTACCGCGATAGTTATCCCAAAAGTGAACTGATGGTTTAAAAGCTGTCCTTCCTGATTCCAACCGCCAACCTTAATCCCTCCAGACCTAAAAATCCCAGGAAAAAAGTAATCTAAATATCTAAGACGATGAATAGGAATTATACCTCCCGACACAATCCCTAAGGATCTGGTGGGTCTTGTCGCACTTGCGGACGAACCTGCCGGGCTCCACCTCCTCGGTGGTGCAGCTCGACCTCACCACTGTCCTCGTTCCGCGCCGCTCCCCCTCATCCGATGGCGACGACTGCTCCTTCCACGGCCAAACCATGACGACGGTGTTGATGTCTGTTCTAAATCCCCTTTAAATCTTCTTTCGAGTACCCGTTTAGATGCGGACAGGGAATAGGGATCCGAGAAGCAAATGGGAGGGAGCTTGATCTGACGGTCAGGAATGTGGATGAAACTGTGATGCAACGATGAGATTGGTAGACACTGATGGGCCACGTTTATCTTATTTAAAATAAAATAGTTTTATTTTAGAATAAGTAACTCTAAGATAATGAGGTAATATCATATTTATATCATCCATTATACCTTTAGTTATAGTCCCTTAAATCAATCATGAAACAAATCAATCAACTAGTCGGACAGACTGCACTGATCGAGAGGATGACCAACTGAATAGTCTACTAATAGTAGGTTGAACGATTAATCAATCCAACTAGACAGCTGACTCGAATATTAAAAAAAGCCTTGCTTAGCTCATGTGAACGTCATAAAATTCGTTGTTATGGGAGTCAATTGGAAGCATCATTCAATGATAACCAACACGGAGGCCAAATCATCGGTCACCATTTCGATGATCGACCGAAATGAAATTTCGATCGAATTTCGATCAAAATTTCAGTCATGTCGGTCAATTTTTGAACTGGAGCTCCCAAATTTCGATAGATAAAGGTCGTTTCGGGCAAATTTCGGTCACCTACGAAACTGAAATTCGATCGACCATGCGCAAAGCATCATCTTTATTTGATCTCAAGATAATCAATCTGGAATCATTATCCAATGATGAATGAATTGATATGAGGCAAGTCAGGATTTTGAATTATAAATCTATAATCATTTCGATCTCTTGATTGTTAGTCTTTATTAGGCTTGGGCATTGGGTTGGGTATTCAATGGGCTTTTTGGTTACTCGGCTCATTTAGATTAGCCAGGGTATTACTTTAGAACTTCAACATGAAAACATATGAACCTAGCTGACTTGTAAATAAATGGGCATGAGCTTAAGTATTGATTTTTGGGATTTTTATCCAACAGACCCTATAAACTTTTAGAATTATCTCTACGACCTTTTGCACAACATAATTATCTCAACGACCTTGTAAGTTGCCCCAAGAACCCCCGCGGACTTCAAACAGATTAACCGGAGGGTTTATGGAGCAAGAGTTGGCAAGTTTACGGGGTCGATGGGGATTAGGTTGTTTCAAAAGTCGTGGAGGTAATTTGCAAAATTTATAGAGTCTGCCGGGTAAAAATCCCTTGATTTTTTTGCCAGCTCGATTAAGTCGGATTGACCCGAATAATAATAACATACATGAATTTCTTAAAATGTAATATTATATACAAGGTTTAAAAGTTCACAGATGGGAATATACTCACTAATATCAATATCTAAATATTAATAATATCATACACAGTTCAAATTTCAAAAGTATTAACCAGATACCATATCTAAAATATTATTTCTCATACGTGATGTAATGACTATGTTTTTTATTATATGTCTATTTCAAGGCATTAGTTGATTAACTAAGTTATGGATGAGAATTGTAATGACTATATTTCTGATTATATTATACTTTTTATTTTTGATTTATCTAACCAATTGCATTAATCCATTCACTATTTTAGAGACAATTTCTTTTAGTTTCTATATCTTACCGTGAGCCTTCCACGTTCATTTCATTAATTATCAGACTTTTGACATTGAGACAAATATTGTGTGTCATTCTTGATTCTATGAGCTTGAGGCTCTGCATTTCATAGGCCAGATGAGGTTTTATGCATGTCCATATAGGCTAGAGCTCGATTTGACCCGACAATTTGTGAGCTTGGTGGGCGACTTGTTGCTTGCTTGTCTCTTATTTCGATGTAATCCCTCTATTTATACTTAATATGATTTGTGAGCTTGGTGGGCGCGCTTAAGCTTTCAAAATGAAACCTAACCTGATAACGATGCCGCATTTATTTCCATTTCTTATACATGTAATCCTCTTGAAAAATGAGATCCCTTGACAATGAAAAGAAGAAGAGGGATGTCGCTTATAATGGATGGACAACGAAAGAGAACATTGATTTTTACAAGTAGATTGGAAAGGAGAGATCCAGCTTGGGCATAAATACGTTCATCCGAATAAATGACTATGGATGGCATCTGATTTTCAGGCATATCTACTTCCAATCAATTGTTTTCTAGATTTGAGCATGTGTAGCATTTTCCGTTTTATAACGGATAATGAAACTACATGTGTGTGTATGCGCGTGTGTATGCGCATGCGTGCAGTGTGTGCATGTTGTATGTGTGTGTGGGTGCAGGTGTGGGAGCTGGAAGCCTACACCTGGAGTGTAGGTAATTGCCTACATTCGGTTTTATTTTTCATTATTTTTGGATTTTTTTAAGGAAACTTTAGGGTAATTTGCCTAATATATTAAGGGGAATATGCGTTTCAAGTTTCATGCAAAACAAACATTCCGAACACGTTCATATAGAAGGGGTAAATTTCAACAATTCTGAGATTGTTAGAGCTGGAAGCCTACACCCGGGGATCTAGGTCTACACTTTGCTTTAGTTTTCATTATTTTTGAGTTTTTTTAAGGAAACCTTAGAGGGATTTGCTTAATATGTTGAGGGGAATATGTGTTTCAATTTTTATGCAAAACAATCATTCCGAACACGTTCGTCTAGAAGGGGTAAATTTCAGCAATTTTGAGACAGTTACAATTCGATAGTCTTGATGTAGATGATAGAAGTCTCGAATTAAGTTGAATTTAGATTGACGGCACGATGATATATGGTGATCTAATTCTCCAAAAATTTCATTTCAAAAAAAATAATGAAAAAAAGAGCCAAGTGTAGGTAGTTACCTACACCTCTGGATGTAGGCTCCCTTTTTCCAATGTGTATATATATAGAGAGAGAGAGAGGGAACTGTACCTACTTCACATCCATTTTTAGCAAATTTGTTTTATTTTTTTGAAAAATATCACTGTGGATTTTCATAACCATATCCCTCTGATATGTCATTCAAATTTCGTCAGAAACGGAGGCTCCTATACCCTTCATAAAGTGTGCTCCCTTTCATCTCACACACATACATGCACGCGCACACGCGCAGGCGAAAACACACAGAGTCATATGAATCAATACGTCTCTTTTAGCTAAGTTTGTTATGATTTTTTGGAAATAGTTGCATTTAGTATTTGTTTACCATATGCTTGTCATCCAACTTGCTTTTGTGAGAATTCTTCACTTGTTATGTCTAATTTCTGGTTTGCACAGAAAAGAGATATTGAATAAGAAAAATTATTGTTATTCTCTAATGTTGTTCGGTTGATTTAAAGCAAGCTTACAAGCGTTGCTAATCAATATTCAATCAGTCGAATCATTATTTAAAGATCGATCATCAGTTGTGCGATTAATCGGAATTATTGGATTTAGTATTTTATAGTTATTTTAATATATAAATTAATTTCATACATATATTCCTATATGTTTGTATAGATATTGTTCGTTCATTGTATCATTCATTGTAATGACATATTAGCTACCCATACAGTTGAATTAAAGAGAAAAGTTAAATTAGGAGGATTGGTGACCCTTTTATTCCAAAAATTGGTAAGTTACAATTTGGACCCTTCAAACCTTCAAGAGAATTTTTTCTCATAAGCCCAGAAATAAGAGTATAGGTATGACTATGGCTAACATGGCCTTGAAAATTTAAAGTAAAAATTGAAGATATGCTCCGAGACATGAACAAAAAGTAGTTACAAATGGTAGAGTGTATACCACGTCTTCTCTTCCATTCTTCAAAGTATTCCTTGAGATCTAACTCTTTGTGTACATTTATTTTCTTGCCTTAAAAATTTACCAAAAATCATTCATCATATTTTGTTTCAATTTATTACATCTTTTATTCAAAACCCATTAAACACTGTGAAAATCCAAAAACTAAAAATATTCATCTCTTGAAAACTTAAATCATAAGTTATTTGAGAATTAATTTTGTACCCTCACATTACCTACACGAGTTCGACCTTGGGACTTTCTCAAGTAAAATAAACAATCGACCACATCGGATTAATTTCATACTATTTTTTATGTGATCATTTTTAATTCACTCGATCATTATCGCCCGCTACAAGTGATACTAGTTCCAATAAATTAAGGGTGGTAGATATCACAATTTTCATATGCGCAAATAAATTTCCAGCTCATACAATCATAAGCCTTTGAGAAATATATTTTCAAAGGAAACCAACAATGCCTCACCTTTTCAATCTGAGACCATCTCAGATGCCATAACCACTCCCTCTAGTAAGTGACGTCCCGGAATAAATGGCGTATAGGCTGGCAACACAAGATCATGTTGGACTCTCCTGAGCCAGTTGTCCAACACCTTAGCCACAATGATGTAAATAGCACTAAACAATGCAATGGATCTAAACTCATCTACCCGCTCAGCGTAGTCCTTCTTTGGGAGCAAGAAGAATAGGAATCTGTTGAGCTTCTACAGACCTCTATTCACATATCTAAAATCCATGATGAGCCCCATGATGTCCTCTTCAACCACATCCTATCCCTGTAAAGAAGATTGGAAGACCATCAAGACCTGGGTACCCATCTGCGTTATGGTTGAATACGATTCGACACACCTCGTCCCTAGTGAACTCCGATACAGTGCCACCTGTTGTTCCGACCTCAAGGAGATTTCCCCTTTCCGATCCACCTAGCCCTAGATGACGATCCTCCTGCTGAACTCTCGTAAGTGCTTCACAAATACCGCATTGATGAATATGTGATTCGTTACTTTAAAATATGAAAATAAAACTTTTTTCCTCAAGTAATAATAGCATTTAAAAAATAACATTATATTATTAAAATCATGCATATGTAAATATATCCATATATTATCATTCATAATTGCATTAATATAAAGCCAATAATTGTGTGCATATAATTCACATGTATATTAGCCCAACTTTGCTTATTTTCATTATTTTACACTAACTCCAAATGAAAAAAATCAACTCCACGACGTATATATTACTAACATAAATAAATAATACCAGAAAAATGATGATTCGTATATATGTCAAATAAATCGAAATTTTAGTTTTGAGATAAAAAGACGTAAAAGTCTCCTATGAATCCCTGCTCACTTTTCAATTAATGTGCATTCAATTATCTACAAATTAAGATCAAATTCAAAAGAATCGGATTCATTTGTGAAATTTGAGTTCTGTGTCCACATCATATGTCGTATATATTGACTGACTTTGACTTATTATTTTATGTACATAATTTATCCTTTCATTTCATTTATTTTTCATTCATTTTTCATTTATATTTTAATATTATGTGCAAAAATTCAAATCTAAATTGAATTAAAAATCAAAGAAAATGGATCATTTTAAGTCTACATGTATGTTATGTAGATAAGTCTATCTTATTTATTTCTTCATTTCCTTAATTAGTAAAAATATCAAAAAATTAGATTAATGTGTAACTTTTTTATTTTTTTGACTTTAATTTGAAATTTTATTTCATTAAAATGGTAAAAAATGTAATGGTATTTAATAGATATAAAATACCACCCAAAAAAATCACTTTGTATAGGTGATGTCTTTTGATGTTGGTCCTTCACAAAACTTGTAGACATTATCGAGATGAACAACTTTTATGAAGAACACTTTCTGATTTGAGTCCATTTTGTATTTTGTTTTGGATTTTTTTTCATTTTTTTGATTTATGTGGTGACGACACGTGGCAGCTCCTCGAGTTTTGATACTCCCCCATTCAATTCCCCTTAATTACCACCTTTGTGGGTCATTGGATGAAGCATCCCTTCTTTGAACAATCCTGATTTTAACCATCTTTTCTTATTTTATTCTTTTTTCTTTTCTTTTTCTTTTTTAATTTCCCTCGCCAGGTGACGTCCTTTCAACTTTCTGATCTGGGCTGATCCAACGGCCCAGACCTCTCCTGGAAAGCCTTGACTTCAAGGATGTCTCCTCCAAGGATGAACAGGGAAGCTGACGTGACTTGTGCATTTAAGGTTGTTGTGCACACTCCTAACCTAACCCAACATGAAAATGATATTTGATACACATGCATATGCTTGCCACTCCCTCCAAGCACAGAAAGAAGATGAAGCTAATAATACTAAGATATACTTGATTCCCAGCCCAAGGTCTCTAAACCCTGCTTGGGTTAGGAAGGGGGAATGGGGACACTCCCGAATGAAGCATGCATGAGTAGGGTTTCTCCCCGCTTGGGTTAGGAAGGGGGAATGGGGACACTCCTGAATGAAGCATGCATGAGTAGGGTTTCTCCCAGGAAGGAGATGAACTCCGACGGAAAGAAAAGCCATGATGAAAGAGTGATATGCTTTATATTATAGAAAAAAGCATGCCCACTATTTAATGTGATATGGTAGCATGATTGTCAAATCCTATAAAGGATGTCGAGGATCGATGATCATAACTCCTGTAATCTTCTTTTGAGTTAACTAGTATTTCAATGAGGGCCTAATTGAGAGCATAAATGACACCAACTCTTACTATATGAGAAGAACGTGCGATGTAATGTGCGATGAAGAGCTTCTTTGCAGATGCAATCAAGAAACACAGAGAAATTTTGTGGTGAATTCCATCCACCTTGAACATGGTGTAATTTATATTGCAAAAAAGATTTAACCTGAAGTATTTATGTATCTTGAATGATAATCAATTCAATTTAAAATCTATTGTTCTTAATTTTTAATAAATTACAGTTGTGACGTTAACAAGTTCGAGGTATATCATTCAAAACGTCACTGTAAACAAATTCATCTCAAGAATCCTAACTAATTTTTGCAATATTTTATACACAAATTTTATTTCAAGAATACACTTGAATCCATCGACTCGACATAAAATATATAATATACATTATTGAAAAAATTACAAATCATCCTTCCTGAATCACCGTGACATCTTAACAAGGAAACTGCTCGTACAAGGGCTTTACAGTGCTAGCAAATTTTGTAAGTTGATGGACTTGTCTTGGGGACATCATGCCCTAAATAATCTACATTCACCTATCAACGTATGGATGAATGTAGATTGTTCAAGCCATCCCAAATCGATTCTTGGAAGATGATGATTTCGTCAACAACGTCGATGATCATCGTGAAACGTACCCCTATGGAATAACCATTCAACTAAGACCCCATATGTCTATAGTGTGAAAGACCCTATATGTCTATAGCGTGAAGGGCGTCGTCTCTCCAAGGAAAGTTCCTTAACGAGGATGATGAAATCGGATTACCAGTGAAGCTAGAGATGATGGAGAAAGAAAGATTGTCAAAAATAAGACGAGCAACGCGATGACAATACCTTAGCTTGAAGTCAACAAGGGTTTATGGTGGTGACTAAAAACAAGAGCGCAGAGGATGAACAAGGGACTTGATGGTGCAACAAGGAAAGAATGGAGATACAGGGATGAGAAGGTTGAGTGTCATATTTTACCTTTGTTTTTGGAATTCAACAAAGGACAGAACATAGGACCACATGTTTAGATGGACAATGGTAAATATATGAGCTTGGTAAAATCGCATGCCTATTCAATATGGATGGACAAGCACTATTGCAATCCACGACAACCGTACCGCTTAAAACGTAAGCCTCCTAAATAATGAACTCTCTATCTAACCTTACTCACTTCTTTAGGTAAAAAAATGGATGGTTCTGATGTGAATGGAAGTGACTACCTAATATTCGACTTGTAAATTCAGAATCATGGAGTAATTACCGTGTAATATAGAGGGTTATGAGTATAAAAACTTCTAGAATAAAATGAAAATGAAAGCAATATAGCACAGGCATCTCGTGATAAGTCTATTCTTAAAAAGACATCCCACATTGAATATAGTGCATATGCACAAATAATATTATCTCAAGCCAGCCACAACTTGCCAAAGGAGACAAGAGGGCCACAATGCATTAGAACTGATATAAGAACCTCACTCCAGTCGCCTAACTAACCAGCCAGGAACCGCAAACTCAACCAGGATGGCCATAATACAAAGAAAAATGCTTGTGCTAAAGCTCCCTCAAGAAACTTTCTACGAAGATGAGCATAAGAAGGTCGTCGAACCACCAGCAACCATCGACATGTACCTGAATAAAAAATCACACAGAAGTTGCATACCCAGGGATTCTGATGACTGATCCCAACAAAGTAAACCTGGAAAAATGGAAGAGATTCTGATGACTGATCCCAACAAAGTA
This sequence comes from Ottelia alismoides, assembly GCA_037367405.1. Lineage (NCBI taxonomy): Eukaryota > Viridiplantae > Streptophyta > Magnoliopsida > Alismatales > Hydrocharitaceae > Ottelia > Ottelia alismoides. Next base: position 621,824 of record JAZKJV010007172.1, on the reverse strand, counting down.
AACCTGGAAAAATGGAAGTGGAAAAATGGAAGAGATGGATGGCTGAACCACACAAGTGGAGGCGCACAAAATGGATAACTAGAAAGAGCCATAAGAAACAAGAAAATGAGCTGAACACGAGAAGGAGATCAGCATCACGAAACGATTGTGATGCGCCACGGGAAGGTGGTCTCCACAGAACATGGAGGAAGGAAAAGAGGAGCTCCTACCACGGGAGGTGTTGTCCGTGATCTAAATGATGGAGAGGATCTTTTCCATGATGTTGCCTCACAGCATGCTCTATCATGCCCCCTTGGCAGGTCGTCCCACGATCACCATCCAACATGATCAGCATTGGACAACCTACAAGCACGCAACAGAGCCTGTAGTAGGGCAGCCACTCAGATGTTATCCTCTGCCTATTCTCTCGGCCCTCGTATTTCTCACATGGTACGGCCCCATTCATGGTTCCAAGGAAGACTATCATATGGCGGCGCAGCTTGCTGCCCGTCTCCCAACAGTTCCTTTGTAATCTTGATTATCATATGAACTAGTTACAATCTACACCTATCGGGATCAACCATTTCATTCCAATATATAAAAGGATAACCAAACTTCTTATTTCACATTACCTGATCTATCGGCCTGACCTATTTCACCAAAACAAACATGGAAATGACCCATGAAACTCTGAACAAGACTTGCCGAAACATGGCACGGCCATCACTAGCTGGAGTTCCCTCCCCAAAGGTCTCAACTTCGAACCCAAGCCAGTGGATTGATTACCGGAGACACGCCGTGACCTCCATGTGGACCCCAATCAGCTAGGTAATGATGTTTGAGTTGTTAATGATAAATCAGCATACAGGTAAAATCTGATGGAAAGTACTGCAAAATAGTAAAAAGGGAAAAATGACAGAAGAAAGGAAAATAACCTCCTAATTGTATTTACATTGTGTCTATAGGCATGTAGATAACAATGTCCATGGTCTTGTGTTTATAACCGAGTACGTCGATGGTCATCCCAGCAGTAATGACCCCATCGTCTACTGTATAAAAACTAGCGCATAGAGACACTTCTGGACTATAACAAGCTTATGGCAATGTAACAAGTAACGCATCACAGTGTGACCGCCAGGTACCTTCAGATTTCTGCAACAGCCTCGACCCAGAAGCCAATGCTAAAATCGAATGTGATGCACGCTAGCTGCTGCCCAGTCTCTCCCACCATGTTCATCTTTAGTGTGTATGTTCCCTGCAGATCGTTCACGAAGATTAGACACATGCTTAGTATGTTCATTTAAAAAAACTCCAAGGGATCGATGATGGAATGATGTTCATATATGTTTGTGCAAGGATAATGGAAAAAACTTCCTATAAATTCCATATCTGTTTGAAAGTTTTTTTGCATGTGCTTGCAAATGCTTTCGTGCTTCTGGGGCAGTGGTGGTGGTGGTGGCTGAGTTAGAACTGGTAGAGAGAAAATATCAAAATGCTGAACATGTACTTCTTCACAGTGGAGGAAAACTTATTTCCCTTTTGCTGCTTTCCCTCTCTTCCCCAAAGGCTTGATTCCCCAACAGTAATCAGAAAATTTCAACTGGGTGATCCACATGCAGAAATTAATAGTTTCGTGTGCAATCTGCCGTACAGATGATTCAACCCGGACAATGAATGCTGCAAAATCCTTTGATGCTTGCTACCTGTCTGAAATTAATAGGTGTTTTTTTGACATCGATACTCGTATAAATATTTGATATGACAATTCCGGAGGAATGATCCTATGAGAGTCAAAACCTGTGAGAGCATGAGAGCAATAATTCTGGACTACTAGATTAAACCAGTAGAGAGAAAACCATGAGAGAGAAGACAGAATCTAGTGGTCTAGAATTACTGCTCATGCTCTCATGCTCTCGCAGTTTTTTGCTCTCACTGGATCACTACTTGACAATACCAATATTATTCATATTTACATGATTATCATAGTTACATAAAATTAGGAAACTTAGACAAACCACAGATCAAGTTGTCATTGCTAAAATTATCATATACTTCTTATGCTTGTAAGAGATTTAGGATCTGAACTGATTACTCTGGATAACTATGGTATATGATTTGTTGTTCTTCTGATTGCTTCTTTTAAAAGTTAATCCAAAAGATTTAAACTAACTTACTGGTCAAATATAGACATCAAACAATCCAAAGATCATATATTTAACCAAGTCAATGCATACAGCTTATTGGTATGTATGCGCCTATAGCATGTAGGCTATAAATTTTTGTATCTAGAAGGTCCCGTGTAAAAATCCTTTCAAAATTGATTAGATAATTTACATATCAAATATCAATTAAAGCTTTGCATATTTATATTGTTGGTTTAAATGTACTTGCAAATAGATGCAAGAAGCAATCATGGCAAATTTCCTCAACTAAAATCTGGCTCAAGTCAGAGAATGAAGCCATATTAGGGTTCTTCGAAAAAATGAAAATATATTAGAGCCATGGACCGGATGAAAAATGTGGAACTGCAGCATCAGATATTAACATGATGAAGAGTAAGCATGACGGAGAATATGAACTCTATTGGGGTCGGTAATTTAAAAGGGTAGAGACACCTCAAGTTCAGTAGTGTCTAGCTGAAACGGGGGTTTAGAATATGCTCTTAAGAGTTAAAGACTTATGTATGATTCTGATTCGGTTAACTACAACAATCGCTACCATTTTTTTTCTCCATCAGAATTGAAGTTATAAAACGTGGCTCAGGTCATTACAATGACAATTTAGAAATCCTCACAGGAAGACATAGCACGTTTAATTCCACTTAATCAAATAATCAGACAAGAAATTCAACCTAAAATTAGTATATGTAAGATCAAGCAGTGGTGGTAAGATAAACAGATATAATCTTACTGGTGGGGTAAATATGGGCAGGGAGGTGGAATGAGACAGCTTGAAATCGCCGGCCAAGACCGGACAAGATGTCTCAACCTCAGCACACAGGTCACGAGTCTCTTCGTGAATATTGAACCCAAGGTATGAAACATCAATCACTAGCTTCCCGGCCTTAATGACATCTCCTGCAACATGAGACAAAACCCATAATTGAGGCTTGCCTATTTATATGATCAAAAGACTTCTTTTAGAGAAGCTAGGAGCATGCTAATAAAAAAACTGGTCAGCGATGGAATATGGACTTATAAAATATATAGTTCAAAAAGAAAATGCTTCCTGGATGCCTCGTAAGTATTAACTAGCGTCTGTGTAGATATATGGAGTCAGAGAGTTACATCTTTTAAAAACTAGTTTTATCCCAAATTTCTAACCCTGGAATTCAGAAAAATATAGTTCCAGAGGATTCTGCGATGAGGATTAACTAAAGAAAAACATCTCAAATTATCCTTTTTCAAGATCTCAATCTACTAAAAATTAAGGTAAACACGTTCAAGGATTGAGGGTAGAAATTAGCCAAATGAATTTTCTGAGGTAATTTCCTCTGAAACAAATATTTAAGGCGACTTGTGATAACAAGGCAACACATTTGAGGCGTCAAAAATATATTTAATAAAACAAGTAAATATGCTTTATTAATTTATAAATATTAATCTTAATAAAGATGTAAAATATCACTAACCAAAGGTTTAGAAAATTCAAATTATATGACTGACAGTAGATAAGGAAATGAATAAATGTGAATTAATTTGTTTCGTCTCATAACTTTCAATCTCACTCTACAAAATAAAAAAATGGCATCTTAAAATTACAAAATATCATATCCGTTATAGCAGTATTCCTATAAGTAAAAAAACGGTATGCACCATGTAGGTTATTAAATTAAACACACTTAAACAATGAAAAGAGTAACATAAAAATTACAATATTATGAGAAGCAATGGAACGTTTATGAGGGGAGGCTTGCCATTACGAATCACGATCAGAAGTATCCTCAACTTGCTTTCCTCGACTTGCACCCTCATAAAACCAATCAAAAGGTGCCAAGACCTAAAATCGGTGATGCCACTACAAAGTAATCACTTATAGTGAATTGGAGAATTGGGAGGTATCAAACAACAACAACAACAACAACAAAGCCTTTTCCCACATTAAGTAGGGCCGGCTACATGGATTCGTTGCCTCCAGTCAGATAGTCAGATCTATCTTGGGTCAATCTCGAACTTAGATCCAAAAAACTAAGTTCCATCTGTATAGTTTAATTCCAATATTTCTGGGCCTTCCTTGCCCTCTCTTAGCCGACTCAACATCTCAAAACTCGTATCTCCTAACTAGTGCATCGGTCAACCTCCTTTGCAAATGGTCAAACCACCTTAAGTGGTTTTCTCGCATCTTATCCTTGATCGGAGCTACATCAACTTTCCTTCTTATTGCATCATTCCGAACCCGATCTTTACGTTTGTGTCCACACATCCACCTTAGTATTTTCATTTCTGCTACTGTCTTTCTCTGCACATGTCTATGGTTCATAGGTCAACACTCAGATCCATAGAGCATAGCAGGTCTCACAGCTGCTTTGTAAAACTTTCCTTTGATTTTCAAAAGAATTTCCTTATCATAGAGAACAATAGAAGCTCATCTCCACTTTAGCCAATCTGCATTTATTATGTTAGTAACATCTCCATCAATTTCCCCATCATGTGACAAAATACATCCCAAGTATTTAAAAGAAACTCTCTTGTAAATGTTATCATCATCAATTTTCACCTCGATTCCTTCACCAATCACCATTGCTTCCATCAAAAGTACATTCCATATATTCGATATTAAACCTACTTACACAAAGTCCTTTAGTCTCCAATGCATGTCTCCAGACCTCAAACTTCTCATTTACTTCATCTCTAGTCTCATCAGTCAACACAATATCATCAACGAATAGCACACACCAGGGTATCTCATCATGAATATGACTTGTCAACTCGTCCATAATCAAAGTAAAAAGGAATGGACTCAAAGTTGAACTTCAATGCACATCAATGTTGATGTCAAAATAATCAGTCTCTAAGGTAAAGCCCTATCTACATATCTTTGTGAGGTTAATATGTAGGACATGTACTTGTCTCTTTTCCAAAACACTCCACAATATCTCGTATGAGACAAAACCATAAACATTCTCCAAATCAATAAAAATCATGGGGAGGTTCTGCCTTTTAGCTCTATAAATCCCCATCGTTCTCTTCAGCAAGTGGATGGCTTCAATAGTTGAGTGACTTGACATGAATCTGAATTGATTTTCTTTTACTTTGGAAATTTATCTCAACTTTCTTTCGATCATACATTCCCAAATTTTCATAGTGTGACTTATCAGCTCGATACCTCTGTAATTTGAACAATTTTGAATATCTCATGTGTTCTTGTAACGAGGCATCACAATGATTCTCCGCCAATTTTCAGGTATTTTCTTGCCTCGCCAAATAACATTGAATAAATTTATAAGCTAAGTTAAACCACGCTCACCTAAAATTCTCCATACTTCTATATGAATGTCATCATGCCCTGCACCTTATTGGGAGGTATATAAAAACATCAAATTTAACATTTTTCATGGACAAATCGCCTTCCTATTTTCCTTTCAAAATTAAATATTGCCACAGCCGAGATGCTAATCTTATTCAATCCATATTGTGGCGGCAGCTAAAATCCATCAAAGTACTGGCCCCAATGATCCAACTACAACTTTTCATTCACGTCATAACCGACGTTGCCAAACTCCCTTTTCATTCAAGTCGTAACTGATGTTGCCAAAACTCCCTTTTCATTCAAGTCATAACTGATGTTGCCAAACTCCATCACCCGATCGTATTGGAGCCATCAAAATCAAACACTGCACACTTACTGTTGCAAACAGAACTACCGTCAAAGATTATTTGTTCGGATTATCCAGATTAAAAATAACCAAGTTAAACTTGATTAAACAAATAATCAACCAGAAAATACAATAAATATGAGTCATAAAACAAATCAGGAACTGTGATTTAAATATACGATATGCTAAAAAGCAAGATCCAGAAAGAGCTTAGGAAGGAACTCATCTACGAGTTCACCAAAAGTTGCACCAAGCAATATGTTACTAAAAATTCTACTGTACTCGCCACTACTTCAATTCATGAATTTCAACCTCAAATTGAATACCCCACTCGGTGCTCTAAAACCCTAATTAAAACACCTACTATCAGTCACGCTGCACCACTGGACACCGCAACGGCACCGATCCATGCTGCGACTCGTGGGCTCTCCAGATTATCTCAATTCTGACTCCTGACACGAATACACAACACAGAATATAGTAATTATTAAAAAAGGAAATTACCAGTGGTGGCGGAGATGGTGAACTTGGTCGTCTTGCCGCGAACGACGGGGTTGGGCTTGATGTCGACTCCTTTCACCTCCACGGCGTAATCTTCCTTCCCATCTGCAATCGGAAGCTCTCAGAGGGCGGCGGTATCGGCGATCCGGAGATGCGGGAAAGGAGGGCAGATCTTACCACAGTAGCTGACGGTGGTGGCCGCCGCGAGGAAGGGGGAGAGGATGAGGAGAGCTGTGAGGAGGGAGAAGGGCGCCTTAGAGGCCATCGCGGATGGGGGGTTTGCGTGATGGGGAGGGAAATGGAGGTCGGGTTGGACGAGGAGATATAAATATAGGACGGGAAGGGAAGACTGGTGGGAGTTGTTACCCACCTGGCTTCGGGTAGGATGGTATCTGTTGATGCGTGGAGGTGGTGGAGTGCGCACGTGTTGGACCTTGCTGGCGGTTTTGTGACGAGGGTTCGTTGTCTCCAACTTGCTATCACTTCACATGTTGTTTGGGTTTGGTTAGGGATTAAAACTCGACCTGAAGGGGAGGTGGAGAACAGCTTTTTCAGAGTACCTTAACCAAACGTCACCTCGCAGTTTGTGCTTTGTCACAAACCGTCTCAGTTGGACTGGGTCGGGTTGGGATATCTCTGTGAATAGTAAACTGTGAGGAGGATTGAGAGGGTTGGAAGGAGGGGTACATCGGTGTACTCCAACCCAGTGCAATCCAACCCAGCAACCAAACACGCCCTTAAAGGAATGGTTTTGTTGCTAAAATATAAGTTAGCCTTCTCAAGAGGCAGCTTGTGTTCACCCGTAGACAGTTTCTTCACCCATTTCATTCCATCTGCACTCATGATGCCTGTCGGCATCGTCTTTGACATCGTCCGCTACTATCTTCATTGTTCCCTCACTCCCTCTCTTTGACTGGAGTGAGTAGCAAAACAATGATAGTAGTAGCTAGTGGTAGTAATAAATATTATTACTTTTATAGTGTCTTTTTATGGTGTCCTGGAACACATCATGAATACAACCATTGAATCCATCAAAAGCATTCAAATCAAACTTTATTGATTTGCTAAATATTAGTATCAACTATCAAGTAGAAGTAAAATTTGCATCATCAACTTTTTTGTGCCTCCAAATGTATTCCGATTCTTTGGCTCTTGGTTTGGATGTGTTCAGTCGATGCCCGATTAGCAGCTGGTAAATGACTAGCATGCTCACTTTGGGGAATTCGTGACATATCGTCATCGTTGATGCCCTCCAAGTAGAGCATTGGTGGTGGGGAACGATGAGATGAGGCATCTTTGGGATTTACCATTCCCTTCCCGGATGCCGATGATGTTAGAGGAATGTGTGATGACATATGCTCACGAAATTGAGCTTCAAAAATAATTCAAGGCGATGCTCTAAACGTCCACAACTCATGCTGCTCTCTCAACGACGTGGTTGAACTACAAGACCTGGTCGAACGTATGTACAGTGTGTTTGGCTCATATGCAGGGCATCACCCGCATACATGGAAAGATTGTCCCACCCAGACAGGATTCCCAATTCCATTCCATCCCCGTTGAGCATCCATGGGAAAAACGTCTCAAATTAGAAAAGCCACTTTGTTTGCATGTTGTCTAAAGCTTCTAAAATCATCATGTTGGTCCTGAGCCGACCTATATCTCAACAATACATTTGACCTTGTCCTCGATGATAGCCCAACTTTGAGAAGAAGATGCTTCATTACACCCCCGTCATCATATCCTCCAATGCCTTCTTCATCGTCATGCCCGCCTTTGAATTACGTCTCTAAATTGTTATTAGAGGGTGTGTTCTATTAGTTGGCATGCATCTGATGCCATACGCGGAATTTGTTCATATGGTCTTAGCAAAGATGAACCATTCTGTCGAACTACACCACATTGTAAAGTATCATTGTGTTGGAAAAATTCCATCATGTAATTAGAAAGTGGGTTTGAAAAGTTATAAGCCGATAGTACTTACAACAAAATCAATGAGACATCTACGCCCGCTTGAAAAAGTGCCTTGTAATACGGTTTTGTACCGTATCATGTAATCATCAGTAACATCATGTTCTCCTAGTCAGTTTTAGAAGGTCAAAAGCATCCCTACAAAGCTTGTATAATGTGCGCCATTTTCTATCATGATGTTGAAGTTTGCCCACTAATGACATCCCGATGGACTACCATGCTACTTGGAACATTGAGGGAGAATCAATGTTATGTGTGGAAATCGATCTTTATGAAATTGGATCCCTCCTACTAGCTTATAGTGTAAACTTATGAATGTTAGAGACCCGTCTCATCATCTACATTCCATATGGTACAAAATTCTTTGTACTAACCTCAAGAGACACATGCAAATCCTCAAGGCACAATGTAGATGCATGTTCCTCGAGGGTGTGGATGCCTTTTGGATTGCTACAATATGAATCGATTGGTACAAGGAACCCACCATTTATACACGATCCAGAATGTTGTTATCATATCATTCATTTTGCCAAACAACACGTTCCTTTTATTGTCGACAACTTATGGAATACATCAGTTTCTACACCCTGTATTGAATTAAGATGAAACACATACATTATCTTATCAACTAATCCAAGTACGCCGTATCCGAATTTATTTTGATTGGGTTCATATGACTCCCTTCAAAATCGACACCCTTTCTACGATCAAGGTGGAATTTCTCTCGTGCCTCCGATATCATACTATGTTTGGAAACATGAACAACTAAACGTACACATTATGTGATCAAATATCATATTTTGAACAGCCAAACAACTAAATATGATATACATTAACTTCATTAAGTTGAATGCTTTGATCGATTGAATGCTATTATTGGTTTAATGATCGAGTTTATGACGAGTTAAATTCATTTAGCTAAATGACAAAAAAAGTTCAGCAGGAGAGAGATACGAGCGAAAGGGTGAAATGAGAAGGCAAACAATATCACCAAAAAGGAGCTGCGAAGTCTTGTTTTTTTTTTGCATATATCAAGCGGCCTCCTCAAAAGGTGATTTTACATTAGGACCTTAGTTTTCTCTTGAAGAGGAGTTTTATGTGCATTTGGAAGGGAGGGGTCTCTTCAAATGTGGCTTACTTAAATAGCACGCGTGCAGTACTTGAAAAAAAGCAGCTGACCATAAATGAGGGGGATATTGTTGGACAAACTATGGTTCCTATTGGTTTAAGTTTGGGGGATTTTACTTCAATTCACATATACACAGAAAATACCGGTTCAAATTCCCCGCATCCCGCAAAACTCCACCTCCTCCCCTATTCCCCCCGAGCGGTTAGCAAGCCACCACTTCGATGCTCGCCACCGCCGCTGCACCTCTCCTGCGGCGGACCTCCGCCTCGCTTCGCCACCTCCTCCTCACCCGCGCCCTCTCCTCCCTTTCCTCCACCGGCCTCTACGGCTTCGATGCCCTGAAGACGGCCAGGGGCTTCCGTAGGTTTGTCGACGACGCCATCGAGAGGTATCCCCACTAAATCGATCACTATAGTCCATCCCAGAATCGAGGATCTGCGTCTTCAATCCCGTACATCCTTTTTTTGGGGTTCAGGTCCGGGGAGCTGATCTCGTACATACGGAGCAGACCATCTCCCATGGAAGTGCTCCGAGCCATGGACGAAATCTCCAACACGGTAAAGTCTTCGCGGTACTTGATCGGCGTCTTAGTGATCTCAGATTCCTGATGGTGTTTTTTATTGTTGCAGGTCTGTTGCGTGGTGGACTCCGCGGAGTTGTGCAGAAACACGCATCCTGACAGGTGGATCAGTCGTTGCCATGATAATTTAGTTCGAGAGTTGGGATGGTTTTTCAGATTGTTGTTTTCTAAATTTATTTTCTGGTTTGGAATTCAGGGAGTTCGTCGAGGAGGCCACCAATGCAACGATACGCATCAATGATTATCTACACGTGAGCGTCTTTCTCTGCAGTCTTCCCTCTCTCTTTCGACGATGATGTTTGTGGACAGTCTCAATGTGAAGTGATTCCCTTTGCTGGAATCTTTTTCCGTGAAAATTGCAACCAAATGGAAATCTGGGAAAATGCAACTTAGTGTTCAGGAATGTACAGAAAGAAACTAATACATTAAGCTTTGATTGAATCAGCAAATGTTGCAAAACAGCTCAACAAAAATCAATTAGACTATGGCATAAAATGATAGACTACACTCAATGCCTAACACTAGAGTTTGATTTCTGGAAAGTAATTTGTATGGAATCGATTTACATTACAGCTATTGAATGCTAGATTACTTGAGTTTTTCTTCGAGCTTCCAAAATTTTCCCTGAGAAGTATTGCGTGGATGACTTGTTGTGGAAATTATTTATGTGCAAGTTAGTTTTGAGAAAGCTCAAACAAAAACCTGTTACCCTTGATTGTGGGACATGAAATTCATGGAGAACTCCACCTAGTAAGGAATGTTACATCACTTCAGACCAGATACTCTGTTGCTACTTAATATTTCGTCTCTTTAATAATCTCTCAAACATCGTGCCATTTTGTCCTTCTCTATCTACACCAAGATGGATGCCATTTTCTCGGGCAATGTTTCTGCTGAGTCTTGACATATCGTATTAGTCAACTCATCCTTATATCATTAAATGTTATTCTTATGTCACATCATTTACTTCTCAGTTTCTAAATACCAACAATGACCTTTATGACGCTGTAAAAAACATACATAAACATGAGTTGGTAACAAAGGAGGCTGAGAGGATGGCTCACTCACTCTGCATTGATTTTGAAAAGGGAGGTATCCACCTGTGTGCAGGTATTTAATAGCCGACTTTGCTTTTTTACCGAGGTTGGCATTTTTATTTTTAAGTTCTAATTTGTGGTCCGTCATTCGCAGATAAGATGGACCGAGTTAATCAATTGAGTGCTGAAATTGCAAAGTTGGCTAGAGAGTAGGTGTTCTTTTCTTATCCAGAAATTTAGAAAGTGCAGATCTTTAATCCCGTGTTTTTAATCATTTCAATCCCGCATTTAGTACTTTTTTTATTACATTCGAAAGCTGACTAATAGAATAGTCTTCCAACCACATATCTATGGAAAAAGGTGGGCACCTATATTGACATCTGGTGCACACCCTCTCCCTCTTCCTCTCTCAGTATAAAGTAACCATCAATTTATAATTTTGAACTAAAGAAAGTAACTTATCAATTTATAAATTCGAGCCTTATACAGAACCTTGACATGATCAACTTCATTTTCCACTTAGAGTCACTCCTGGTGGCAAACATTACCATTATGGGCCAATCGAAGAGCCCTCAAGAACGTTAGCGGGCTTCATCTGCTCATTACATGTTTTGTACTCAGAACTACAAAGAGAGTCACAAAAATTTGCCACGCCTGAACATTCCAAACAATCAATCTAAGAAATATGCCATACTTCCTTAGCCTGATTGCAGGCATGAATATGTTTTCCACATCCTCATGAACGATATAATAGATCGTCCAATCAACATATCTCCCATGGAGAAACTTATCTCTCTGAACTCTTGTCATAATACGTCTTTGTCTAAATAGCCAAAGGAAAACCTTTACCTTCAAGAGACTTAGTTCAAGTTCCGATCCACATCGCTCGAAGCAAACACTATAAGTGTTGTCAAGGCCTTATAAGCTGTCCTGACTAAGAAGTTTCTATCAAACCACATCCATTGATTACAACCAATAAAGTGCCCCTCTACAAATCTAGATTCTTCACCGTCCCTAGATATCTTGCACCTTGCTCCGAGAAACCCAAAAGAAAAGAAGGGACTTACATCCCAACGAAGCACATCTCTAAAACAAGCAAGGATCGAAAATTGATCACTTAAGACCCCCTCCTCATTCAGTTATCTGTCTTGAATTAAAGGGACTTCCCATCTCCCACCACTGGTCTCTACACCATTGGGAGCTTTTAGATGACCTCGACCTGTGTATCGGCAAAACTATGGGTAGCCATTTGCCTAAAACACCATGTTGATGTTGTGAGGTATCATCATTTTAGCCTTTTCCCGAATCTTGTGAAATTCCTGAGAATGGTGCATCGATCATATCTTGCTTGGAGAAGTCATGTTCTCGGGGGAGCTAGTGCTGGTAAGACCCCAAACATTGTCATAGTACGACAAGTTAGGGCAGACGAGAGGAGGGACATAACCACAGAATTGTGGAGCTTGGATAGGAAGAGCAAGGCATGATCCAGAGGGAGGAGGAGGGTTATCATTGAAGTCTCTGCCAAAGCACATGACCTCGATACTAAAGGGCTTGACCTTTTTCACATGCTTAATGCTCATGGCACGATTACAGAGTAGCGAAGACAAGATGTGGGTGTCTTGTATAACTAAGGAGAGGTGGCACACGGAGATGTCGTTAGAATAAACAAATGAAATGACACCAGTTAAGAGGGTGATAGTTGACAAAGATGGAGATTAGGACGAGCATGCCATTGGTGACATGAGTTCGATTAGTAGTCTTATTCTTGAAGTTCCATGAGAATACACGGTTGTGAAAATGAGGGAAGGGCTTTTAGCAGGGAGCGATTAGGGGACGATGTGTTACCGAAGCTTGCAATGGGTTCAAAGATTCATAATATTCATCGTGATCAAGACATTTCATTATGTTACTTAGAGTTGGGCCTGAGTCAATCCAATATGTGTCTGATCACTGAATATCCACCATGGAAGTGCGCAAGTAGACGGTAGTCCGAAGGTAATAGGTTGAAGAATCATCGTCTTTAAGTTCATTTAAAATTCTTGCTTGAGTCTCATTTCTTGCGTGCGACCTGCATAACTACCTCCACTGCAGTCACTTCATTACCGCCTTAAGCCTCATATCTTCAATTTATGTGCCTATTGTGGAGTTTGCTGGAATAGTCTTGTGCTAACTCACACAATCTAACTTTCCTCGATAACCTTCTTTTATTGCCATGTACACACATCGCATATAGTGCTGTGTTGCTTATATCCTTTCATGACCTCGATACGAACTTCGAGGAGCTTAAAACTGATAAATAAATGATAAACACTTGCTTTGAGGTGTAGAAATTAAAAAATCGACTTGCTTTGTTACCATGTTGAGAACGATAATGTGGAATAGCTTGCAATTGTAAGCATAAAAAGCATTGGCCTTACGTGGTACAAGATGGCCTTCGTAATTTCCTTTATATACGAAAAATGTTAAGTAGCCACTCCAATGGTTTGGTGGTAGTGCAATGTGCCTATCTCCAAAATACAAGGGTTTAAATTCCTCCTTGTGGGGGTTGCATTAGGTCGCCGATAGCCAACATAAAAATGGTTGGATCTTTCAACATGGATTGTAGCAAGAATCTATGTAGTCGACCCTTTTTTATAAAAAAAGCATTTAATATTTATGTTTTTTCCATCATTTTTCTCGTCGAAAGCAGTAGTACATGCCCCACTTACACACAATGGAACTCTATTTACACAGGTGATGTGGGCGTAAGCGCATGGCCATACATTACACAATAGATAGATCTTCCACAATGTTATATTATTCAGTTTCTCAACATTAATAATAGAGAAATACTAGTTCAAGCCCAACTCGAAGACATCATGCACTTCCATTTAGTACTCATCCCCTCCCTTTCACATTATGGAACTCTCTTTACATAGGTGACAGTGGGTCTAAACACATGGCCAAACACTTCACAATAGATGATTCTCCCACAATATTTTATTGGGATTTTTATACCCATAACCCTGAGTAATTCTGCAATTACAATCATAACCTTGCATAATCGTGAATTACATCCACAACCCTCAATAGTCTTAACTCTTACATCCATAACCTTCGAGTTAAGTTACATCCAATATTCCGTTAACTAAGATGGTATCTGTCAAACATTTTACATTTTCTACCCTTTAAATTCTATTATTTACAAATGAGTACACTCTCCCCTTCTCCTCATCAACAACCACCTCCTCCTTGTCGACCACCCCCTTCTCCCGGTTGACCACTCCCTCCTCCTCCTCCTCCTCTCCCTTATCCTCGAAGTCCCCCCGAAGCCGATCATAGGGTTGTCCCGACCCCGCCCAAGCACTGCCCTGACCCCCCCGCCCATCGTTCAGCTTAGGCAGAGAAGCTCCACCCACCGTGGAAGCCGATCTCGCCATCCTCCAGCACATGCCTTGGCTCTTCCCTGGAAGCTGACCCCCGCCTCTTCCCTGGAAGACCCCCCACCGTCACCTCGTAGCCCTTCTTCGACCCCCGTCGAGCCCGCCCGTGGAAGCCGATCCCGGTGCTTGCAAGCCTGCCGTGGAAGCCCGTCACACGCAGCCCAGGCCCCCCTCCCAGTCCCTCCGCTGCCTGCAAGCCTCCCCCCTCCCCACCCTTGCCTCCCTGTCGAGCCCCCCATGGATGCTGATTCCACGTCGAGCCCGCCTCCCCCCGTGCTACAAGCCTCGACCGACCACCGTCGCCTCCCCCCCAACCCAACGTAGCTCAGGACCCTCTGCCTCCCCTCGAGCTGCAAGCCTCGCCCAACAACCACCGCCTCTTGCCCCCCCCCCACACCCACCCACCGCAGCTCAGGACCCTTCGCCTCCCCTCGACTTGAGCTGCAAGCCGCGGGCAGCCGCCACCGCCTCTTGCCACACGCAAGTGGTCCGCTACCACCGCCTCCTGCTCCGAAGATGCCAGTTTTTTTTAAAGCAATGGGATAGATGATGGGTTATATTAACCCAATGACGTGGTTGAGTTAACAGAAAAACTAACGGAGGGTTATGTATGTAAGACGAAGAGACTATTTGGGGTCTGTTGTGTAATTCACGACTATGCGGGATTATGATTGTAATTGCATAATTACTCAGGATTATGGGTGTAAAAATCCCTATTTATCATCCAATCTCTCGACATTAATAATAGAGAAACATTAGTCCAAGTTTTTCTTGAAAACATGTGCACTCCCATTTTGGACTCGTCCCCTCCCTTTGCGTTTTCTCTATTTTTATTATACTACTATTTTGAAAAGGCGTGTTCATGTAAAATACTAAAATATATGACCAATTGTGTGAAAGACCAGTAAGAGGGAGTTTCCTAAAGACCAGTAAGAGGGTTTAATGTTATTTGCAATATTTAAGGGCACCTACAAAATACCAGCACAACGGCAAGAAAATTCTTAATCTTGTGGATAATATGGGCATCAAAGCATCTTAGTCTTGTTTACAGAATTTATTACCTTTACATTTGGTCCAGTTTAGCTGCTGATGTTTTTTTTTGCTGCAACTTTATACTATTTACCTTCCGATTGATTCAAGTAGGTCAGCTCTCAATTCGCAGTAGGCTTGTTATTATTAAAAAAGGTCAGCATTTTCTTCTGACCTGCTAAAGATTTGCCCGCACAACTAGATATCTATAATCTCAATTAGGTTCTATAATATCAATCGCTGCATCACTATAGGGGGTAGGTTGATAACCCACCGTGGAAGGCATTATCCGCTGACCCTGATCCTGACCTTAACCGGTATTCCTTTTATGACAGAGAACCCGTAAAACTCCTTTTCTATTTAACTCACATGTCCCAAAACCTGAGCATGTCTTTGATAATTCCTTAATCTGATTGAAAGACTGAGCAAACATATTTAAAAACATCCTTTAGAATGCAATGAGTTCCTAGCTTTACTTCCCTATCTCTAAGTTCTTAAGTGTTGCACTTATGTTTCCTATAGATATTCTCCATCTTCCTTCTATATGACTGTTTACACTCTAGATACCCCCTTCAAATCTCAGGCTCTTTATAGACTCTATCTCTTGTCAGACCCATTGAAATAATGCCATTTGCAAACAACATGAATGAAGGCACATTACCTTGTATGTGATAGCTGGCTCGTTTGTAATCAAAATAAAAAAGGTAAAGGCTCAAGGACAAACCCTTGGTGCTGGCCAATAGACTTATTCAAGAGAACTTGGAAAGGAAAAAGTTGATTCGAAAAAGGGTTAGAAGGAGAGGGATGGATCTGCCACTAACTTAAATTAACCTTTCCATTCATAAAATAAAGGAAATCTGGCTGTTCAGAAAAAAAGGTAATCTGGGGTAGTTCAGTCAATCATCATCTATTAACAAGTATTCTCTCATGAAAGATCACATTTCTTCATTGGTATTGAGCCGAAACTTGTTACTTTGGAGTTTGAGGACCAAAGAAGTGTTTACAAAATAATAATTGTAAACATATAATAGAATGTTTTGAAAATTATTCAAAATGTATTCAAAAATAAATAAATTGAATTGTGTTTAAAATTGGCAATTCTATGCAAGACAATCTCTCTTCAAAAAAACATTCTATGCAATCATCTTAAAGTAGATGTTTTCTTTTTGTTGCTGATTCTCATTTATCAGGTTCAACGAAAATATCATCGTTGATCCAGGTTACATGAATGTATTTCCAGCTTCACACATCCCAAAGAATTTACATCATTTGGCCAAGCCGATATATAGATCTATTCAAAAGTCATCATCAGGACCTTTGGAAGTCCGTCAAGTAAATAAGGAGAAAGGTTTTCGCATGTCAACAGACCAGGATTCACTGAATTCAATCTTAAGATGGACACACGAGCCAGAGGTTCGTTTATACACTTGAAATGGATTTAAGTTATGTAATTGCAGACTAATTTTGAATGTTCTTATTTGAATGAAAATTGTGAATTTTGGAACGTTTTGATAGTTTTCTCACTGAGGCATTTTTTTCTTTTTCTAACCTGAATTAAATGAGAATCCTTCTTTCTTTTCCATGAGCGGCCCTGTTAGTTTCTATTCTCCAATGCTCAAGCTAAATTATCAAACAAATTGTTTTATAACTCGAAGAAAGATATTCAGTACACATACATTTCACATCTTTCTAGTTGCTCAAAAGCCTGCAGTAAGGCTTTAAAGTTCAAGGAAAGTATAAACCAAGGTAGAATATATTGCGATATATTACACATACATTTCACATCTTGCTAGTTGCTCAAAAGCCTGCAGTACGGCTTTAAAGTTCAAGGAAAGTATAAACCAAGGTAGAATACATTGCGATATATCGGTGGTATATCGGTATTGGTGAGATAGGGATATCGATATCATTCAAACTTTGGATTTCTGGGATATCGACGATTCTGAGCTGGTATATGGCTGATATATTGTGAGTCGACGATATTATATCGACGAGTTGAGGAATCTTCCATGTCATATTTCTACTGATATCACCCCATCATATCCCATTTCGCTCCATTTCACCGGGAGCTGATGGGAACTCTTCTCCAACACTCCTTCCTTCCTTCATTCTTTGAGGTAAACTCTAAATCTACTTTAAATTTTATGTTGAAATAATGAAATTTCTTAAGGGTTTCGTTCGAAGTATTTTGTGAGATATAGGGGGGGGGTGCTAATTTATGTTTTTTGAGTTATATTATGAAATTAAGTTTAGTTATGAAAGAATAAATTCGGATCGTTATGTTCTAAACATAGAAAACAAGATTTTATAGTGCTTTATGTTAACTAAAATTTAGTAATTAATTAATTCTGTAAATTAAACATTAGATCTATAATTTATTTTCGTGTTTTGTGTCCCATGCATGGTTTATCACAAAATTGGTCATTTCGACTCTATTTCTAGGACATTTTTCTTAGAAATCAAAAAATCTAAATATAGATAGTATGTTGATAGTATGTTATACCTTAAATATCTAAGACTTTATGCATATTAAGCATGTTAAAAATATTGTTAGAAAATGAAGAATGCCGATGCGTAATCAGAGAAATAGAATAAGTATTAAGGAACATCGGGATTTTTTCATGGAACCCTACTCCCTACGGAGCGGGATAAAACCACGGAAGAACGCCTCAAATGGCTGATGTATACTTGGGGTGTGAGGTTTCTTATATAGTCCCTACTGAATCTCCAAGTCCCACCATTGGTAGATATGAGACTAAACCACTGGATGTGGTAATTGGACCCTGGAGGGATCCAATTACCCATCTATACAAGAGTGACACATATACTCCAACGCTTCCCCTCAAGCTGGAGTATGCAATGCTCAGCTTGGACAAACAGAAAGAAATCTCAAACTCACAATACAAGACACTATGGACAATATCAACTCAACGCAAACACAATTATCGATTGCTGTCGAGGACGTTACTTCTCATGGCGTGTATGTGAGGAGGAACAAACATGCTGGAGTGTGAGTCAAACTGGATCTCCTCAGCAGAGAATATGTGCTCTATATTGCACCTGTCAGAGTCACTGAAATTGAACGAGTCTCCTCATCGGAGTATTCTGGCCCGCCACATGTAGAAGCCTGAATCATGTGGACAACTGCTCCATCTATGAAAGGCCGAATTGAGAAAGCCGTGAAGATGTCCTCGTCGGAGTCCACGATCGTCGGAGAATGGAGTCTGAATTTCTCCTTATCGGATAACTGGGTCTCTCCCATACTGGTTCAAAGAATGGGATCTCTACTCTTCAGTCCCTATCAAACCACATGAAAACCCTTGCCCACATGGTCCAAGGAATGAGATCTTTACTATGGAGTCGCTATGGATCACATGAAAACTCTGACACCAAAAACAAAAATGGGGACCACAAAGTTGATGGTGGCAAACATGTGCGCATGAAATTGAAGACTTGGAAGCAATGTGAACGTCGAGTCTGAATCTGAACTGTAGAGTCTGAAAGTCTGGCCTGGAGAACCTGAATTTGAATCCGATCTGTAACTCTACACGATACTCCCCCTTTCTCCCATACTTGTCGGAACACAATGACACCGACAAAGTTGAGAGAAGATAAGAAAATAGGGAAAACAAGAAGCCAATAAGCCATCTCAAATTTTTCTCGACTTTTCTTCTTTCATTTTTTTTCAAATAAAAAAATTTCCTCGTAAGGATTTTTTTTGAACGATCCTTTTTTCTCAATTATATATATATATATTTAGCCGTCTCCCCCTTTTTCCCTTGACGTACGTTTTTCTACGTGCTTTTTTTTAAATTCGGCCCATCTTGGCCCAAGAATTTGCAGATATCTTCTCTCTTTCTCTCCTTTTTTTTAAAATATGGCCCACATGGGCCCATATCTCACGCATCGGACCAAGCCCCCTTTAAATGAGAGGTCATCGACCCTTCTCTTCCTTCTATTCCCATTTGGTTTCCCCTAATGAGGAGCCTTGCTCTCGAAAGAAGCAGTCGCTGCCTCTTATATGCATCTAGGGCTGTGCGTGAGTGCTGCTGCCGCCTTTTGTCTGCATGATGGGACTCCGCCTTTTGCTGCGCGATGGAGCTCCACCTTTCGCTGCACAATGGGGCTGCGCGATGGGTCTTCTTTTTCTTCTTTCTTCGACTTCGTTCTTGAGGGAGAGCATTACCGCTTAGAGCTTGGAGTTGAGGAGCGGCGGGAGTTGTTGGAGGATTTCGCCTCGCCCGAGACGATTGTGCATTTGTGATATGCGTAAGAAAGGATCTTCGTCTGATATGCTGGAGGAAATCGCCTCATGTGATAAGGGCTTCTCCGGCGGTAGTGAAAAATCACACGGTGTTGAACCTGTCGCTTGCTTGGCCTGGAGATGCTCGGGCTATGAGTTGATGTTGAACCTTTCTTTGATATGTGCCGCCTATACTTGTCTTCTGGAGAGTAAATCGCTGAGAGGATTCTCGATCCTACGGCAATTAGGGTTTTGAACCCTATATTTTCTTGCACAGAATCATAAACATCATTGCAAACGAAGAACATATTCGAAGAACAATATAACAACTTGTTGGAGAATTTAGGGTTTTGCAACCCAAACTGGTCTTTAATAGATCCACTCTACTCTTAACGATCTTCGAAATATGCTGAAATTAGAGTTTTAAAAGAAAACCTAGAATCTACTTGAACTCGAACGATATGAACAAATATGCTCTGATAATCGAATCTTGAACAATACATAAAAGCAAAACTTCAAGAACAAATCTTCAAGAATCGAATCTGCTCTGATACCTTATTAGAAAACTAACATAGCTCTGATACCATGTTAGAAAACGAGGAATGCATAAGCGTAATAAGAGAAATAGGATAAACATTAAGGAACATCGGGATTTTTACATGGAACTTTACTCCCTAAGGAGCGGGATGAAACCATGAGAGAACGCCACAAAGGGATGATGTGTTTATTGCTTTATCTCTTATCTGATATAAGAGGTGTGTGGCTTCTTATATATCCCCCACTGAGTTTCCAAGTCCCATCACTGCTAGATGTGTGACTAAATCACTGGATGTGGTAATTGGACCCTAGAGGGATCCAATTACTCATCTATACAAGAGTGACACATATTCTCCAACAATAATAAATATAATATATCTGGAATAAAAATAGCTAATAATTGATTGTTCTCCTTATGTCTCACGAATGTTTGTTGTGTAATTTCTTCGTAGATTTTAGGCTACAGTAATCAACATCATGAGTTCACACTCAGGTTCAGGAACTGATGGTTGTGGTGATCAAAGGGATAGTGAGAGATTGGTTGGAGGTATGCCATCGCTTCAGATGACAGCAAATTGAAACCACAATGCATCTTGTATGGAAAGAGGTTGGGAGGAGGGGGATTTCGAGATTGAAGCACCATCTTCTTCGCAACAACAAGAATGTTGTCAAGTGGACACATTGTTCCAAAGATGTGAGTAGGGATGCAAAATGGTCGGATACGTATACGAATATAGGTACTACCTTATCAATTTTAAAATACGAATACAAATGCATATACGAATATTGACGGATGTGAAAAATATGTTACCGTATCCTTAAAAACGAAATCGAATGTAAAACGAATGCGAATTGGATACGAATAATAACAGAACTTTTTTATAGAGCAACTAAAATTTATATGTTTATGATGGTTTACACATAAAATAGATCTACCCGATGTAGTAATTTCATAATAGTTATATCAACAATGGTGAATGCAATCATAAAATGTTTTTACACAGTTATAAATAACTCTATTACTATGCTTATGCATGAAAATGAATAGGGTAAATTATAATTTGGGTCCCCATCTATGGGTCCGATCCCAGATTGGGTCCTGATATTTAAATTGTAACGATTCGGGTCCCAGGGCTATTAATGTAAGGAACTTTTTGGGCTAATGACGAGTATGCCCTTGATTAAAAGTTGGAACTCAACCCCCATTTTCTTCCCAACATGGGCATATTTGTCAGGGATATAAGCCCGGGATTGGCCTAGGATAGATCTGAATGGAGGCGAAGAATCCATGTAGCCGACCCTACTTAGTTGTGGGAAAAGGCTTTGTTGTTGTTGTTATGGGCATATTTGTCATGAACTCCAAAATTTCCATTTCGTAAATGGTCATGGGACCCGAATCGTTACAATTTAAAGATCGAGACCCATTCTGGGATCTGACCCATAGATGGAGACCCAAATTGTAATTTACCCAAATGAATATACAAATACAAATGCGAATATTTAGAGGTTTTATAATTTACAATTTGTAGTCATGTTTTCTATTTGGATGTTTGATATGTACAAAATGGTTGCAGATAAGGA